>WNGS01165523.1:13906593-13920109 GCA_020271785.1 Procambarus virginalis | reverse complement strand
GATAGCTACAATGGTTTGGGGTTTGGTGAGAACAAACACAGAACACGAAGCAATGGGTATAAGCTAAAGGGACAGAATAGATCTGTCCCTGCAGAAGGCCTATTGGCCTTCTGCAGTAACTATTGGCCCGTATTTCTTAATGCATCTATATTAGAGTGGAGTCTTGAAGTGGGAAGAATCTAGTTATGCATTAATTGGCTATTGATAGCTGGTGTTGACTTGCTTGAGTGGTGTAGTGCCTCGCAAGATGGTCACAGGCCCCGCGCTGTTGTGGCCTGTATATTAGCTCTATCATGGATTTCTGTGTTGTTTGTTAAGATTTCTCTGGTGATGGTTGGTTGTGGGAAGAGATATATGTTCCTGTCTGATAGAGCCCTGTTGCTTATGCATCGTTAAGTGCCTGGAAAAGAGATGTTGTTGTCTTGGCCTATATATTGAGTTCTTTGGGGTCTTACAGTCCCCAAGTGGGCATTTGAATGGATAGACGACATAGACGAGCAATATATATATATATCATATATCTATATATATATACTTATATAATATATATAGTAATATATATATAGTATATCTATATAGTATATGTTGTCTGCCTATATAACCGATAAACAGGTGCCTAAATATGCACAATATGCTAATATATAATATTAAATTTATATTTGAGAAATTACTATTTTTATTGAACAGAGGTATTAAAATAGATGAATGCGTCTGTGGGGTCGACTTCTGGATGAAATGGACTTGATCTGAGGACAGGTTGGCCTAAACATTAATCACAATGCTAAACGTGCTTGATTTTTACAAAGAATAACATACAGAGTATTATCTTTTTGTACAAGTGTTCCACAAAACTAGTTTCCATGAGTTTGTTAATTGTCAGCAAAGAAATTTATAGTGTAGGCTAGATGATAGATGAAGACAGCTGAGAGGACAACGCTTCGTGATTCGTAGTCCTGAGGGTTCCGGGTTCTACGATACCCCGGTGGAGGCGGAAACAAATGGGCAGTTTCTTTCCACAGCCCTGATGCTCCTGTATCACCCGTAGGCAGCTTTACAGGTACCTGGGAGTTAGACAGGCTGCTACTAGCTGCCTCTTGGGGGTGTGTAACAAAGAGGAGGGCCTGGTTCGAGGACCCGGGCCGAGGGACCCGCTAAGCCACCCGAAAATTATCAAGAGAGTAACCCCAAGCATGAGCCGGACAATTAAACGAGAATTTAAAAGATGTATTGGTACAAAACAACATTAGACTTCAACCTGGGAATAACTAGCGAAAACTTGTAGCAACCGCTCTTTATCGTTCGTTGATCATTATCGAGATCCACACAGAGTTCGAGTACACACACGTACAACCACCCCCCCACCCATCCCTCCCTCCCCTCTCCCCCCCCCGGCCACATCCTCGCAAGCCGTAGCTAGTTAATTAAGTATTCCTTGCCCACAGCATCCCGTGGTGATCCGGACACACCGTCAGCGTCTCGCTATCGGTCCTATAGCAACGCACAGGCAAGTTGTCTCCCAATGCTGTTTCCATCAAGCACTTTAAAGGATAAATACCATTTAACCCTGTATTCTACGGAAAACGAGTTCAGCCAATGGATTTACGATGCTCGAGCTAGTTTTGTTTGTTCAATCTAGGAAAGATAATCTTGTGATAAAATACTCGATGAAATGCGGTGTTGAATAATTATTTAAAATTCATTTCTGACGTATAGGCAACTCCAATGAAAGTATCCAAGGTAGCAGCCTTCCCGCTAGCAAGTACGGCACAGCCTACGCATGCCCGTGGCGCAAATGATTGTAGTCCGATTGTTTTCTCCACTCGACCCTCTCGATTGATCTTTGTTCCTAAAAGATTCCACGCCTAACCTACCTTCATGTGTTATGTGTAAATCGGAAACTGAGCAAGAACAGTTGCAAGCATTGCGTTGCGTTGTGTAGGACCTGTAGTGACAGAAAGTATGCAATGTTTAGCAACACATGCACCCAAACAATGGAAGGAGGCACCCCATTCCACCCCCCACGCGACACCCCCAGGCCCCCCACTGTCGGCGAAGGCATCCCCCTCCCGCTCCCCGTCCTACCACAGCAGCTCGCAAGAATAGCTAAATCCGCAAGCCCACACATGTTGTTGATTGTTCACTAAATCGAACAGACTTTATTAGTAACATTAGTATTGTCACAATACGCCTAATGAGACTAGACTATCATATATGAAGTATATGCTAATGTGGGCCGATCTTTTGAGCAATAATGGATATTGACTCCCGCGCACTTTCAGTGGGTCCAGAAGCCTGAAATCCATAAATTCCAGGTTATTGTAACTTGCTTAGGTAAAGTTTTGGGTTCAGTCCTGACCCCCATTATATGTCCTACTGCTAACCCTTTTCCAGCTGCCCCGGACCAAACGATGGGTAATGGGGGTATATAATATAAATTAAGGCAAAAAATCACGGGTACGACTCAAACATTTGTTTAGAAGAAAACACAGGGGGGAACCATTTACATCATACGTAGTATGATGATCAGACTCGCACGCATCAGAACATGGTCAAGCGACAATGTTTCGGTCCGTCGTGGACCAGATAGCAAATCTTGATGATTATAACCGACTTCACGACCGACTGGCATAATGGTACTTTCGCAAGTGAAGTTTCTTGCATTGTTTGTTTGAGTGCTTTTTGTAAGCACTGATCGACGCTACTCAACCGTACGGTAAACATTACATGTGCGAACATATTTGGTGAATTGGACTGAGGAGAGATTAACGCACACCCAATAGGTGGCCGTCGGCATGAATTCAGCCCCCGTAAAACATACATTTGTAATACATAACCAATGTTAAAGATTCAATAGGCGCACCGCAGTGGTACATGACTTGTTTAGAGATTGAGAGTGTAGACGGAGGGAAGCTCCGAGGCATTACCCCGGCCGGCAGTCGTGACTCCCGCCCACCTATAGATTGTTCCTCACCAGCCGGGCTGCCTTACAGCTGTAGAAACCATCTCGCTGCTTTCAATTGCAATGGATTCTTCTATTTCACAACATACACCAGTAGACTGTTTACTGTCCTGCTTCTTCGATTGCTCGTCTCACCTCTTATGAGTACGGGTTGCAGGATAATATAACTAGCATAAAGTTAGACGAAAAGTCTTATTGACGTGTTTATTGATGTCCGCTAAGTGAGCACAATATCCCGATGGCCTAATAGTTATATCTAATACCTATGATATTATAATTTTAAAGTATAAACCACGGTATAACTTAAATACAGTTATGGTGTTCGAAGAAATGTAATAATGCTTACGTAGTCAATACAACTCCCTCGATCTATATTTGCTATCCACCCACCATCAGTAGCGTATGGCAGAGAAGGCATGGTCGCTGGTAGGATGCAAAGGATGAAGCAGCCGCACATATATAACCTCAATCGAAGACTGGCACTGCAGTAAGTCCACAGCGGGCTCACTATAGGCCCGTGCTACTTGGAACAGTTTTTGTTCAGAGTAGCTGTATCTAGAACAAACAAACGGCACTGGTAGCTAGTTACAGCCACCTGGGTCCTCCTGTGACAGGTAAGTCCACTAAGAGCTCAACATAGCCCGTGCTAACTTGGAACTTTTTGTTTTCCCAAGTCCTGAATGGTAAAGCACAACAACACTGAAGTAGGCGGCACGTGACCCGATACAGTGCATTGGTCGGGTCACGTGGCCGACTACTGCAGTGTTGTTGTTTTAAATTCAGCCACTGGGAAGTCACGAAAGGAGTTCCAGAAGTAGCACGGGCTATGGTGAGCTCTTACGTGGGACTTACCTGGCACAGGTAGCGGGGCTGTAACGCTGTGACTACAGTGTGCCGATTTGTTCGTGTTTAGATACAGCTATCCTCTGAACCGCAAAGCAGTTCCCAAGGTAGCAACGGGCTTATAGGTGAAGCCCCGCTGTTGGACTTACTGCCAGTGTCAGGTACGTTGGGTAATAGGTATGGAGTGACGGCGTTCACTTTTGCTAACCGTAGCACCATGCCGTTCCTCTGCCGAGAATCGTACGATGTGGGTTGAAGCAAAATATATCGAGGGATTGTATTGACTAGTATTAGGTTGGACGCATTCTTCAGACTAGATTCCCCCTCATGTATCGGTTATACGGGTGGTTTATATTTGTCAGCCAGATATATATAGTCTACTAGGGTATTCAGAATAAATGTTAGGCCAGGGAGGAAAGATGTTTCTTAGGCGGAGCAATCGAAGATGAGAGTACGAACCACAGGCTAAATAAGACTTTTAACGTAAGCAATTTATGCTGTAAGGTTATTGATTATCCGCTGCAGAGACGATAACTCAAGAGAGGATGAGAAGAGCAATGCGAGACGAGGAGCAGAACAGTAAAGACCGAGCTTATGGTTATAGTAAATAGAGGAATCCATTTGCGCAATAAAGAGCATGAGTTACGAGTGGGGTGGGTAAGGCAGCTCCACGGGCTGAGTGGGTAGGTAAGCACATAATAGTGGGCAGGGATCGGATGCGAGGACAGCGGGTAATGCATCGGAGCTTTCCCTCCGTCTATCACCCTCATCTATCTAAACAGAAAATCATTGACTGAATGGTGCGCTTCTAGTTGACGAAGTATTTAGTACAGGATTCGGTCTTAATCACAGAGACATGTAAGGGGTACGGGGTGTATTCAGTGGAGCCCGGTCTGCCCCCAAACTCGATGGGTGGCTTTAGTCTGCAATCAGTTACAATGCACAAATATAGTCGCCGATACAGTACTGTGTTAGACGTGCTTGAGTCGGACGCAGTGGTCAGAAGAACGCATGGCTCAAAACAATTTGCAAGGAGAAAGAACGCACGGCTGCGAAAGTAACATGATAGCGAGGGTGTGTGAATTCGGTTATCATCGGGCACGATTTGAGTAGAATGGTCCAGACGGACCCGAACATTGGTCGCTTGACCAGGTTATGAGTGCGAGAGTTTGATCGATGAGTAGAATGTTAAATTTTCCATGTGTTTTTAGAAACAAATGTTGTGGTCGTTAGCGAGTTTGTTAAATTTATTAATTACCCCATTACCATCCGTGTATGTGAGTCGGCGACGAAGTGGAAACGAGTTTGTGAGGGAGCGAAGGGAATATAAGTGGGGAGTCAAGGATGGGCTGAAAGACACGGGAGAAAAGAAGCTTACCTAAGGAAGTGATACAATAAGCTGACTTGGATTCGAGGTTCTGAATGCCCAGTAAGTGCCGGGAGCAATGTAGTAGGTATATCTGTCAAAGAAGATGCCACATAGTTAGCAGTTAAGTGTATAAGAATCTTCTAGGCGTATGTGCGTTTGTGAGAATACTAACTGGTAAGAAAATTGTGATTAGTGCACAGATCAAGCAAAATGTGGTAGGGGTTGCGAATTAGTATGTGAAGAGAGGGGCACCTTGTGGTAGAGAGGGGGGCAGGGGAGGGGCTTCGCGACAGTGGGGCTGGAGGGTGCGGGGGGGGATGGACTTGTGCTCCTTCCATGTTTGGGGCCCGAGATGTTGTAAAGAATGCACTTTTGTCACAGCAGTCCTACACAAACGCAACAATTTGCACAACATGCTCTTGGCTCAGTTTCCGATTTAACATACAACACATGGACGGTTTAGTTAGGGTGGAAATCTGTAGAACAAAGATCAATCGAGGTCGAGTGGAAAAACAATCGGACCTGGCCATGTAAAATCATTTGCGCCACGATGGCGACTGCGTGTCCGTACTTGGTCAGGGGGGGGGAAGAGACGCTGTATCCTTGGGTACTATCATTGGAAGTTGCCTATAACGTACGAGATGAGTTTAGAATGTAATTATTCAACACCTCATTTTCATTGAGTATTTTGACACAACAGTATTTTCCTAATTGGACCAAACGCAAAAAGGAGCTCGATCGTAATCACTGGTCTGAACGATTTTCGGTAGACTACAGGTTAATGTTTTTATCTTACAGTGATAGGCCCATGCAGGCATTGGGAGCCAAGGCTTGGTGCGGTTGCTATGTGCCGACGAGACTTGAACGGGGCGATCACCACGGAATGGTGTGCGCAGGAACTACTTAAATTAGTAGCTAAGGCTTGGAGGATGTAGGCGAGGGTTTGAGGGGGGCATGGGGAGGAGAGGGATGGGTGGGGGGTGGTGTCGTTGGTACTGAACTCTGTTGGATCTCGTAATGATAAAGAAAGATGTAAAGAGGTGCCTTACAGTTTTCGATTGTTATCCCAAGGTTTTTGAAGGTATAAATGTGTTTGTACCAATACATTCTTTAAATTCTCCGTGAAGCTTACTATATTGGTTTATACTTGATAGATTTTATGGGTGTAGCGTCCCCGCGGTCCGGTCCCGACCAGGCCTCCTTTTTGGTTACACACCCCCAAGAAGCAGTAGTGAGCCGTGTATATAATGTCCCAGGTAACCTGGTATACTGCTTAGGTGTGAATATATGAGCATCCAGGGATGAAAGAAGAGCTGGACCATTTTGTTTCCGCTCCGACGGGGATCGTAATCCTGAACCTCAGGAACGAATCCGAAGCGTGTCCTCTCAGCTGTCTTCATCTATCATCTAAGTGTACACTATTAGTTTCTTTGCTGACGATAACAAATCATCGGAACTAGTATTTGTGGAAACCTTGTACAGAAAGATTAATAACTCCTGTATTGTTATATTCTTTGTAAAAGAAATGACAAGCGACGTTTAGCATTGTGATAATGTTTAGCCAACCCGGGATCGCTCAGATAAGTTCCATTCCCATCAGGGTCGGTTCGAACCCCACCAGAAGCATAATCTATTCTTGCTGATGATTAATAAGAAATAGTAATTTTCTCAAAATATAAATTAGTATTATTATTGTTAAAATACACATGTGGAGGCATCACCATTTTACTTAATAATAATGAAAACAAAAAAAAAAATATATATTATATATATATAGAGTAATCGTGATATAATATAAATATATATAATATATATATATATATGAATTATTATATATTGTCGTCTTGTCGGTCTATGCCTTCAAATGCCAATTGGGGACTGTACGCCCCAAAGGACTCATATGATAGGCAAGGAGACACAAACATCTTTTCCAGGCGATTATTACGTCGATTGCATATAGCAACAGCGGGGCTCTACAAGGAACATAAATCTCTTCCCACAACCAAACCATCACCAGAGGAATTCCGCGTGAGGGGAGGGGGAGGGTTGATTCTTCTGAGAGCTGTTCATCTGTGGATCCTTCTGATAGATGAGATTTTAACTAACCAACACAGAAATCATTGATAGATACAGCGACAAACAGGCGGCCTGACATCTGGGAGGCACTACAAATGACATCATAAGAATGGTCCAACACCACAAATCAACAGACAATTAACGCCAACTTATTTACCCACTTCAAGACTCCGGCTCCAATATAGATGCATTAAGAAATACGGGCCAATAGTTACTGCAGAAGGCCAATAGGCCGTCTGCAGTTAACGGAATATATTCTTCCCTTAGCTTATACCAATGGTGTTCTGCGTGTGTTCTCACCTCACCCCAAACCATTGTAGCATATCACCTCACCCAATTGCGGGTCAGATATAAAAAGAAGAAAAGAATAAACTGCTGTAAAGATCTGTTCTAGTTATAGTTGTTCGGTGTCGTTTACAAACTAAAGTCTTTGAATAATGTAAATAAGTTTTACGAGAACGGCCGCTCAGCGTGTCGTGTTTTTGTCCAGATGTCAGCTAAGAAATACAAGAGATGATTTGGACGAATGTTGATTTTTTTCTTCATTTACCGTGTGTAATCAGTTTAAATAACCGAAAACTAATATAGGAATAAATTGGCAGAGAAATATTTCGGTAGTTCAAGAAATATTAATCTTACTTTTTCGGTCCTATTATAATAACAGGTGTATCATTATTATATAGTAATATATATATATATATATATTATATATATATATATATATATATATAATATTAATATATTAGTGTTTATAGATTGGACTTCTTTAATGTGAGGTCGCATGGAAAGAGTGAGATGTTGTATTGTCAACTATTATAAGCCTAACAGTGCTATGAATATTGCACAATATGACTTAATATATTATGTATTAATTATATTTGGAGAACTTTTTATTTTTTATTGAACAGCTTGAGGTTTTTGAAAACAGATGAATGCGTCTGGGGAGGAACACCTGGGCGGAGATGAAATTGATCTGAGGAAGGGTTGGCTAAAATTATCAACACTGGAGTAAACGCTGCTCGATGTTTTCCAAAGAATAATCAATACATATTATATATGTATATTATATGTCGTACATAGTAGCCAGGAGAACTTCTCGTCCATACTATGCAAGGCCGATTGTCCGTAGGCCGAGTGATTTATTTATTTTCAAATAATTGTTTCCTATTGCGCTTTATTTTAAAGTCTTATTAATATAATTATATTCAAGAAAAGATAAATTATGATTTAATAGTCGTTTGGTTAGGTAAGCATAGATTGGTTTTGGTACGGTCGTTCATATGATCATCCGTTAGTTTTTAATCAAATTTAAAAAAAATGCTATACATAAGGAAATGGATAGCTTTTATCATTTCATACGAAAAATGAGAAATATATTAATTCATGAAAAACTTGGCTTATTAGGCAAAACGCCCGCGTTGCATAGTAGGCAGTATGCATTTCGTTATAGGTCACACCATATATGATCCTAAAGATTGGTATCCAATTGTACGTCGCGTTTTAAACTCGTGATGCGGGATGTCCTGAGCGCGGGACAGAACTAGTGGGGCCACATTCTGTTCACATAATTTCTCTGTTCACCTAGTAGTAAAAGGGATGGTTACTTCCCATATCCTCAACAGAATATTACGAGAATTATGATGAATTAGAACCCCCTGGTAAATACCGTTAGTTTAATGGCTCGCTGAAGACAGAGTCGTACTGCTTCCTCAGTAGCTCGCTCATTTCTTTGTTGTCATCGGTGAAAGTTCCATCTCCCTTTCACAGGGGCCCGATACTAGATGTGGTTTTTGATCTGACTTTGCATAGGAGAAAAATATTTCGGATTTCTCTCTATTTCACTGATGGCCTTTTGCTCTCTTTGCCTCTCCTGGTTTTTGTATGATTCTTGTAGCTTGAGTTCAATTGTTCCTATTTCTCTACCTAACCTTCTTCGCCGTTCTTGAGATAGGGTGCAACTCTCAAGTTGTTCCGCGATTCGTTTTCTTCGCCTATATAGGGAGCGACGTTCTCGTTCCAATCTGCATCTCTTCCTCTTTTTTCTTAGGGGGATGCGGTTTGACCATATTTCTAGTGCTACTGAGTTTATTTTTCCAGGCACTGGTTCAGGTTCGCATTTTCTAGCTGTTCTTCCCAGTTTATTTCTGCGAAGTCCTGGTTTATTTGCTCCCAGTTTATCTGTTTATTATTGAAGTTGAATTTGCTGAAATCTCCTCCCGGGAATCTGGACTGGTTTTGAAGGTCTATTCCCCATGGTTGTCATAACTTCAATTAAGTTGTGATCTGAGTAACAGGTATTTGTAATCATTATGTCCTGATCAATTCATCATTATTAGTGAAAATGAGGTCAGCGTGTTCTCCTTCCTAGTTGGTTCTACTATTTGCTGGTTTAAGGCAAACCTGTCGCACATCCGTAGCAGGTCATTTGCATGTGCCTGTTCATTAAGGCTACTTCCTGGTATTCTTTCTGATATTACTGTATTAGCCAGGTGCTTCCATTTCAGGTGCCGTAGGTTGAAGTTCCCAAGCAGGATGATGTTCAGGCTGGATTTGTGAGGTTTTCCAAGCAGTGTTCTACTTTCATTAGTTGGTCTTAAAACTGCTGAGGGTTTGCCTCCGGTGACTATATACAAGACAATAACTACATTTAGAATCTCTATTTGATTATCAGCACTTCCACCATATCATTTGAGGTGTTTAGCAGCTCAGTACAGATGAGTGTGTCTTTGATGTATAGACTGACCCACCCTGGAGCCGGTGATTCCTATCACATCTGAAAATATACAAAGCTGTAACTTGTATTTTTTGTCTATATCTGATTTGAGAATAAGGAAAAGCGTGGTGCAAGGATTATACCCTGAGGTACAGAGCTTTTAACTACTGTATGTTTGGACTATTTATTTCGTTGACTGTTATTCTTTATGTTCTGTTCAACGGATAATTTAATATCCCATTACCTGTTATTCCATTTACTTGATTTTGTGTGCTATCACTCCGTGGTCACATTTATCTAATACCTTTACGAAGTCCATGTATATTGTACCACATCTATATTTTGTTTTTCTTCTAATGCCTCGGTGATTTTGTCGTAGTGGTCAAGTAGCCGAGATAGGCATGATCTTCCAACTCTAAATCCATGTTGTCCTAGGTTTTGGAAGTCATTGGTCTCCATGAAACTGGCAACTTTATTCCTGATCACTCTCTCAAATACTTTTATTATGTGGGACGTAGTGCAACTGGTCTATATTCTTAGCTAATGATTTACTTCCTCCCTTCTGTAGAGGGGCTATGTCTACTGATTTAAGCGGATCTGGTATTTCCCCAGTGTCCAAGCTCTAACTCCACATTACACCGAGTCCGTGTGCTACTGGCACTTTGCATTTCTTTATAAATATTGAAATCCATGAATCTGAACCCGGGGCTGAGTGCACGGCATGTTGTCAATTTCTCTTTCAAAATCTGCCTTGCTCGTGTTGATGTTGGTTATACAGTAATATTTGGGGTTTGGATATCATGCATACAGAAGTTGTCCAGATCTTCCACTTTCATGTTGTTTATTGGGGTGCTAAACATGTCCTCATATTGCTTTTTAAAGATTTCACTATTTTCTTTGACATCCTCTGTGTATGAACCTTCACTATTCCTTCTTTGTAGAGGAAGTCATGTCTGCTTAAGAATTTCCTTTATTTTTTCTTCTTTTGTAGTGTTGTCTGCTTTCTTTTTCTACCTTGGACCTCTTTTTTTGGCTTTCCACAAAGGAACATGTTTCAGACAGACTTTACATGCTTCGGAAGTCAGTTGTGCTTGTATGGGATTCTTGTGTGGGAATTTTATTACTTAGAACAATTTCCCATTGAATATTTGTAAGTTCCCTGTTTATTTTGTCCCAGTTTATTCTTTTATTAAAATTGAATTTACTGAATAACCCCTCACTTGATCATTGTTTTAGGTCTATTATGACTATTGATGTTAATTTGCACTTCAATGAGTTTGTAATCTAAAACACTGAAACATTATACAGAAATAAGCACGAACTCATCCCCCATATATACCTGCTTGATGGGGTTCTGGGAATTGTTCTACTCCCCAAGCCCGGCCCAAGCCCAGGCTCGACTTGTGAGAAGGCTTGGCTCAACTTGGTAAAGTACAGAAAGTCTAAATGGAAGTACTGTACTCTGTATATATGAGATTTAAGATTATGATATAAATAATACTGGCAATACATTACTACATTACAAAATGTAGTATACCATGTTCTCACAAGACCACTATGTACTAGAGTAAATTGCTTGATAAATAGAAAAGTAAATTTGTTATGTACCACAACAAATTACATGAGTTTACCTATCAGTAAATACAGGAGGGAGAGATCCAGCACTTTATGGCCCGCCTCCTAGCTATTTATATTTAATGCCTAATTACCTCTCTCAACATTAACCTTTTCATCATATTTTTCTGAAAGTTGTGAATGAAATGGGCTTCAGCAACCTCTTCCTTCAATGCATTTCACTTGCCAACCACCCATATAAGGAATGAGAACTTCCCTACATATCTCTGACTTGACTGCATGTCCAGCTTTCACCGACATTCCACTTGTCCAAACATTTTAATTTAAATTGGCCTCCTTTGTCCACTTGTATTGCCCTCAAGATCTTGTGATCTAAAGATTTTGATTGATTCTTGCTGCTGGAAGCAGTTAGTTTATTGTGCACTCCATATTCATCCTGTGAGCAGTAGCGCAAAAAGCATTAGAGGGCACAAAAGGTCTTTATCAGACCTCAATGGAGATTATTACATAAACAATTTCATCTATCCTTCACACTTTATAATTACAATGTCAGCTAGTTACAGAGAATGTTCTATTTTAAGAGCTATATATTTACAGTAAGTCATTATACATTAATGGTAGGTCTTATCACTAATACTGTACATAATTGTTTGAGCAATGTAAATATTACAGTCGTAGGGAAGCTGCTGTTTACTATTAGTCTTCACAATACACTACTTGTTTCTTAATCTTATATGTCATTTAACTACTGGGAGCGAAATATGGATACACTGTAGTGCAAGGATTTCAGGTATTTTATCCTTAGTAATAAGATAGGTTGCCATATCATACAACGTGAGTTTAGATTTATCTCAAAGGCTCAATTTTACTACAATTCAAGATACTGTATAGTGTTTGAGTGTGTGTATCCCTGTCTTTGTCCACACACTTTACACTTTACTTCATCTAGATCCCTATACAAGCCGAACTGCCAGAGATACTTGTAGCCAAGTCTTATTCGACCTGTGACCTCTGTTGGTCTGCTGATTTTGTTACTTGCCCCATACACACGTTTTACTTCACACATTTCATTGTGATAAACAATGGATCTGCTTGTTCCAGTTTGCACTGTTCCACTTCCTTCAAATTCATCTAGGAGTTATCATCTAATGACACTTTTAAGGGACCTATTTGATAACTCAAGCTAAATGTTACCCTATTTTCTCCATTTCTTCTCTGCTCTAAGGTCATGATGGCAAGTTTTCTCAACCTGTTATAGTTGAGGCCTCACAATTGTGGTATAGTGCTAATCTAGTCGCAAACTTTTAAACTTTCTCAAGTATCTGTTTATGAAACAATCTTGATAAAGTTTCAGTATACAGGGAACCTATAAAGTATAGGTTCCATGCTGGTGCTGCATACTCAAGTAATGGTCTTACATAGGCAGTGTGTACGGGCTTGAATGTCTCGTTGTTTAGATTCTTAAATGACACTCTTATGTTTACTAACTTCCGTTACACTGATACTGTACTGTTATCCTGTTCACATGAGCTTCTGGTATTAGTGTTGAGATTACATCTACTTCCAGATCTTTTTCTATCATCATCTCTTGTAATTGCCTTCTCCTTATGGTGCAGTTAAATACAGGTTAAATACAGTTAAATACAGGGGCCAGGTAGCCTGGTGGATAGGGGCCAGGTAGCCTGGTGGATAGCGTACAGGATTCGTAATTCTGTGGCGCGGGTTCGATTCCCGCACCCGCAGAAACAAATGGGCAAAGTTTCTTTCACCCTGAATGCCCCTGTTACCTAGCAGTAATAGGTACTGGGAGTTAGTCAGCTGTCACGGGCTGCTTCCTGGGGTGTGTGTGTGTGTGTGTGTGGTGTGGGAGAAAAAAAAAAAAAAAAAGTAGTTAGTAAACAGTTGATTGACAGTTGAGAGCGGGCCGAAAGAGCAAAGCTCAACCCCCGTAAAATACAACTAAGTGAATACAGGTCGCCTA
>WNGS01165523.1:13813264-13856809 GCA_020271785.1 Procambarus virginalis | reverse complement strand
TAGTATTTCTCCAATCCATGTCATTTAAAAGCAATTTCTTAGGTTAGTTGTGTGGTGTGTGTGTGTGTGTGGGTTTGTAAGTGTGTGTGGTGTGTACAGTGTTGTGTTGTGTGTGTGTAATGTAAAGTAAGTAAGTAAGTATTACAGGATGAGAGCTACGCTCGTGGTGTCCCGTCTTCCCAGCACTCTTTGTCATATAACGCTTTGAAACTACTGACGGTCTTGGCCTCCACCACCTTCTCCCCCCAACTTGTTCCAACCGTCTACCACCTCTGTTTGCGAAAGTGAATTTTCTTATATTTCTTCGGCATCTGTGTTAGCCAGTTTATATCTATGACCTCTTGTTTACTAAGTTCCAGGTCTCAGGAAATCTTTCATGTCATTTTATCAATTCCTGCTACTATTTTGTATGTAGTGATCATATCACCTCTTTTTCTTCTGTCTTCTAGTTTTGGCATATTTAATGCTTCTAACCTTTCCTCGATGCTCTTACCCTCAGTTCTGGGAGCCACTTAGTAGCATTGCTTTGCACCTTTTCCAGTTTGTTGATGTGCTTCTTAAGATATGGGCACCAAACAACAGCTGCATATTCTTGCTTTGGCCTAACAAAAGTCATGAACAATTTCTTTAGTATATCCCCCATCCATGTATTTAAAAGCAATTCTGAAGTTAGAAAGCATAGCATAGGCTCCTTGCACAATATTCTTTATGTGGTCTTCAGGTGATAGTTTTCTATCTAGAACCACCCCTAGATCTCTTTCTTTATCAGAGTTCTTTAAAGATTTCTCACATAATATATAGGTTGTGTGGGGTCTATGTTCTCCTATCCACTCCATAACAGACATTTATTAACATTAAATTCCATTTGCCAAGTGGTGCTCCCATATACTTATTTTATCCAGGTCTTATTGAAGGGCATGACAATCATCTAATTCTTTATTCCTATTATCTTAGCATCTCAGCCAAACCTGTTCATATAGAATTCTGTATACCAACTGGTAGATCATTTTAGACAATAATATCCACTGGTGAAGAACTGAACCCTGTTGGTACTCCACTTGTGACATTTCTCCAGTCCGATACTTTGCCTCTGATCACAGCCTCATTTTTCTATCAGTCAGAAAGTTTTTCATCCAGTGTTAGAAGCGTACGCTGTCACTCCTCCAATATTTTCCAGTTTCCAGAACAACCTCTTATGTGGAACTCTGTCGAAAGCCTTTTTTTTAGGTCACCAGATAGATCGCAGTCAGCACCCAACCATCTTTTCCTGTAAAATCTCTGTGGCCGATCATAAAAACTGAGTAAATTCGAACACATGATCTACCGATCGAAAACCATACTGTCTGTCTGATATTATATCATTTCTCTCCAGGTGGTCTACCATTAGTTTTAATTATTTTTTCCAATATTCTTGACTATACACTTGTCAATGATTACCGGTCTATAATTTAAGGGGGTCCTTCCCTGCTTCCACTCTTGTAAACTTGGAACTACTGTTAGCCTTTTCCACACATCAGCTACAACTCCTCCTGATTAACAGGGGCTGCCTCGAAAGATCAGTTGAAGAGGGATGGGCTGAGCTCGGTGCCCATTCCTCAGAACCCGAGTGGTGAAACTCCCATTCTGGAACCAACTGCTTGTGCTTTCTATTATGACTCTTTGAGCATTTTTTCCACGTTGTGTGGTCCTCTACACACACTGTCTATGTGCGTCCTATTGTTGTTCTCTGGAATTCTTATGGTATCTGGTTCCCTGAAGATTTTCATTTTGTACAAACACACACTTGGAACCTTTTCGGTTTAATCCTTAACATGTCTCGGGTTCATCAATATCCTGCTACTCCACACAGGCCAGATGTCATTTAATAAAAAAAAAAAAAAAATATTTTCTTCCTAACCTGTGTAATATTGTGTGTTCCACTGCTCACGGAGAAAACAATAATAAAAAACACTAAGTGCCCATATATTGCCTGCTATAGGGCGGGGAAGTCTGGACAAATTATAAGGCGCTGACTGCTAGCCTGCGTGCCCGAGGCGGTCTATGTGCTTGCCCCCAAGCTGTCAGGCACAGAGTTGCCACAAAGAGATAATTACAGCCACGGGATGGTAACGTCTCTGTACACACCTAATTGTGATCGCAATGGTTGGGCTTCAGCTCTTTGGTCACGCCTATCAACTATGTGTGGTATGTTCGTGTACACGCCTCTGTGTGTTGGCGTGTTGGCATAGCAGCTCAATGAGTGAGAGACTGTACTTGTACTTAACATCGTGAAAACATCTTGGGTGTAAAGAAGTGATTTGTCAACTATATAGGGGACTGTATGATGCTTTGTTCCCTAAAGTGAGAGAACTGTAGTTTCTAACTTGACCTTGGGGTGGACGTTCGTCAAAATGGCCAGCTGGAGGTTGATGGCAGTACCTCCTGGCCTTGGGAACCTAGATCATGGAGCCCTCGCTGTGCGTAGAGTACATGACACAGGTACGCGCATCGTTTAGCAATGCGCCAGATGTTTTCTCCTCTGTCATCAACCATCAAACACCTGCAACACCTGCCTCAACTCAAAGACACTAGTGGCGCTGCCAGGACAACATCTTTAATGTCTGAGTGTGATAAGGGGTAATGTAAATTAATGTAAGTGCAGTGGAACCTCAACTTACAAATCTCCTACTTGCGAATTTTTTGAGTTACATCTCAATTTTGTTGGAAATCAACTCGACTTACTCCCTTTGCATCGACTTGCAACTATATTGATACACGCGTATGGGTCGACCGAGCGAGTGGTTCCTGGTGTCACGGGAAATTGGTAGCAAACTGAGTGGGAGTATGTTATAGGTCAGACACTGTGGGGTGTTTTTTTTTTGCTTTCACGACTGCATGGGTACGTCGCCAATGTACATGTGGCAGACGCTTCACGATACTGTCGGAATTAGCAGAATAGAATACGAGAGCAACCGTACAGGCCTGGGAGCAAGGTCGAGCTAGTCCTTGTGGTCCTTCTCAGACTAGCCTCACCTGTCCTGCTCCACGTTGGTCGTTGAATCTCTTCAATGATGTAACACTTTAAGGACTCCTAGGGTCCTCATCAAATTTATAGTTTAGTGATTTGGGCAACTCGGTGTTGAAGACACCTAGAGCTGAAGACTTGAGTAATATTGGCAGTATTCAGAAGTGGTTCAACAGAAACACTGCATAAAGCTTAACAGTAGTTTTTTACTAACTTAACCACTAATACACAGGTGCTTGATTTACTTTAGATTGGCGTCAGCAAAGCTATGGTTGCATTAGCGAGACTCTTGACGTCTGGCTAATCGACTCATATCCACTCGTGGAGAAACACCTAACTTAACACAGTTGACAGCCAATCATTAACACGGCAACCTAACTGCCGGTATGCAAAGGGATCACAAGAGTTCCAACCGGATACTCGGTAATGATGATATGCAATAAACACAATGGCACTGTCAATGGGACAGGCAATAACATGCACAATAATAATCACACACAATAACTAAATGTGTGGTGTATGTGAAGCTCACATCCACAGACAAGTGAAATGCCGTGATACCACACAGATAAACACGCATTCACCGTCGATTCACCTATAACCTGCGACAGGTATAAGAAGGTGAGAACTGTGGTTGATACCTCAGATCAACACAGACACAATAAAACAATGACAAGATCTTGTACTTACAGAGAAGGTACCTTTCCTTACTCACTCACTCAGTCAGGCACATTTATACAAGCACTCGTAGGTGCCTGATAGCTGGTTTCGCTCGTTGACACGGAGGGTACTCACAGTATCTTGAGATGATTTCGTGAGTAGGGCGTGCTGTATGCTTAACAGACACACACACACACACTGGCACTGGCGGTGCGTAAGATGTGACGTCACATCGGAGTGAGGGCGGCGGCGGGCGCTCGAGGTACTGAGGTACAGAGGTACACGCTCGGGACGGCGTTGCGGCTGGCGGCGGCTGTGTATACCATGCAGGTACACTTGTGGTAAAGTCACACACAGTTACTTACGGCGACATACGGCTATGCATACGGCGCCTCCGTATTATGAGTGTGTTCCTTGTTAAGTGGGCATTCTGGAGTACCCAACATGCTAGGTCACTATCCAGGATTAGAGAGATAGGCTTTGTGCACGAAGATCAGTGCACTGTGCACAGCAATGAGCCATTCAAGTCAGCTGTGGGAGGATCTTGGGAGACATACTCCCACAGACACCGCTACAGCAGAGGAAATTACTGATCTGCATAATGTGATAAAGGCAGCAGCTGAAGCCCAAGCTCTTATAATTGGGGACTTTAATCATGAGACAATTGATTTGGTGAACCTAACATCACAAGTGGAGGGAGAACAGTTTCATGACCTGGTACAAGACTCATTTCTCGTACAGTTAACTATCTAGAATAGCATTCTAGATTTGCAATAATATCAGAAAGAGGTATGATCGACCAAATTCAGGTAGGGAAGAATCTTGCCCCTTCTTCTGGCCACAATATTCTAAGATGGAATACAATATAGAAATCTGGAATGATGACTTTCTAGACTACCTTCAAGGAAACTATCATAGAATGAGACAGGAATTACCAAACACTTCCTGGGTGTGGAGAGTTAATAGATTAGAACATGGAAGCTTCATGGGAAAATTTCAGAACAGTGATCACTGAACTTGTTCAAAAATACCTACCAAGAAGAGAAGGCACGTAAGAACCAGATGGATGGTGCACCGGTAAAAGAGCTATACTGTAGCAACAAAGAGAAACCTTTGGAAGAAATGAGTCTACTAGGAATCACATATACAGTATTATGAGATATACAGAAGGGCATCAAATTCAGATACAGTACTTAGAAATCTGGTCAGCCAAAAGGAACTAAAAAAGAAAACTTGCTCAAAACATTAAGAAATATCCAAAGTTTTTTATGCTTATGTAAGAAGTAAGACAAAGACAAGAGACCCGATAGGACCCTTGAAGGATGAGACTAACCAAGTTATAATCGATGTTAAAAAGACACCCACACTTTGAATTAATATTTTACATCAGTGTTCACTAGAAAGGATAGACAATATCCCCACAAATGTTTCAAGCAGGGAGAAGATAATGAATTAAGGGATATTCCCATAACTTCCAAAGCAGTCAAGAAGAACATTGTTAAAGTAAAGGATTCAAAGCCCCAGGTGTGAATGAAATTCAATCCAAAGTTGTAAGGGAACTGGCAAATGAACTACCTCCCACTGAAACTCCTATTCAGAAAATCTCTGGACCATGGGACCCTAGATTGGAAATATGCAAATCTAACCCATCTTCATAAAAGGCAGAAAGAGTGGGTAATTTGCAGTAAAGTAGGAACCAAAAAGGATAAAGAGGCCTTACAGAGATCTACATGAATCCACCAGTCATTGAAATTTGTACACGTGGGCATTGCAGTAAAAAAAGCCAACCAAACCCTAGGAATAGTAAAAGGAACCTTTGACTTTAGGAAAATATGGTGATTATTCAACAGTACAAATCTCAGGTGTGCCTCCATTTGGACTACTATATCCAAGCATGGAGACTTCATCTTCAGAAGGGATATCTACCTTGGGAGAAAGTACAATGTAGTGACAAAAAATCATTCTAGAATTAAGTTGACACTTGTACTAGGAAAAGCAGAGGGCCATAGGACTAACAACACTTCAAACCAGACATGAGAAGGTGGATCTTGGAACTTTTAAAATACTGAACAAAATGAAGGATATTAACTCAGACCACTCTCTTTAAAAAGGTCACGGTAACAGATACATGAAACAACAGCTTAACCCTTAACATGCTCGGGTCTAATATCCTGCTATCCGCACAGGCGCATGTCATTTTGAAAAAAAAAAATTATTTTTTCTTCCTAACCTGTTAGTGTTCACTGATCACGGGAAAAATAATAAAAAAATCGTAAGTGCCATATATTGCCCGCTATAGGGCGGGGAAGTCTGGCAAATTATAGGCGCTGACTCAGCATGCGTCCCAGGCGGTCTGTTGCTCGCCAGCTGTCAGGCCAGAGTTGCCACAAAGAGATAATTACCTAATTATTTCAATGTCTCTGATTGATGTTTCATAGTTTTTTTGCTGTAATATTATTCAATAGTGTGTAGTTTGATATATTTATATAATAAAATGAGTGAATCATTGCTGTACTCAAAATATGGTGTGCATATTGTTGATTCAGTTATGTTCATCAATCAGTGAACAAATACTTTGTCGGTTATTACACTATAAGCACAGGTTATATATAAGTATCTGCATGTTTTGTTCACTATAACGAACCACTAAGTAGCTATTATGAGTCAAAAAGTAACGAGGAGTGACCGCCGTGTACCAGCCAGCCACTCCCGCCCTCCCTCCAGTCATCTGACTCGCCCACATTCTCCTCCCACAATACTGTTTTTGCTATAATTCACTATATACAGACGGTATATATAAGTATCTACATGTTTTGTTCACCATAACTGTACATCTAAGCTTGTATGGTGAGTAAAGTCACAAAGACATAGGACCTAACACAGTCAGCTGATGGCTGCCTCCCTCAAGGCCAGACGCACTAATATTTCTCCTCCAACAATACTGTGTGGTGTTATTACGCTATATACACACATTATAAATAAATATCTACCTGTTTTATTCACCATACTTGTACAAATAAACTGGTATGGTGCCCAAGACCATCGTGGTAACCAGTAAACAACACCGTCGTCTGCACGGTGGCGTCGTGCAGACGACGCCACCGCCCTCACCAAAATGGCGGCTCCAAACCTTCTCTTGCTGTTTATACCTCTATACACACGTTATATATAAGTATCTACATTTGTGTTCACTATAGCGAACCACTAAGCTGGTATGCTGAGTGCAGTCAATAAAAGGTGGCCACACACAGTCAGAAAACATCGCCACCACCCTCCCTCCCACAGCATTACTCCTCCCTCCATGGCGCACAGCGCTAAATATCATCGCAATCCTGCTATTATCAGAACCCTGGTCACTTTTATCAGTCAGGGGTCTTCTGTAATAATATCATCGCTACATAATAGCATGAACAAGTATATTTATGGCATTTTTAGGCGATGCTGTGGTCACAAGCTGAACAGCAGTGCTGTGAGCTCATGCTGCGTGCGTCAGGCTTGGTAGCTTACGCGATACTGAGGCCCCTAACACCCGGGAGTTTGGCCCACGATTTTTTTTTTAAATGGCGTCTGTTTACAAGAGCCCTGATGAAGGTGTGGTGAACCCCGTGTATCCGCGGGCCGTTTAAATCTTGCGTAGTGCTCCAACACTTCATATGAAGTGAAGCGCAGTCGACTGGTAAAACGCCTAGCACTTCATATGAAGTGATGCGCACTTTAAGGGTTAAAGCTCGACAAATCACAACATAGAACAGAAAACAGGAGATGCTTTTTCACCCATAAGGTTACACTCATGGAATTTTCTACCTACTGAAGCTGTAATGCCAAGACATTACTACAGTTCAAAATCCAGTTGGAAAAATTAGGGGGATGTTTAACAAGCTGCCAGCTTCTTTGGGTTTTGCATGGTGAGCACACAACACATCACCCATGCAGAGCAAGTGAATACGGTTCACCATAGAGGTAAAACATTAGTGAAGAAATTGCTGCAGACCACTAAGTTTATGCTGCATTGTAAATGTAACAAATAAAAACAGTAGCAATTGGCTAGAGAGCACCATCTAGAGGTTGATCTACTGTACTTAATGTGGAACAAAATCAAATAATATACTGTACAGTGTGTATATACTTAAAATACTAGTAAAAACATTGATTAAATATATTTAATAACTTTCTTTAACAGAGCCCAGTTTTATCCGAGTTCTTGCCTACCCTGCTGTTGTGGACCATGGCTGCACTTATGCCGGTTATTGTGTCTTATTCGGACCAGTTCATGTCTCACTGGACACGCTCTACAGAGAACCACTCCATCATGAGGAAGACTTTCATTTTCCTTCTTTTCATGGTCATTATTTTGCCATCACTTGGCTTGACCAGGTAAGGGTGAACTTTAAAGAGAGTAATGAGAATAAGGAGTGTGTGTGTGTAGGGGTGGATTAAAAAAAATAATTCCTGAAATTAAAAAAAACGTAGTTCTTAACCCCTGACAAAGAGGCCAAAAGTAAAAATGTAAATATTGAGTTTGAGCGATTGCCTCCATTTTTGGATTGGCAATCACTCCGAAAGTGTGTAGGGGTGCAAGATTAAAATGGTCAGGATGGCCATAACGTACCAACAGCTGGTGCTAGAAACATGATTTATAACTCAAAATTTGCAGAATCCCCATATTTTTATATGTACTAAGAGAAACATTTTCTGTTTGTCCAAAAAAAAGTGCAGTACAAGGCAAAAAAATCATTGTGGGGTGTACTGGCAGTGGTAAAAATGCCAAAAATCACCTTCTGTTGATGGATGAATTACCATTTATCATCCATCATTACTTTATTCACCTACTTTTTTAATGAGTAACATTTCCTTGCCAACCTATTTATATTTTGTGGCGAATTTAAAATATAAAATCGGGTAGTTACTCGTAGCGCATTGGTATTTTTTTGTTGCCACGTAAAATGGAACGAGTCGGTTCCACACCAGTGCAAACATTCACAGTGGGGTGACTAAAAGTCTCGCAGAGCCACTGGAAGGACATGTTGTCTACTGTCCATTCTGTGGAGCTGGGACAGAACCGAGATAGTCCATCTGTGAGGATGTTAGATACATCCCACTCATGGAATGCACAGAGCTATTCCTAAGAATCCAGAAGACAAGCCACTCAGAGTCCAGCACCACAGGGGCTAGGACTGAAAAGACCCCCATCCCTCCTACATGGTTCAGGCAGTGAACTACAAGGACCATGGGACCCTAGCGATTGTGGTGTTTGGGGTGGAGCTGGATCACAGAGCCTTGAAGGAGCTGAATCCTTCGTAACGCCTGCCACACAGCCATGAACTCTCGCACTGTACTGTGTGCCCAAAGCAACAGACCCAACTACTGACCTTGGGAAGCTTGGCGAGTGCTGGTCACAAAAGCCCAACCCAGAGCCGACACGCCTGTAAAGATATCGAGCAACAGATCTGGAAGGCGCCATGGGACCAAACTACAAAAAGCCCCAAGAGGAAGCCGGCAAAGCAACAACCAGTGAAAAAAAGACAATCAATATAAAAAAAAAGACAGAAAACAAACACAATGCAATACTAAACTGAAATGATACACTTGCAAAGAAGGCCCCCACAGGACGAGTCCTAGGATGGCTGGTACCTAGCTTAGGAGCTCTGGGATTTGCTGCAAGATAATGTGACAAAGGAGTACTACTATCTACTATGTTACCTTAGGAAATACAATAGTCAATAGTATGTGCACTGTGCAAAACTTTTGCAGCTATTGAATTTCTTTGAGTCTCAATTCATAAATATTTATAACCACTCATAATCTGCAAAGCAAAGCATTTTGTTGTGGTTATAATGGAAACTTAATTTTATATATAATTTCAACTTACAACTGTCATAAACAAACCAAAAAATAATAAAGAAGTAATTCAATGATGAAGTATAGTACTTTTTTCCTTTTTGACCCCCTTGAATACCGATCACAATGATTTTTTGCAAATAACTTTTTTTCACCTAGAAAAACTCCTCTAAAGATATGGAAATTTCAGGATTCTGCAAATTTTTAGTCACAAATCATGTCTCTATCATCAGCGATTGGCGAGTTACGCCCATCCATTTTGGCCCTGCACTAGAGGTTGCCTCAAAAAAATGGTAGCAATCACCCAAAATCAATTTTTCTGGGGGGGGGGGGTGGAGCCCCGACGGCTTCCCGGAGCTATCAAGGCTGATATGCTAATGTCAGACTTTGGCATCAGTCATGTGTATGGAATTCTGTGGGTCTACTGGGGACCAAGAGCCAGAACCTGGCCCCTACCCCTCACAGAAGCACGAGGAGCAATGGCCTATAGAAACTCCCGTGTGGTTAGAAACTTTCCATGTCTACCATCGACCGGGTTAGGCACCCAGAAAGGTAAGCGTCCCAAAACAAATCCCAATTCTGGTGAAAATTGCTACAAAAAGCCGAACAAGTGGATAGAACTCCCCAAATAGAAACGAGCAAACGAGTATGACGTTACACGTCGCCGTGCCGCCGTCTGTGCAACTCCCCCCTCCCGGGAGGGGGAAGGAGGAGCCCCAGATCCCCATGCTGACCATCCACCTCTCAGTTCTGAGGCTGATGCTATAGGCTGCAGTCATGTGCTCTGGCTCCAGTGATTGTTTCAGCACTGTGCTTTGTGTGTGGTGTCTGTCTTCTAGGTGGTGCGTGAGCCAGGAGTGATTCTTCAGTACTCGGGTTGCATGCGCCAAGGGCTCCCTTCCCTATGTGCCCTGTAAGTACTGCCTTGGGCCTTGGGGGCCACCTTCCACAAGTTCCTTAGGTTCTGCCTTTGCTAGGCCATTTACTGCTCGGTTTTTGGCAACCCTTTGTGTGTTGGGGGTTTGTCTCCCTTGTTTACCTTAGGGTACGGAGCAGTTTGCACTGGTACGGGGTGCAGGGTACGGAGCAGCTTGTTTTCATCATTCAAAGCGCCAGGCTTTGTTCTGCCTTGGTACGCTGTCCTCTTGCAGGGTTTTCTTTTTCTTTTGTTTTCTGCCTGGTGGGGGGCGGCCCGCCTTGATGCCCCTGAGTGCGGTGTCTGGGTACTACTTCTCTTCAAGTGGTACCCCCTGCTAGGTCCTCGTGAGTGTACACGTCCAGGGGTTCAGCTCTTAGTGTATCGTTTGATAGATTGGGTGCCAGTTAGCAGTACCTGACTGGCCTTCCCTGAGTGTGAGGTATGTCTCAGGACCCTGGGAATCCCAAGAGGATGCGTGGGTCCAATGGATGTGACCGAGTCCCACCTCGCTTTGTGCAAGTTTGAGGGCTGCTCTGTCCCCTTTGTCTCAGGGTGATTCATTGTTTTTGCCTGTCACGTTGCCTGTTGGGTCGGTGGACACCTTAGACCCGGAGTCCTGTGAGTTTTGTGCTTGCTGGGACTCGGTTTACCCAGTCTAGTGATGACGTTATTCGGGGTACAGGCAGCGCAAGTGTTGCGTGTTAGGTTAGGTTGTTGCAATGAACTAGATTGCTTGCTACGCAAACGGCTGAGGGTTCCGAGTCGGAGCAGAGTTTAGATGGTCTTTGAGACTCGGGCAGTCTCGGGGGATGCCCATTCCGGTGTGGCGACGGAGGCATTCGAGTCTGCTCTCCCTGCCGAAGCCTCTGGGTCTGACCAGTGGGTACCTGGTGGTGATACGGGTTTCCGGGAGATGGGGTTCTGGGAGTTCTTCTACTCCCCAAGCCGGCCCGAGGCCAGGCTCGACTTGTAGGTTGATCCACCAGGCTGTTGCTTGGAGCTCCCTTCCATCGGCTTTTACGCTGCGCCAGCCTTTTCTTTTGAAGTCGGTGCTTGGGAGATGACTCGGTCCCGAGTCCGGACACAAAGAATGGGGCTGGGGAGGGGAGGGGCTGACTTGGGGGCCTTGGGCCCGTTAGACCCTACCTGGTTTTTCAGCCCTCAGAACAGGGCTTGCTGTTACAAAGAGGGGTTTTTCCTTTCCCCCCTTTAAGTACAAGTGAATTGGTGTCTGCCCCTTCCTGGGTTCGCTTCCGTATCCCTTCGGTCCCTTCTTTCCGAAGGTTTTCGGCTCCTGCAAACACCTGGTGTGGTGCGTGCAGCTTTTGCGGCTTATCCGCCTGACCCGGATTACACCTCGATCATGGATCCGTCTTCGTTCAGGTTTGGATCTTCATTTCCCTACTGGATATGGTATGGTTCTGGAGGTTCCCGGCTAGGGGACTGTCCTGTTTTTGGTTTGGAGGCGTGGCATTCCTTCTGTCATTCCCGCATGCTTGAGTGGCATGAGGATTTGATGAAGGTCCACGTTTCCTGGAGGGGGGCGAATTGAGCACCTCAACGAGTGCATGTTTGCTCCGCTGCAGNTGTCCCTAGCACTGTATGTCCCTAGCAAGCCAGCATAACTCACAAAGGGCTATTTCAATCTACTTAATGTTCTAATTTTATCACTAAATTTTACATGTAACTTCATTTAAACTTCTATTTTATATTTTGTAAATGTGTGTTAATCATTGCAAAGTTTTGATGTACCATACTGTAATTTAAAGACATTTCCTGCAGATCACCTAAATTTATTTCAAATCTGCTGTGTGTTTTACCGGACATACTTTATACCCTCAGATCTCGACTCATGTGGGTACATGTTACCCTGGCATTCCTCTTCTTACCTCTTGGAATCTTTTTCACGCGACGATTTTCCAAGAAGCTTGAGCTCCGTGAAGTCACGACCAGCGTGTCTCGCACTCTTATGATAACACGTGTACCACGAAGAGCATGTCACAAAGACACAATTTTAAAACACTTTCAGTAAGTTGAAGCTGTGTGTGGTGTCTTTGTAAGGGTAGCAAGTTATTTACAGTAGTGTTTTATTTTGTAATCCAAAAAGCCATACGTATAATCATTTCATTAAATTTAATTTATTTCTTCAGTATTTTTCAAACATATCAATATTAAGGACCACAACTTCATAGGGGCAGCTAGTTTTGCTGTGCTATATTACTATACAAAATACTATGTATTTGAATTTATATTCCTAATCTTTGCCATTTTCTAGTATGGAAGAAGCATTTTTATAAAAAGAAAGTACTGTAGATATTTAACAAGTTTTGTATTTTCAGAGAGGCTTATCCTGAGGTTGAGGTTCAAGATGTCCAGTTTGCTTATAACATCAGATCTCTCATTGCTTATGATAAAGAAAGGTAATAATAGCTATAATACTGTACAGCCAATCATAATTTTTTGAATTTACATTGTAGCATCATCATTATTAAAATGGGATAAGGTCATATATATTATAAAATGGTACCTGTCCATTTATTATCATTTACACTATCTGTATAGCATTATGAATAAAAAAGCACCACCACACCCATTAGTCATCCACAGCAGAAATGCACTGCTTTGTAAGACCAGGTGTACAGTTTTTCTTGTAGATTGGTACACACACTGCAGATGCATTTTCGCCTTACAAACTGCTGCCACCTGCCCTGTCCTTTATCATACGGTATATGCATTTTACACATTCAATCCCTACTTCATTACATATTTGCATACCAGGTCAAAAACCCTCCTCTTTTCTGCCTTTCCTTATCCTGCCATTATACAGTTTATTCTTAAACTCTCTACAAATCAGTCATCATGCACAACCACCACCGTCCTCCCGACAACCACCACCATCCTCGTTCATGGAATGTGGCATTTCTGGTGGCTGCTGCTGAATGGGATAGGGCATCCTGTTTTATTTATTTTTTATTCTGGCTAGGATGCCCTGGAGTTGGTATTCCTGAAGAGGTGGAGCATTTGATTTTTAGAATGTGTTCTTGGTTTACTACTCCTCGTCACTACTCCTCGGTCTCGGGCTGTGTTGATATGGTGTGCCCAGCCACTGGTCCAAGCTCCAAAACATTTGCGGTCTTTAGAGTTTTTGGCTTTATGGGTTGGGGTGGCAGGGCCTCCATGGGTTGCCCCATCCTTGTCATCAGAAGAGACGGATGAGCCAGGGTTTTCTGTAGGGGATCCGTTGCTTTCTTTGAGGTTTATGGTACCTCCCTGTCCCTGCAGTCTAATTAATTGGTCTCATACCATTGTTTTCTTCCGTATATGGCTGTGCAAGAGCTTAGGTTAGCACTTTGCTTTTGCCATGATGTCATTCTCAAACTGCTACTTTGCTGCTTTGAGAGACGGGGAGGAACACCCTTGGAGAATGATAAAGAAGTGTGTGTAAAGGACTCAACAAGAGGTTCCAGGAGGTTCTCAAACCAGAACCAGATTAATGTTGAAGTAAGGGATACAACAAACAACCAGAAAAAACACTTGACAGAATTAAAGTTAATGTAGAAGAGGTAAAAAGACACTTGGAGGAACTGGATGTAACAAGAGTATTAAGAATAGAACAGGTATCACCATGGTTACTGAAGGAAGCTGCAGGAATCTTGTGTTATTCAACTTAAATTCAGATTTTTTGTTTTCCTTATGTTATGCTATAAATAAAAATTAAGAGGCCATGGCACATGAATAATGTTCTAATGTCTAGTGTTCTAGTACATTAAGGTAACAAGACTCAGTTAAGGAGCTAAGCATATACTGTACAGTAGTTCAGGTTGATTCTCTCTCCTGTATATGTTGTAGAGTAGTTTTTCTCAGAATCCTACTACTACCTAACACTTTGTACAGCCTTTTTTCATTAAACTTGGTGTCTTACCATGTCGCAGTTACAAGCATTATCCTTAGGAATTTATCTTAAACTTTTTACTTTAGGGAGGTGGCCCTTAATGCAAGGATGTACTGTGAGGCTTACCTAAAGGAGACAAACCGGCGGCTTGATATGAGGCCGTATAGAGGAGGAGTCATCTGTGGCTGCTGTGACATATTTGGTTGTCCAACAGTAAGTTTCATATTTTGTGCTATGATCATATTGCAAGTAAATTTTTTTTATAGCATGACCAAGTGTGTGCCTTATAATGCTTTACAGTTTTTATTTAACCCTTCTCCTGTGCAAGTCTTACATGGATGATCGAACCATGTGACCACACTGTGTGAGTCATACAAGGATGGTTTGGCGTACTGAGTAAGGTTTAAAAGCCCCATGCATACATGGGGCTCACATATGCTTCCTCAGGTCTCCAGTAAATGGATGCTATCTTTAACAAAATTGTGGGTATTCCTCCTGGGTGTGAGGGCCTCATTATTGAGTGGGCAATCATGCTACCCATGCTGCAGCAGCTCACAGCACCACTGTGCAGCTTGTGTCAATACCATCACTAAATAATGAAGAAATAAATACTGTACAGTAACTGCAATTATTGTGTGATGATAGGGTCATATAAGATCCTAACTATGAAGAAGACTACGTTCAAGGTTCAGATATCGGTGAACATAATGCTAGTTACGATGTTCCATGTGGAAGGCAGACATTTACTGAAGGTACATATGCTTTGTACTTTGTACATATGCAAGGACTGAAGGTACATAAGCTTAGCTCACATAGTGAATCTTGCTCCATATGAAGGTCTTAGTGTGCCAGCTGTGACTTGATGCTTTTCACACTACACCTAAGAAGCACTTCATAATACAGGGTATCTACATAGGAAGCAGGATGCCTGGAGATAGTCTACGTGTTGTCGCCATGTTAGATGTGGTTTGAACGTGGCCCTTGGCCTGCTCAGTATGTGCTGTGACACAGCACGCATTCACTCTAGGATTCAGGTTGGAAGCCTCGTGAACATGTCCAATTTCATAACCCCGGTTGATTTAATTTCTTGCTCAACTATTTGTGGCTCATGCCAAAAAAATGTCCACTACGTGAACTGCAGCAGCTCTGGCCATGATTCTTATAAATCTTAGGAATGTAAATCCTGAGTTTCATGAGACTCATGATAGTAAAATGTAAATCATGATAGACAAGACATGCTTTAGGAGGTACTTGGTGATATCCATGGCAGAAAGTGCAGTCAAAAGTGAATTTACATTCCTGAGAATCATGGCCACAGTTGCTGCAATTCATGTAGTGGATTTTGTTTTGGCATGTGAAGCAACTTTACTCAGACTGATGGCATGCAAAGCACCTCAACATTGGGAAGTCATAACACTGAATCTGGTACAGTGTAAGTTTCTGTGGAGTGACATCCAATTGAGGGAGAGAGAATGAACTACTTTACATGGCCCATTGATATTTGTCCCTATATACCTTGGATTCTGGTTGCATCTAGGAAGCATGAGAGTATCCACACTAGATACAAATGTGCAATGTGGGAATGTTTGTCAACTGGTGGAATTTTGCCATAGCAAGCACCTGACTCATCCTCTTGTGTCAGTACCTGACAATACTGAATGGATTTCTGACAGTTGAAGTTGACAAAATGGCTGCTTTGAGATGGTGCTTCATTGCTGCACTTACTCAGGGTAGATGTGTCACTAGTATTGTACTGAGCACCCCACTTGAGGCTCAGTGATTTGTAAGAACATTGACCAGTTGCAGATTGGATGAGAATGACTACAATGTCAATACTGTTGTTGCCTTTGTGGAAATATCTTTGTGGCGTAGGGGCCTGTTTTGCATCCTTCTCTGGGGTAAAGTTTTGTTGTAAGATAGGCATTTTGTAGAAGACAATGCTTTAGAGTCGGCATCCATGGCACACCCACCATGGTTTGTCTTTCACTGTTATGGAGGACCATCCCTAATGGTACACTTGATTCTTTTTTATTTGATAAATATACTGTGATCATATACTGGTTCAAAAGTCTGAATTTTTACATGTTCTGTCTGTGGAGGAACTGTCTTCTGTCCTTGTTTAGAAACATTGCATTCCAGGAGAGGTGTTGAGCCCATTCCACCCAATCACCCTTAGTTCAACAAAAATAAATAAATGTTGTCCCAAACCTTACAGGTGTGTTATTACATACAACTGCATGTGACAGGTCATCCCACTGTAATATTGTTCAGTTCAATGTTTTCAGGCTAAAATGTAACTTCCTCTTGTACCAGAGGAGAACCACAACAGATATTCTGTTGTCTTTAAAGCAATGTTCACACTGTTCAATTTATGTTTTGTACCATATGTATGTTTGTTTTTAACATATGAGTTATAATTCAGAATATTAACTATGTATTTATTACTTAGGTGGATGCTATTGAGTACTATGCTGAAGAAGAAGCACGTCTGGCTAACCATGTTGAAAATGAGAAAATTAAGGCGTTGCAGAGACCTACAGGTGTCGCATTTATAACTTTTGACAATATTGAAAATGCCAAGAAGGTTATGCGTGATCATAAAACTAAGTGTGATTGTTTAAGAGTTATGCCGGCTTCTTCAGTTTCGGTTGAACTAAAACCACACAATTGGATCATTAGAGTTGCACCAGCTCCTGAAGATATCTACTGGTAAGACGTTATGTAACAAGTGCTATGACAGAAATTACTGGTAGTGTAACACAAATATTTACAATTATGCCACATGATTCTTATGTTGTGGTGATGTGTTTTGTTAATGACCAAAAATACAAATTTGGACATTTTTAGTAGACTAAAATAATCTAGCCCTCCTGCTATTAACATTTTCGCCACTCAGTGACTCGCGAGCGCGTCGCTAAGTTTTGTTCCGGTTCTGCAAAGCTGACTCTGACGGGAGTCACGAGAATAAATATTTGTATAAATTCCAATTTCGATCCGATCTACTTGGGGATAGTTTAGAAATGTTTGACATGAAATTTACGTTCTCTCTAATAGCCGAAGAGCTTATTTGGGAGAACGGCATGGCAGTAAATCATCGTGGTAAAACAATTGTATTATTGACACGACGAGTATGATCGACATAGTTTTTATATTTGTTGCCAGTCGAACGCATCCTTATGTGACATTTTATACTTATGTTCTTCTAGAACATTCTATTGCGAACACATTGGTACAAAAATGAAATACGTACATTGAAAAATAATGTCAGGACAGTGAATTGAATATGCTGTACCCTTTTCGATGCGGTTTCGCCGATATGCCGCCGCGGGTAGCACTTCGGCCACTTCCCACATTCTTGTGGGTCGGTTGCGACATTGATTCTATATTTATATGCATATGTCCGTGTAGAGAATTTTGTTGCGATTTCAGTGATACCAAAATTAACCCTGGAGGACAAGTGTGGAGTTGGCAACCCTGAAGATAGTAGAAACATTTTGTTGCTGTCTGGCGCTCACGGCTAGTCATCGACGTAGTTTTTTATTTGGTGCTGATCTAACTTATATTTTGGTGACATTTTATACTTAAGTTCTTCTAGAACATTCTATTGCGAGCACATCGGTACAAAAATGAAATATGTACATCGAAAATTAACGTCAGGACAGTCAAAAGAGTATACACTTAAATGTTGCCGCTCGATCGCCAAAACAGTGATTTCACTTGGGCAAAGTTTGTTTTTCAAACGCCGGTTGCGTTAATAATGGAAATTGAACAAAGCAATTCTTTACCATTTTTAGATGTTAATTCAGTATATAAATTTTAAAATAATTTCAAGATTTCTGTATACATTATAGAAAAACAAATATTGGTTCATACGTACATTTTTCTCATCCCATCATGATACCATAAAACAATGTTTTCAATGTTTTTGAGATCTTCAGGAATATGTAGTCTTGAATACGTGATAAAATCAATGATATATACCTTAAGTCTATCACTGAAAAATCTTGTCAAATTGCAAATATATATATATATATATATATATATATATATATATATATATATATATATATATATATATATATATATATATATATATATATATATATATATATACAATAAAGAACACACTAATTCTGCCATTTCATGAAAATTTGAATGAAATTCCTGAATTACGTAAAAAAAAAAAAATAAAAGTTGATTTTTGAAATACCAAAACCTCATTGAATGTTCAATTATTTTTTTCCAGGGCAAACCTCTCGGTTACAAATCGTCATTGGTGGTTGAAAGCAGTTTTAATTAATATTATGCTGTTTGTGGTGCTGTTTTTCCTTACAACACCTGCTGTTATCATCAATGGTCTCAACAATATTTTTCTCGCAGATAAACTGCACAGTATGGTAAGGAATATTCAGAATTTTTCAGTAATGCTTTATGAATGCTTTTATATACTGTAATGGCTTTTAGTGATTTAATCCTTTAGATGCAGCAACTTTCTTACAGCTGCTACCATCTTGGGCGAAAGTGAGGCTAAAAGACAAATATTTAATATTTGTAACTATTTCTGGGGGGGAGCCCCTACAGCTCCCCGGAGCTTACCAGGCTGATATGCTAATATCAGACTTTAGCATCAGTCATGTGTACGGAGTTCTTAGGGGCCTAGCGGGGACCACGAGCCAGAACCTGGCCCCCTCAGAGAGGCAAGGGAAGCAATGGCCTATAGAAACCCCCGTGTGGTTGGAAGCATTCTATGTCTGCCATCGACCGGGTTAGCCACCCAGAAAGGTAGGCGCCCCAAAACAAACCCCTATTCTGGTGAAAATTGCAACCAAAAACTGAACGAATGGATAGAACTCCCCAAACAAAAACGAGTAAACTAGTATGATGTCACCCATCATCCCGCCGCTGTCTGTGCAGCTCCCCCCTCCCCGAGAGGGGGAAGGGGTAGCCCCAGACCTACCATGCCGGCAATCCACACCCCAGTTCTTTGGCTAATGCTAATGGCACCGGTTGTGTGCTCCGGCTCCAGTGGTTGTTTCAGCACTGTACCTAGAGTGTGGTGTCTGTATTCTAGGTGGTGCGTGAGCCGGGAGTGAGTCTCCAGTACTCGGGCTGCATGCGCCTAGGGTTCCCTTCACTAGGTGCCCTGTAAGTACTTCCCTTGGGGCTTGGGGTTACCTTCCACAAGTTCCTTGGGTCCTGCTTCTGCTAGGCCGTTTGCTGCTCGGTTTTCGGCCGCCCTTTGTGTGCTAGGGGGTTCTGTCTCCCTTGTTTGCCTTAGGGTAAGGGGCAGTTTGCACTGGCGGGGCGCAGGGTGCTGCGCAGCTTGTTTTCACCAATCATAGCAGCCGGCTCTGTTTCGCCTGGGTACGCTGTACTCTTGCGGGGTTTTCTTTTTCTTTTTGTTTGTCTACCTGGTGGGGGTCTGCCTTTGGTTCTTTCCCCCTTTGTGCCGAGTTCTCTTCCTTCTTCCGGTGGTTCCCCCTGCTAGGTTCCCGTGAGTGTACATGTCCCGGAGGTTCAGCTCTTAGAATGTTGTTTGGTAGCCATGGGCGCCAGTTAGCAGTACCCTGCCTGGGATTACCTGAGCACGAGTCCTCTTATAGTAAATGCTCGGGACCCTGGGAAACCCCTAAGGGGAGTGTGGGCCCGATAGATGTGGCCCCGGAGTCCCTCCCTCGCTTTGTGCGAGTTCGAGGGTTGCTCTGTCCCCTAGTCTCAGGGTGACTCTCATGGTTTTGCCTCCGTCTGCAGCCTATGGGGTCGGTGACACCTTCAGCCTGGGGTCCTGCAAGTTTTGTTGCTTGTTTGTGACTCGGTTACCCAGTCTTATGCTGACTATGTGTGTGCAGGCTGCACGGGCGTTGCACATTGGGTTTCAGTGGCGATGCGCTAGTTGTTTGCTCCCCGGAAGCCCCCTGCCCCGTTTTCGTTGATGGTCTTTGGTACTCTGTCCTGGGAGGACGTTCGGGCACGGGAAATTTGGCAATCAAACAGGGTCCTTGGCTGTTTGTTACCTTGTTCACGTTCCTGGGTCCAGTCGGGCCTGTGCCGCTTTGGGTCGGCGGATGCGGCCTGTTGTCTCGATTTCGGGATTAGTAGTGTGCGGCTACCGCCTCCCGGGTCAGTCCCTATTCTTTTCCTCTGTGGGTAGTTAGCTCCGGGGAGCCGTAGGGGCTCCCTCCAGAAAACCAGCGTTGAATGTAATGATACGCCATTTTCTGGGTGAGTCCCAGAGGCTCCCCAGATTCCCTCCCTCCCTCCGGTCAGCGGTTTTTCACGTGTTTTGGCATCCAGCCTCAGAACTGGGGTGTGGATCGCCGGCGTAGTAGGTCTGGGGCTACCCCTTCCCCCTCAAAGGGAGGGGGGAGCTGCGCAGACAGCGGCGCGATGATGGGTGACGTCATACTAGTTTGCTCATTTTTGTTTGGGGAGTTCTATCCAATCGTTCGGATTTTGGTTGCAATTTTCACCAGAATAGGGGTTTGTTTTGGGACGCCTACCTTTCTGGGTGCATAACCCGGTCGATGGCAGACATAGAATGCTTCCAACCGCACGGGGGTTTCTATTGGCCATTGCTCCCCCTGCCTCTCTGAGGGGGCCAGGTTCTGGCTCGTGGTCCCCGGTAGGCCCATAAGAACTCCATACACATGACTGATGCCGAAGTGTGACATTAGCATATCAGCCTGGTAAACTCTGGGGAGCCTCTGGGACTCGCCCAGAAAATGGCATTTCATTACATTCAATGCTGGTTTTTTTTTATTTTATTTTAATAAGTAAAAGATGTAGTTTTTCATCTGTGCCACTTGAAAATAAAGAAATTGCTGTAAAAGAAGAATTTTTTAGTTAATTTTCTATAGCAAAGTAATTTTAATTGAAAAAATATACAGATGAATATGATACTGTAGTGGTTTAATGATTATTACAACGTATGCATATTAAGTAAGGCCACTAATATGTAAAGCGTTTCGGGCATAACTTGAAATAATTGTTAGATCGTTGTATATAAATTGTTAAAGAAATGTAGCAAATGATATACAGTACTGTATATCTTTTAAGAACGGTACAAGATAAAAGACTAGGAGAACTGTACATGTGTTGCTTTCATCCAATATCAGAGTCTGGGAAAGTGGCTTCAATTTATTTGAAATTTAAGGCCCAATTTTACTATTGAGGAAATGCTAGAAAAGCTCCTAGGAGGAGAATTCGGAAGAGGAGGATGCAAACATTTACAAGATAAGGGAGGTAGATAAGCCTGAAGTAAACTTAGTATGTGTGAGAGATGGGGATCTCTGAGCACACGCTCATGTCTACTCATTTTGATGAGATGAGGTTTCAGGATGCTTGCATGGCATAACTTCCTTAGGAATGAACAGAGATGGGGCATGTTTGGTGTGTAAGGTGTCTGTGGTCTAAGGAATTCCGTGATATTGTCCATATTGACCTATGTCATCTCATTGAGCTGAAATCAATTAAGTAGTTGGTTGCTACTAGGGGTAGGGACCTCTGGCTCAAGGAGGGAAAGTTGGTGTTATGTTGTAAAGGAGGGTCAGCACAGTGAAGACCTTTAAGCTAAAAAACCCCCAAACACCTTACCCCACCCTACCCATCTCAGTGGTGACCTCTGTTATGAGTGAGGAGAGAGTAGGCCTCATTGGGGGCTTGAATCTGGCACAACAACCAATGAAAATGTGAGTTACCCCATGACTTACGGCTTTGATTGGCTGATGAGAGGGGCAGGTACCTTGAGATAGCTGCTAGCGCCTACAAGGGCATTTGGAACTGTGTGTTTCTGATGGGAGGTAGTCCTTGGTGCAGCTAATCAAGACAACCCTTTTCCCTTGAGCATCAGTTAAATCACCACCAGGACAGATGCCAGTACCAGCACTGAATCACTGGTTACTGTAGGGGTGTCTGGATAATCAAGCATTGGACATTGTGGTGACTTCAAGGAACGAGGCAGGAGAAGCCAGCCTCACATGGAGTACACTGTGCCAACAGATTAAGTTGAGTGTCAAAGATTCAGTGCACAGGATAAGTGACAGTGTATCCAAGTGACTCGATTGTGTGGAGTGAAGATACTAACTTGTACTGTCTTAAGAACCAGTGACAAAGAAGTTGGTCTTAACCATACAGGTTAAGTGTATCGGGATCGAAGGAGGAGTGACGTCGTCTCGCACAGGACTGACAGGTTACTAGGCAGCAATGCCTGTGTTCATGTATACGTGTACACACTTCTCTTTGTGTGGAGGTTAGTGTATGATGGTAGACAAGTGTACAGTATAGATTCAGTGAAGTCATCTCTTGAGCCACGGGATGGTAACGTCTCTGTACACACCTAATTGTGATCGCAATGGTTGGGCTTCAGCTCTTTGGTCACGCCTATCAACTGTGTGTGGTATGTTCGTGTACACGCCTCTGTGTGTTGGCGTTTTGGCATAGCAGCTCAATGAGTGAGAGACTGTAACTTGTACTTAACATCGTGAAAACATCTTGGGTGGTAAAGAAGTGATTTGTCAACTATATAGGGGACTGTATGAGGCTTTGTTCCCTAAAGTGAGAGGAAGTGTAGTTTCTAACTTGACCTTGGGGTGGACGTTCGTCAAAATGCCAGCTGGAGGTTGATGGCAGTACCTCCTGGCCTTGGGAAACCTAGATCATGGAGCCCTCGCTGTGCGTAGAGTACATGACACAGGTACGCGCATCGTTTAGCAATGCGCCAGATGTTTCATCCTCTGTCATCAACCATCAAACACCTGCAACACCTGCCTCAACGTCAAAGACACTAGTGGCGCTGCCGAGGACAACATCTTTAATGTCTGAGTGTGATAAGGGTGTAATGTAAATTAATGTAAGTGCAGTGGAACCTCAACTTACAAATTCTCCTACTTACGAATTTTTTGAGTTACAATCTCAATTTTGTTGAAAATTCAACTCGACTTACGACCTTTGCATCGACTTGCAACTATATTGATACACGTATGGGTCGACCGAGCGAGTGGTTCCTGGTGTCACGGGGAAATTGGTAGCAAACTGAGTGGGAGTATGTTATAGGTCAGACACTGTGGGGTGTTTCTTTTTTGCTTTCACGACTGCAATGCGTACGTCGCCAATGTACATGTGGCAGACGCTTCACGATACTGTCGGAATTAGCAGAATAGAAAATACGAGAGCAACCGTACAGGGCCTGGGAGCAAGGTCGAGTTAGTCCTTGTGGGTCTCTTCTCAGACTAGCCTCACCTGGTCCTGCTCCACGTTGGTCGTTGGAATCTCTTCAATGATGTAACACTTTAAGGGACTCCTAGGGTCCTCATCAAATTTATAGTTTAGTGATTTGGGCAACTCGGTGTTGAAGACACCTAGAGCTGAAGACTTGAGTAATATTGGCAGTATTCAGAAGTGGTTCAACAGAAACACTGCATAAAGCTTAACAGTAGTTTATTTACTAACTTAACCACTAATACACAGGGTGCTTGATTTACTTTAGATTGGCGTCAGCAAAGCTATGGTTGCATTAGCGAGACTCTTGACGTCTGGCTAATCGACTCATATCCACTCGTGGAGAAACACCTAACTTAACACAGTTGACAGCCAATCATTAACACGGCAACCTAACTGCCGGTATGCAAAGGGATCACAAGAGTTCCAACCGGATACTCGGTAATGATGATATGCAATAAACACAATGGCACTGTCAATGGGACAGGCAATAACATGCACAATAATAATCACACACAATAACTGTGTGGTGTATGTGAAGCTCACATCCACAGACAAGTGAAATGCCGTGATACCACACAGATAAACACGCATTCACCATCGATTCACCTATAACCTGCGACAGGTATAAGAAGGTGAGAACTGTGGTTGATACCTCAGATCAACACAGACACAATAAAACAATGACAAGATCTTGTACTTACAGAGAAGGTACCTTTCCTTACTCACTCACTCAGTCAGGCACATTTATACAAGCACTCGTAGGTGGCCTGATAGCTGGTTTCGCTCGTTGACACGGAGGGTACTCACAGTATCTTGAGATGATTTCGAGAGTAGGGCGTGCTGTATGCTTAACAGACAGACAGACAGACAGACACACACTGGCACTGGCGGTGCGTAAGATGGTGACGTCACGTCGGAGTGAGGGCGGCGGCGGGCGCTCGAGGTACTGAGGTACAGAGGTACACGCTCGGGATGAGTGGCGGCTGGCGGCGGCTGTGGTATACCATGCAGGTACACTTGTGGTAAAGTCACACACAGTTACTTAGGCGGCAGCACTGCCTTAGTTCACTCTAAGTCGCTCACAACGATCTTTGTCACCAGGGGTTACCTGATACCAGTCTGTTTCGCTCTGGAGATTTATCACTTTAGGCTTCTGAACAATATACTCACTCGTGATTCTGGGCGAGTGTGGTATATCGCAAAGACGCTGAGTTAACTTGACGGTAAGGAATAGACGGTGTTCAGTGTAGTGGCCGATAGACTGAACAGACCCGTCCTCTCGGCTTGGTCTACCTCACGTGAATGAGTTTTGCAAGAGTGCCGGGCATCTCGTGGCACACAACACAAAAGGAGTTACAATTTGACCAATAGCATTGCAGCAAATGAGCGGGAACCAATCATATTAGCTCGTTCGATGAGCAGTAGTAGGAGTGACGTCATGAACACGTCACAACCACGTCATAGCTGTTATTGTCCATCGCGCCGGTTGACCCCAGAGGTCAGATGGTCTGGCGTCTACCCTCTGTCTCTCACGCGGGCACCAGCCATGTACTCACTGACCCTTTGGTGGCAAGTATGCTTAACTCCCTGTATCTACTTTCTGCCTGGACATACGGCGGCCTCTGTATTATGAGTGTGTTCCTTGTTAAGTGGGCATTCTGGAGGTACCCAACATGCTAGGTCACTATCCAGGATTAAGAGAGATAGGCTTTGTGCACGAAGATCAGTGCACTGTGCACAGCAATGAGCCATTCAAGTCAGCTGTGGGAGGATCTTGGGAGACATACTCCCACAGACACCGCTACAGCAGAGGAAATTACTGATCTGCATAATGTGATAAAGGCAGCAGCTGAAGCCCAAGCTCTTATAATTGGGGACTTTAATCATGAGACAATTGATTTGGTGAACCTAACATCACAAGTGGAGGGAGAACAGTTTCATGACCTGGTACAAGACTCATTTCTCGTACAGTTAACTATCTAGAATAGCATTCTAGATTTTGCAATAATATCAGAAAGAGGTATGATCGACCAAATTCAGGTAGGGAAGAATCTTGCCCCTTCTTCTGGCCACAATATTCTAAGATGGAATACAATTATAGAAATCTGGAATGATGACTTTCTAGACTACCTTCAAGGAAACTATCATAGAATGAGACAGGAATTACAAAACACTTCCTGGGGGTGGAGAGTTAATAGATTAGAACATGGAAGCTTCATGGGAAAATTTCAGAACAGTGATCACTGAACTTGTTCAAAAATACCTACCAAGAAGGAGAAGGCAACGTAAGAACCAGATGGATGGTGCACCGGTAAAAAGAGCTATACTGTAGCAACAAAGAGAAACCTTTGGAAGAAATGAGTCTACTAGGAATCACATATACAGTATTATGAGATATACAGAAGGGCATCAAATTCAGATACAGTACTTAGGAAATCTGGTCAGCCAAAAGGAACTAAAAAAAGAAAACTTGCTCAAAACATTAAGAAATATCCAAAGTTTTTTATGCTTATGTAAGAAGTAAGACAAAGACAAGAGACCCGATAGGACCCTTGAAGGATGAGACTAACCAAGTTATAATCGATGTTAAAAAGACACCCACACTTTGAATTAATATTTTACATCAGTGTTCACTAGAAAGGATAGACAATATCCCCACAATGTTTCAAGCAGGGAGAAGATAATGAATTATGGGATATTCCCATAACTTCCAAAGCAGTCAAGAAGAACATTGTTAAAGTAAAGGATTCAAAAGCCCCAGGTGTGAATGAATTCAATCCAAAGTTGTAAGGGAACTGGCAAATGAACTACCTCCCACTGAAACTCCTATTCAGAAAATCTCTGGACCATGGGACCCTAGATTGGAAATATGCAAATCTAACCCATCTTCATAAAAGGCAGAAAGAGTGGGTAATTTGCAGTAAAGTAGGAACCAAAAAGGATAAAGAGGCCTTACAGAGATCTACATGAATCCACCAGTCATTGAAATTTGTACACGTGGGCATTGCAGTAAAAAAAGCCAACCAAACCCTAGGAATAGTAAAAGGAACCTTTGACTTTAGGAAAAGATGGTGATTATTCAACAGTACAAATCTCAGGTGTGCCTCCATTTGGCCTACTATATCCAAGCATGGAGACTTCATCTTCAGAAGGGATATCTACCTTGGAGAAAGTACAATGTAGTGACAAAAAATCATTCTAGAATTAAGTTGACACTTGTACTAGGAAAAGCAGAGGGCCATAGGACTAACAACACTTCAAACCAGACATGAGAAGGTGGATCTTTGGAACTTTTAAAATACTGAACAAAAATGAAGGATATTAACTCAGACCACTTCTTTAAAAGGTCACCGGTAACAGATACAATGAAACAACAGCTTAACCCTTAACATGCTCGGGTTCTAATATCCTGCTATCCGCACAGGCGCATGTCATTTTGAAAAAAAAAAAATTGTTTTTTCTTCCTAACCTGTTAATTTGTGTTCACTGATCACGGGAAAAATAATAAAAAAATCGTAAGTGCCATATATTGCCCGCTATAGGGCGGGGAAGTCTGGCAAATTATAGGCGCTGACTCAGCATGCATCCCAGGCGGTCTGTTGCTCGCCAGCTGTCAGGCCAGAGTTGCCACAAAGAGATAATTACCTAATTATTTCAATGTCTCTGATTGATGTTTCATAGTTTTTTGCTGTAATATTATTCAATAGTGTGTAGTTTGATATATTTATATAATAAAATGAGTGAATCATTGCTGTACTCAAAAATATGGTGTGCATATTGTTGATTCAGTTATGTTCATCAATTGGTGAACAAATACTTTGTCGGTTATTACACTATAAGCACAGGTTATATATAAGTATCTGCATGTTTTGTTCACTATAACGAACCACTAAGTAGCTATTATGAGTCAAAAAGTAACGAGGAGTGACCGCCGTGTACCAGCCAGCCACTCCCGCCCTCCCTCCAGTCATCTGACTCGCCCACATTCTCCTCCCACAATACTGTTTTTGCTATAATTCACTATATACAGACGGTATATATAAGTATCTACATGTTTTGTTCACCATAACTGTACATCTAAGCTTGTATGGTGAGTAAAGTCACAAAGACATAGGACCTAACACAGTCGGCTGATGGCTGCCTCCCTCAAGGCCAGACGCACTAATATTTCTCCTCCAACAATACTGTGTGGTGTTATTACGCTATATACACACATTATAAATAAATATCTACCTGTTTTATTCACCATACTTGTACAAATAAACCACTAAGCTGGTATGCTGAGTGCAGTCAATAAAAGGTGGCCACACACAGTCAGAAAACATCGCCACCACCCTCCCTCCAACAGCATTACTCCTCCCTCCATGGCGCACAGCGCTAAATATCATCGCAATCCTGTTATTATCAGAACCCTGGTCACTTTTATCAGTCAGGGGTCTTCTGTAATAATATCATCGCTACATAATAGCATGAACAAGTATATTATGGCATTTTTAGGCGATGCTGTGGTCACAAGCTGAACAGCAGTGCTGTGAGCTCATGCTGCGTGCGTCAGGCTTGGTAGCTTACGCGATACTGAGGCCCCTAACACCCGGGAGTTTGGCCCACGATTTTTTTTTTAAATGTCGTCTGTTTACAAGAGCCCTGATGAAGGTGTGGTGAACCCCGTGTATCCGCGGGCTGTTTAAATCTTGCGTAGTGCTCCAACACTTCATATGAAGTGAAGCGCAGTCGACTGGTAAAACGCCTAGCACTTCATATGAAGTGATGCGCACTTTAAGGGTTAAAGCTCGACAAATCACAACATAGAACAGAAAACAGGAGATGCTTTTTCACCCATAAGGTTACACTCATGGAATTTTCTACCTACTGAAGCTGTAATGCCAAGACATTACTACAGTTCAAAATCCAGTTGGAAAAATTAGGGGGATGTTTAACAAGCTGCCAGCTTCTTTGGGTTTTGCATGGTGAGCACACAACACATCACCCATGCAGAGCAAGTGAATACGGTTCACCATAGAGGTAAAACATTAGTGAAGAAATTGCTGCAGACCACTAAGTTTATGCTGCATTGTAAATGTAACAAATAAAAACAGTAGCAATTGGCTAGAGAGCACCATCTAGAGGTTGATCTACTGTACTTAATGTGGAACAAAATCAAATAATATACTGTACAGTGTGTATATACTTAAAATACTAGTAAAAACATTGATTAAATATATTTAATAACTTTCTTTAACAGAGCCCAGTTTTATCCGAGTTCTTGCCTACCCTGCTGTTGTGGACCATGGCTGCACTTATGCCGGTTATTGTGTCTTATTCGGACCAGTTCATGTCTCACTGGACACGCTCTACAGAGAACCACTCCATCATGAGGAAGACTTTCATTTTCCTTCTTTTCATGGTCATTATTTTGCCATCACTTGGCTTGACCAGGTAAGGGTGAACTTTAAAGAGAGTAATGAGAATAAGGAGTGTGTGTGTGTAGGGGTGGATTAAAAAAATAATTCCTGAACTTAAAAAAAACGTAGTTCTTAACCCCTGACAAAGAGGCCAAAAGTAAGAATGTAAATATTGTGTTTGAGCGATTGCCTCCATTTTTGGATTGGCAATCACTCCGAAAGTGTGTAGGGGTGCAAGATTAAAATGGTCAGGATGGCCATAACGTACCAACAGCTGGTGCTAGAAACATGATTTATAACTCAAAATTTGCAGAATCCCCATATTTTTATATGTACTAAGAGAAACATTTTCTGTTTGTCCAAAAAAAAGTGCAGTACAAGGCAAAAAAATCATTGTGGGGTGTACTGGCAGTGGTAAAAATGCCAAAAATCATCTTCTGTTGATGGATGAATTACCATTTATCATCCATCATTACAGTACTTTATTCACCTACTTTTTTAATGAGTAACATTTCCTTGCCAACCTATTTATATTTTGTGGCGAATTTAAAATATAAAATCGGGTAGTTACTCGTAGCGCATTGGTATTTTTTTGTTGCCACGTAAAATGGAACGAGTCGGTTCCACACCAGTGCAAACATTCACAGTGGGGTGACTAAAAGTCTCGCAGAGCCACTGGAAGGACATGTTGTCTACTGTCCATTCTGTGGAGCTGGGACAGAACCGAGATAGTCCATCTGTGAGGATGTTAGATACATCCCACTCATGGAATGCACAGAGCTATTCCTAAGAATCCTGAAGACAAGCCACTCAGAGTCCAGCACCACAGGGGCTAGGACTGAAAAGACCCCCATCCCTCCTACATGGTTCAGGCAGTGAACTACAAGGACCATGGGACCCTAGCGATTGTGGTGTTTGGGGTGGAGCCGGATCACAGAGCCTTGAGGGAGCTGAATCCTTCGTAACGCCTGCCACACAGCCATGAACTCTCGCACTGTACTGTGTGCCCAAAGCAACAGACCCAACTACTGACCTTGGGAAGCTTGGCGAGTGCTGGTCACAAAAGCCCAACCCAGAGCCGACACGCCTGTAAAGATATCGAGCAACAGATCTGGAAGGCGCCATGGGACCAAACTACAAAAAGCCCCAAGAGGAAGCCGGCAAAGCAACAACCAGTGAAAAAAAGACAATCAATATAAAAAAAAAGACAGAAAACAAACACAATGCAATACTAAACTGAAATGATACACTTGCAAAGAAGGCCCCCACAGGACGAGTCCTAGGATGGCTGGTACCTAGCTTAGGAGCTCTGGGATTTGCTGCAAGATAATGTGACAAAGGAGTACTACTATCTACTATGTTACCTTAGGAAATACAATAGTCAATAGTATGTGCACTGTGCAAAACTTTTGCAGCTATTGAATTTCTTTGAGTCTCAATTCATAAATATTTATAACCACTCATAATCTGCAAAGCAAAGCATTTTGTTGTGGTTATAATGGAAACTTAATTTTATATATAATTTCAACTTACAACTGTCATAAACAAACCAAAAAATAATAAAAGTAATTCAATGATGAAGTATAGTACTTTTTTCCTTTTTGACCCCCTTGAATACCGATCACAATGATTTTTTGCAAATAACTTTTTTTCACCTAGAAAAACTCCTCTAAAGATATGGAAATTTCAGGATTCTGCAAATTTTTAGTCACAAATCATGTCTCTATCATCAGCGATTGGCGAGTTACGCCCATCCATTTTGGCCCTGCACTAGAGGTTGCCTCAAAAAAATGGTAGCAATCACCCAAAATCAATTTTTCTGGGGGGGGGGGTGGAGCCCCGACGGCTTCCCGGAGCTATCAAGGCTGATATGCTAATGTCAGACTTTGGCATCAGTCATGTGTATGGAATTCTGTGGGTCTACTGGGGACCAAGAGCCAGAACCTGGCCCCTACCCCTCACAGAAGCACGAGGAGCAATGGCCTATAGAAACTCCCGTGTGGTTAGAAACTTTCCATGTCTACCATCGACCGGGTTAGGCACCCAGAAAGGTAAGCGTCCCAAAACAAATCCCAATTCTGGTGAAAATTGCTACAAAAAGGCGAACAAGTGGATAGAACTCCCCAAATAGAAACGAGCAAACGAGTATGACGTTACACGTCGCCGTGCCGCCGTCTGTGCAACTCCCCCCCTCCCCGGGAGGGGGAAGGAGGAGCCCCAGATCCCCATGCTGACCATCCACCTCTCAGTTCTGAGGCTGATGCTATAGGCTGCAGTCATGTGCTCTGGCTCCAGTGATTGTTTCAGCACTGTGCTTTGTGTGTGGTGTCTGTCTTCTAGGTGGTGCGTGAGCCAGGAGTGATTCTTCAGTACTCGGGTTGCATGCGCCAAGGGCTCCCTTCCCTATGTGCCCTGTAAGTACTGCCCTTGGGCCTTGGGGGCCACCTTCCACAAGTTCCTTAGGTTCTGCCTTTGCTAGGCCATTTACTGCTCGGTTTTTGGCAACCCTTTGTGTGTTGGGGTGTTTGTCTCCCTTGTTTACCTTAGGGTACGGAGCAGTTTGCACTGGTACGGGGTGCAGGGTACGGAGCAGCTTGTTTTCATCATTCAAAGCGCCCGGCTTTGTTCTGCCTTGGTACGCTGTCCTCTTGCAGGGTTTTCTTTTTCTTTTTGTTTTCTGCCTGGTGGGGGGCGGCCCGCCTTGATTGCCCCTGAGTGCGGTGTCTGGGTACTACATTCTCTTCAAGTGGTACCCCCTGCTAGGTCCTCGTGAGTGTACACGTCCCAGGGGTTCAGCTCTTAGTGTATCGTTTGATAGATTGGGTGCCAGTTAGCAGTACCCTGACTGGCCTTCCCTGAGTGTGAGGTATGTCTCAGGACCCTGGGAATCCCCAAGAGGATGCGTGGGTCCAATGGATGTGACCCGAGTCCCACCTCGCTTTGTGCAAGTTTGAGGGCTGCTCTGTCCCCCTTTGTCTCAGGGTGATTCATTGTTTTTGCCTGTCACGTTGCCTGTTGGGTCGGTGACACCTTAGACCCGGAGTCCTGTGAGTTTTGTTGCTTGCTGGTGACTCGGTTTACCCAGTCTAGTGATGACGTTATTCGGGTACAGGCAGCGCAAGTGTTGCGTGTTAGGTTTAGGTTGTTGCAATGAACTAGATTGCTTGCTACGCAAACGGCTGAGGGTTTCCGAGTCGGAGCAGAGTTTAGATGGTCTTGAGACTCGGGCAGTCTCGGGGGATGCCCCTTCCGGTGTGGCGACGGAGGCATTCGAGTCTGCTCTCCCTGCCGAAGCCTCTGGGTCTGACCAGTGGGTTACCTGGTTGATACCTGGTTGATGGGGTTCTGGAAGTTCTTCTACTCCCCAAGCCCGGCCCGAGGCCAGGCTCGACTTGTGAGAGTTTGATCCACCAGGCTGTTGCTTGGAGCTCCCTTCCATCCGGCTTTTACGGCTGCGCCAGCCTTTTCTTTTGAAGTCGGTGCTTTGGGAGATGACTCGGTCCCGAGTCCGGACACAAAGAATCCTGGGGCTGGGGAGGGGCTGACTTGGGGGCCTTGGGCCCCGTTAGACCCTACCTGGTTTTTTCAGCCCTCAGAACAGGGCTTGCTGTTACAAAGAGAGGGGTTTTTCCTTTCCCCCCTTTAAGTACAAGTTGAATTTGGTGTCTGCCCCTTCCTGGGTTCGCTTCCGTATCCCTTCGGTCCCTTCTTTCCGAAGGTTTTCGGCTTCCTGCAAACAACCTGGTGTGGTGCGTGCAGCTTTTGCGGCTTACCTCCTGCATGACCCGGATTACACCTCGATCATGGATCCGTCTTCGTTCAGGTTTGGATCTTCATTTCCCTACTGGATATGGTATGAGGTTCTGGAGTTGTCCTGGCTAGGGGACTGTCCTGTTTTTGGTTTGGAGGCGTGGCATTCCTTCTGTCATTCCCGCATGCTTGAGTGGCATGAGGATTTGATGAAGGTCCACGTTTTCCTGGAGGGGGGCGAATTTGAGCACCTCAACGAGTGCATGTTTGCTCCGCTGCAGCTTGTTTTCGGTATTGATGTCACTTCTCCATTTTGCAAGCTGTCTCATGTGTTGTTTCACCTCCAGCCTGTTCATGTGCCACTTGATCCGTCCTGGTCGCTTTCAGGGTGCTCTCTTATCTTTCTTCTCCTCGGTTTGTTGTGGCCCCTTCGGTTCAGGACTGTTTCTCTAAGGCTCTTTTCTTGCTGGCATTGGCCTCTGGCCAAGGTCAATGCCGACAAGAATCGGGTCGGGGAGCTTCATGCTCTCCTCTGGCGCAGGGGTTTCTGCTCGTTTGGCCCCGGCGGTAGGTTTGTTCATTTGCAGCCGTCTCCTTCTTTTCTGGCAAAGAATGAGACTGCTGCTTTTCGGAGGGTCCTTGGGTTGTTGATGGTTGGTTGGTCAGGTTGGTCATCATGTGTTGTGTCCGGTTGCGGCTCTTCGCCATTATTTGCGCGCCACGAACTCTGTAGCCTGGGATGCGCTTTGGGTTGATCTAGTTTCCCTTCTTCCCTTATCCAGGGTTCGGGTCTACCAGGTCATCCGCAGGATTATTCAGTCTAGCCAGCCTACAGTCTATCCGCATGCCCATGACGTTCGCAAGTTTGCTGCTCTTGCTAGTGTTTTTGGTAATACTGTCTCCACTCGATTATCTGGACTATATGGGAAGGACCCCCAGCCAGATATTCACGTGTTCTGGATAATGGTACTTTTTACCTCTGAGTCTAAAAGTGACCATTTCCAACTATTTTTATACTACAAACAACATAATTTGAATTGCTTTGCCACATATAATTATTAAATATTCAACTAGAAACCTCACCTTACCTTGTTGGTGTTCGTCCTCTTGATGCCACACATCTTGAAGTGAAGAATTCTTAACAATTTACGTAACCTATACTAACACAACACTAAAATTAACACTTAAAATTATTGTATAGTTCATTAAGCAAAGTTAGTTTTGACTGCCAGCTGCTGAAGCCTCACTGGTTGAAGGCATTTGAGTTGCCTGTGAGGCCTCACTTGTTGAAGGCATTTGGCTCCCCTGTGACGCCTCACTGGTTGAGGTGTATAGCACGTAACTTATCTTTAATTGTTAGGGCAACCTTCTTCCTCTTAACACCTCCAGAACGATTGATACTGCTACCAGACATAGTCTTGGCCAAAAATGTTCAAAGTTACTATGAAAATAAAAAAGTTATTTAAAAAAATATTTCACTAATGGTGTGGCACTGTGGTATAACATGAGGGATGGGAGCACATGGGTTGACCAGTGTTGGACGGGTCCACTTTGGGCAGCTATAGTAAGTTACAGAGGCCACTAGGAGGAAAACACTCACAATATTTTTGAAGGAAACGTCAGCCTGTGCACATTGTTTTTAGGAAACTTATACATTTGTTATTGCATAATTACTAGTATTTCATTTGATTTTGGCCATGATGAATTGTTCTAAAATTAATGGTAATTTCTGTACCCAGGTGATCCCTCCCAACGCACCCCTCCCAACACCACCCACCCACCCTACCCCACCCCACCCCACCTCTTCCTCCACCATGTGCCTCGAGCCACAGCCAGATGGGATTAATACGGTACGGCCCGCCCCATGGCTTTCATATCCGGACAATTCAATGATTATCCGGCTGACTGTCCGGATAGTGTAACATCGGCAGCAAGTTAACCGGCTCCGATTTTTTATCTGGCTAAACCAGCTTTTATCCGGCTCCCATAGCCATTTTGACCGGATATTGAGATAATTTTATCCAGTCACGATTTTGGCAGTATAAAGGCATTTTCCGAATGTTCGAATCCCGGATAATCTAGTGGTTACAGTATGTCCTGGGTTGACATTCGGGCGCAGGGTTTTTGGAGGTCGAACAGGGTCCTGGCTGCGCATTCCTGGGCCTAGTTGGGCCTGTGTCGCTTTGGGTCAGTGGTTGCAGCCAGTTGTCTCGACTTCGCATTGAGGAGTGAGCAGCGACCGCTTCCCGGGTTAGTTCCTATGGTTTTTATGTGGGTAGGTAGCTCCGGAGAGCCGACAGAGCTCCCCCCAGAAAACTAGCATTGAATGTAATAAAACACCAATTTCTGGATGAGTTCCTGAGGCTCCCTGGCAACCCTCCCCCCCTCCCACCCCCCCCCCCCCCGGTTGGTTTTTTTTCTTTTTTTTGTGTCCAGCCTCGGAACTGAGAGGTGGATGGCCGGCATGGGGGTTTGGGGCTCCCCCTTTTTCCTCCCGGGAAGGGGGGGAGCTGCGCAGACGGCGGTGCAGCGACGTGTGACGTCACACTTGTTTTCTCGTTTCTGTTTGGGGAGTTCAATCCACTTGTTCGACCTTTGTAGCAATTTTCACCAGAATTGGGTTTGTTTTGGGACGCTTACCTTTCTGGGTGCCTAACCCGGTCGATGGCAGACATAGAATGCTTCCAACCGCACGGGGGTTTCTATAGGCCATTACTCCCCATGCCTCTCTGAGGGGGGCCAGGTTCTGGCTCGTGGTCCCCGGTAGGCCCACAGAACTCCATACACATGACTGATGCCAAAGTCTGACATTAGCATATTAGCCTGGATAGCTCTGGGGAGCCTCTGGGATTCACCTAGAAAATGGAGTTTCATTACATTCAACGCTGGTTTTTTCTTACTTGTCAGGGATTAAGGATTGCACCTTTATTTTAAAATTTCACTCCACCCTAGACTGTGCAAGGGTATCTTAATGTGCATCATAAAGTATAATAATGTTTGTGAAAACTTCTTCTATGTTTGACATACGCATTATAGTATATGAAATAACATGTGATTACTTAGATGCAGTTACAAGATGAGAGCTATATTTGTGGTACTGTATCCTGTCTTTCCAGTACTCTGTCATATGTTGCTAGCACGTGAATTATATGTGCACGTGCATGCATACACACAGTTCACGTGCTAGCCTCTAACCCAGGGGAATTTTAATGATCAGCTGGAAAATTACTGTACCGTATTAACAATTACAATACGGACATCCATTTTTCCTACACAAATCCGTGCAGGCTACAATAATTTTATTTATAAAAAGAAAGAATATGGTATACAGTGTGTATTAACGAGTTATATAAAATGCTACTGTATTAATCGGGACATGCCTAGAGGCTACCTAATGTTGCGGTCATTGGCTTGATCAACTCGCATGACACCCCAGGTCATCACTATACCAACACCATGAGTATTGCTGCAACCCTACACTTCAACAGTACTGATAACACACTTTGGACACCAGCAGTCTTATACTGCTAGCAACAATACACTTTTGACACTAGTAACCCAACACCAGAGTGCACCTTTGACACAATAAAATATTTCCTCACACCACCAGTATCTGATCACCCTTCCCCCCCCCCCTCCTTTCTCAGATACAATGGGCAACAGTGTGTAACAATGGGCAAGTTAAAACTATTGTGTTCAAGAGTGGAAACCACATCTATAAAAGGAATTTCCATTGCTAGAAAAGTGACCAAAATAATGCAGGACTCATGGTATTAAAAATTATGCATGTGGTGTCACTTGACCTCCATTTTTTTTCCCGGTATATACCTTTCAGGGTATGTACCGGGAACTTGCGCCTATCAGGTGGCAGCTCGTTTCTGAGCTTCAGCATTGGTTGCAGTTGTCAGCTGTTCTTGATTAGGAAGTTATGGGACTTGGTGACTTGAGTGGAAATGTGTTGTTAAATTCTCACTTTTTTCTTATCTGAGTGTTTAATACCTGGAAAATACCTCAAGTATTTTCCAGGTGCTGTGTTGCTTCATGTTCACCCCTATTCTCTAGGTTTCTGTAAGTTTCTATCATTCCTTCGGGGATCATATTTGTTTCCAGTTAAGTTCGTGTATGTTTCTGAACTGCTTTGTTTTAAACCCAGACAGTTTCACATTCTTTGTTGGCCAATGGCCTTGGACGTTTATGGCCACAAGGCCTTGAAGTGTTCTGCCTTGTGGAAATCCATAACTAGCTCCTTTCTTATTTTTGCTTTTGCTTGGAGGTGGTGATGGTTCAGTTTTTGAATATAGGAAGGCCTTTGAGTTGGCTTTCTTTTATCGAATCGAAGCTTGGCATTTTGCTCCTGACCTGATTTCCCTTGGTTTTTGCAAGGAAGGGATATTGAGTTTATATGGCTTCTCATTGATTTTCCCCGGGTTTACTTCATTCGACTGTACCTTGCTTCATGGCTGGGGTTGATCTCCTGTTTCTCGGCCTCATCTCTTTTCTGGGAGGGTCCCCTCAGCTCCTGCTCAATACTACAGCATGGCAGGAATCAGTCCTTGGTAAACATGTCAAAAGGCTACGAGAAACCAAGACTGGAATCTGGTCTGCTTTAAGAGTTGTAGGGGAAGCCTGAGGATAGGTGATCACAGGACCAAGCAAAAGACCCGTCAGAAAGCCAAAATACTCCAAAACAAGCTACCATTTTGAAAAATTAGTAACCCTGATGAAAAATGCAAATTGTCTTCACTGTGGTGAAATACCACCTAGATACATGCCCATCACTAGTTGGCATCCCAGGTGTCTTAGAGCCCCGATTAGTCGGTCAGCTCATTCACAAGCCTGGTATGTGACTAGAGAGACTGGGCTCTACTGGGCCTTCTGTTACCTTTCAGCCTAAAGATAATTGTTGTTGGTTATCCCTGGAATAATAGGTCCAGTTTTGGCCATTGCTTGCAGGGTTTTGTTCCACATTTTACTTTGTGTGTTTTGTGCCACCCACTTTACATGTGGCCTGCATTGACAATTTATTTCAGCTATTGTGACTAAGTTTATCTTTCCTGGTGGCCAGCCTGCATTGTCCTGACCACTTCAGGGTTGTTTTCCTTTAATGGTTCTGGTTGCCTCCTTTTGATGTATCTCACTTCTGGGCAGTGCATGGGATTTTGCCTCGCTGTGAGACCTGTGGATGAAGAATGCTAGTTGCTAGCAGTTTGCTAGTGTGTTTTGCATCTCAATTGCTGTTAGAGCTATCATTACTAATGCTGTGGCAGAGGGTGCATTTGGGTAGTATGAATATAACTGGCTTTGCCTGGGCAACTTGCACCTTCTTTCACCGAGAGGCTATCAAGTCTTGGGTTGATGTCTGTATTACCGAGATGCTCCATGTGCCCGGCCTACCTGCTTTCCATTGACAGTTAGACTACTGGTTCCTAACTCGGAACCCAACAGTCACTATTGAAATTTGTTACTCTGCCTGTTGGGATTGAGAGTTTTTACACCCTCAGGTATCCGATGTTTGTCACTGTTGGACTTCTGTTTTAGCTGAACCCCCTCACCTGGCTTCTCAACCTCCACTGTTGGTTTGGGCTCTGAAGTGACTTAATTAGGGCCTGGCATTCCCAGGAGCTTGTGGGTTGCCTCTCACTAAAAAATGTCTACTTTGTATTTTGGAAACCAGGAGTCTGGGACTTATTCAGATGATGCTTGTTCTCTTCCTACAGATTCTCAAGTATCTGGAGATGTTGATTCCATCCCAGGGCATTTTCCCTATACAGGGGAAGGGGGGGTAACTCTTGCTGTCAGGGCTGTTCAGAGGATGGTTCTTTGTTGCACTTTTTGGGAAGATTACATGGGTTTTAGTGGTATCGGGTGCAATTTCTTAGTTTGGTTAGGCAGATGTTTTTGCTGGAGTTTCCACCCCTGGCCTTAATTTCCAGATGACAGATTCAGGCTTCTCAGACTCGGTGTCAGCAAAGGATATGGGAGGAAATTCATAATAGACCCAATGATGAGTAGGAGTGCCATATGCACAATTGTAAACCACACTATGAATATCAGAGGCCCATGGCTCTTTACTCACACAGATAGAATAGGGTAGTGAAGGAGTTAATGTAAATAATTACTCTGTTAATGTAGTAAAGCATGTCACCAGATGTTAAACCACAATTTTGATTCTTAATGTATCTTACAGTGCAAAAGGTTTCATGGAGTGGCTAGTAAAGCAAAATTCCCAAAATGAGACTTTCCGTTGGGAATGCATCTTTCTTCCTGATAATGGTGCATTCTTTGTCAACTATGTCATCACTTCTGCGTTCATTGGAACATCACTAGAGCTAATTCGATTCCCAGAGCTGTTCATGTACATAGTGCGGCTTGCTCTGTCAAGGTAAGACTTAACTATAATGTCATAAAAGAACATTAACATAAAACCTCTTTTAATTATCAATTAAAACTTTGTTGAATCTAACAAACTTTGCACAAGGTTTAATAATTCAACAGAATTCAATGCACCATTTTAAAAATCACAGAATTGTTAAATACAAAATTATTTTTTTGATTAATAATGGTTTCATAAAACTTTTTATAACCTGCAGATCTGAAGCAGAGACTGCCAGTGTGAGACGTGCTATCCTCTATGAGTTTCCCTTTGGCGTTCAGTATGCCTGGATGTTACTAATTTTCGCAATGACTATCATCTACTCCATATCTTGTCCACTCATAACTCCATTTGGTACGTAATTATTTGTTCCTTGGGCTTGTTATTTTATAAAACTGTATTCACTTAGTTGTATTCACTTAGTTGTATTTTACGGGGGTTGAGCTTTGCTCTTTCGGCCCGCCTCTCAACTGTCAATCAACTGTTTACTAACTATTTTTTTTTTCTTTTTTTTCCCACACCACACACACACACACACCCCAGGAAGCAGCCCGTGACCGCTGACTACCTCCCAGGTACCTATTTACTGCTAGGTAACAGGGGCATTCAGGGTGAAAGAAACTTTTGCCCATTTGTTTCTGCCGGGTGCGGGAATCGAACCCGCGCCACAGAATTACGAATCCTGCACGCTATCCACCAGGCTACCTGGCCCCCCCAGCTGTGTGTGTGTGTGTGTGTGAAAGCATGTGAGTGCAATATGCGAGGGAGGGGAGCAAGTTAAGATGCCCAGGTGTCTTGCAATAACACCATCAAGCTGTTGCAGAATTTTTCCAGAGTTGGGTCCCAGGAAGAGTAGGGTGTGGAACCTGGTATAAGAACATCAATCTGATGGGTGTATCATAGCTACTGATCAATCAGAAGTTGTACAGCTACAGTGCTGGGTCTTGGTAAAATTGACTTATATTAATGTAAAGCCATAGGGTAATGATTATATATTATCAGAGAAATGGTACTGCAGTTGGTGGTCAGGAATGGCTTAGTATTACTTGCCAATAACTATTAAATTTACACTGAAGTATATAAAAACCAATGGAATCACACGTGAGGTTACATTTGCAGGAATGTGGCACGTGTAAATAATATACAAAATCTAGGCCATTCTTGTTCTTATTTAACCCCTGCACTGCACATACCAAGATGTCTTGGTCAACTGGTGTTTTGCTCACTAAGAAAACTCGTTTGTAAGTACAGTACTGTACTGTATAGTGAATGGCTCAAAGTTCCCGAGAGTACACAGGGTTGACATCCTGTTCCTCAGAACTCCAGTTAACAGATGACATTTTGAAAAAATTGTCTGCATCCCTCCTGGCTGTGATAGTCTCAGTGCTGCCAGAGCTACCAAGGCTGGCACATACAGCGGGATCTCATGGCACAGTTGTGCAAGTTGGGGCCTCAGCATGACATAATAATGATGAATAAAATAAATAACTGCAATTATTTTGAAATGATAGTATCACAGATGATCATGACAGTAATATAAACTATGTAAAAAGTTTATATGTCATTGAGCACAATGATAGATAAAATGTTCACTGCAGGAGGCAGACATTCACAGCACACAGCCGAGGTTTGTGAATCTATGCATCATGCAAAGTGACATAATGTATAATGTTCCATTAGAAAATAAGTGTGTGGAAAATTATTCATATTTATGAGTTAGTGACAAGAATCTAATAATAATAGCAGTGCTGAAAGCATTTTGCTGTGTCAATGTGCTGTACTCCCACTGAAGAACAGAGGTGCAATAGGCATGCTGAGCAAAAACTCAATCAGCCTCAAAGGTCCAGGACTTTTCAACACTATTTCCCTACACATATGGGGTATAACTGGCAAAAGGTTCCTGTGAGGTACTGTGGTTCCATCACATACTGTGGTTCACCATCATGTACTGTGGTTCCCCATCGTGTTCTGTGGTTCCCCATCGTGTTCTGTGGTTCCCCATCATGTACTGTGGTTCCCCATCATGTACTGTGGTTCCCTGTCATTTACTGTGGTTCCCTGTCATGTACTGTGGTTCCCCCATCATGTACTGTGGTTCCCTGTCATGTACTGTGGTTCCCCATCATGTACTGTGGTTCCCTGTCATGTACTGTGGTTCCCCATCATGTACTGTGGTTCCCCCATCATGTACTGTGGTTCCCCATCATGTACTGTGGTTCCCTGTCATGTACTGTGGTTCCCCATCATGTACTGTGGTTCCCCATCATGTACTGTGGTTCCCCGACATGTACTGTGGTTCCCCATCATGTACTGTGGTTCCCCATCATGTACTGTGGTTCCCCATCATGTACTGTGGTTCCCCGTCATGTACTGTGGTTCCCCATCATGTACTGTGGTTCCCCATCATGTACTGTGGTTCCCCATCATGTACTGTGGTTCCCCATCATGTACTGTGGTTCCCTGTCATGTACTGTGGTTCCCCGTCATGTACTGTGGTTCCCCGTCATGTGCTGTGGTTCCCTGTCATGTGCTGTGGTTCCCTGTCATGTACTGTGGTTCCCTGTCATGTGCTGTGGTTCCCCATCATGTACTGTGGTTCCCTGTCATGTGCTGTGGTTCCCCATCATGTACTGTGGTTCCCTGTCATGTGCTGTGGTTCCCCGACATGTGCTGTGGTTCCCTGTCATGTGCTGTGGTTCCCCGTCATGTGCTGTGGTTCCCTGTCATGTGCTGTGGTTCCCCGTCATGTGCTGTGGTTCCCCGTCATGTACTGTGGTTCCCCGTCATGTGCTGTGGTCCCCTGTCATGTGCTGTGGTTCCCTGTCATGTACTGTGGTTCCCCATCATGTACTGTGGTTCCCTGTCATGTGCTGTGGTTCCCTGTCATGTGCTGTGGTTCCCCATCATGTACTGTGGTTCCCTGTCATGTGCTGTGGTTCCCCATCATGTACTGTGGTTCCCTGTCATGTGCTGTGGTTCCCTGTCATGTACTGTGGTTTCCTGTCATGTGCTGTGGTTCCCCATCATGTACTGTGGTTCCCTGTCATGTGCTGTGGTTCCCTGTCATGTACTGTGGTTCCCCATCATGTACTGTGGTTCCCCATCATGTACTGTGGTTCCCTGTCATGTGCTGTGGTTCCCTGTCATGTACTGTGGTTCCCTGTCATGTGCTGTGTTTCCCCATCATGTACTGTGGTTCCCTATCATGTACTGTGGTTCCCCGTCATGTACTGTGGTTCCCCGTCATATACTGTGGTTCCCTGTCATGTACTGTGGTTCCCTGTCATGTACTGTGGTTCCCTGCCATGTACTGTGGTTCCCCATCATGTACTGTGGTTCTCCATGTACTGTGGTTCCCTGACATGTACTGTGGTTCCCCATCATGTACTGTGGTTCCCCGTCATGTGCTGTGGTTCCCTGTCATGTACTGTGGTTCCCTGTCATGTACTGTGGTTCCCTGTCATGTACTGTGGTTCCCTGTCATGTACTGTGGTTCCCTGTCATGTGCTGTGGTTCCCTGTCATGTACTGTGGTTCCCTGTCATGTGCTGTGGTTCCCCATCATGTACTGTGGTTCCCCGTCATGTGCTGTGGTTCCCCATCATGTACTGTGGTTCCCTGTCATGTGCTGTGGTTCCCTGTCATGTGCTGTGGTTCCCTGTCATGTGCTGTGGTTCCCCATCATGTGCTGTGGTTTCCCATCATGTACTGTGGTTCCCTGTCATGTGCTGTGGTTCCCCATCATGTGCTGTGGTTCCCCATCATGTACTGTGGTTCCCTGTCATGTGCTGTGGTTCCCTGTCATGTGCTGTGGTTCCCTGTCATGTACTGTGGTTTCCTGTCATGTGCTGTGGTTCCCTGTCATGTGCTGTGGTTCCCCATCATGTACTGTGGTTCCCTGTCATGTGCTGTGGTTCCCTGTCATGTGCTGTGGTTCCCTGTCATGTACTGTGGTTTCCTGTCATGTGCTGTGGTTCCCTGTCATGTGCTGTGTTTCCCCATCATGTACTGTGGTTCCCTGTCATGTACTGTGGTTCCCCGTCATGTACTGTGGTTCCCCGTCATGTACTGTGGTTCCCTGTCATGTACTGTGGTTCCCCATCATGTACTGTGGTTCCCCATCATGTACTGTGGTTCTCCATCATGTACTGTGGTTCCCTGTCATGTACTGTGGTTCCCCGTCATGTACTGTGGTTCCCCGCCATGTACTGTGGTTCCCCGTCATGTACTGTGGTTCCCCATCATGTACTGTGGTTCCCCGTCATGTACTGTGGTTCCCCGTCATGTACTGTGGTTCCCCGTCATGTACTGTGGTTCCCCGTCGTGTACTGTGGTTCCCCATCATGTACTGTGGTTCCCCATCATGTACTGTGGTTCCCCATCATGTACTGTGGTTCTCCATCATGTACTGTGGTTCCCCGTCATGTACTGTGGTTCCCCATCTTGTACTGTGGTTCCCCATCATGTACTGCGGTTCCCCATCATGTAC
>WNGS01165523.1:13792323-13813164 GCA_020271785.1 Procambarus virginalis | reverse complement strand
TTCCCTGTCATGTACTGTGGTTCCCTGTCATGTACTGTGCTTCCCCGTCATGTACTGTGGTTCCCTGTCATGTACTGTGGTTCCCTGTCATGTACTGTGGTTCCATGTCACATACAGAACCATGGTGCCCTATCACTGTCTCCTCACAGCCTCAGGCATCAGGTATTTGTGTATGTGTATATACAACCTCAGGCTTATATGTTTATGAAAGAAACTATTTAGTTGAACTTCTATATTTGACAGATGTAATTGAAAAAGAGTAGATAAAGACAATAATGAAAAAGCTTTAAAATATACATTTCTAAACAGTATTTAAGTGCTGATATTGAAAGAGCTGATAGTTTTGGCCATGGTTGGTTGAAGAGTGTAATTTGTGATGCATATGAATTAAGAAACTCATTGGACAGCTAAAACTACATGGGGATATTAAGAAAACTATAAAATATGTTTATAGTCTAAATATAACATTTATTTCTATATTATCTGTAGTAGACATTTTCTTTAAAGTGTGAATCTGTTTTTTTTTTTTAATTAAAATTCTATTTGCAAGGGAACTAATGATAATTTTTTCACAGGTACATTATATATGATCTTCAAACATCTGGTGGACAAGTATAATATCTACTTTGCATATGGTCCATCAAGAATTAGCCGAAACATCCACACATCGGCTATCAATTTTGTGATAGTGTCCATTGTTTGCCTGCAGCTAAGCCTCCTGTTCTTCTCTGTTGTGCGACAAGGATTGAAAAAAGATATCACTATATACAGCATTGTCTTACTTATTATAACATGTCTGGTGTTTATCACTCACAATGCCTTCCACTGGTTCAAAGATCTTAGCCCTGTGGAGTATAAGGTATAGTATATAATTGTCTCATCCCAGTTCTTATATCTTGTTTACTGTTCTCCCATTTCTGTTCAAAGTTTGTGCTTTCTCTCTCTCATTTAACTCTTATTCTGGCTCTAAAGTTTCACGTTTCCTAATATCTTTATATTGCTCTCCTTCAAAATTGTTACTCAACCTAGCCCTCTTGTATGCCTTTTGTCTTGTCGCAGCCCCATCCCACAAGTCTCCCATCTATCCAGCCATGTAATACATTCTTCTTCTTTTACTCAGCCAGCCTCTCCTATTCAGCCCTTCCCATATTTATATTCATCCATCCTTCCTCTACCGTTCTCCCACATTCATCCATCCCAACCCTCTCGCTCACCTAACAAACTACTTTTGTCTCATGCAGCCCCTTTCCTAAACTCGTTATCTCACGAGTTCCATATTGTTGTGTATGACAGCTTTTTGTTATAAAATTAAAATGCTATTATTTCCTCAACACATCTATTATCCTATGCTCTATGCATTGGGTTTACTACAATGATTTCCAACCAGTGACAATAGCAAACTTTCTTGGTGGGATGTGGAGGTTCTTCATAGCTTAGGTAGAATATTTCAGTGGTGAATGTAATGAAACTCTTCTCACTGGTGAGTCCCACTAGCGCTTCCTGAGCTACACACCCAGACGCTTTCAAACCATCACCACCTTGGGAGCCGGTGGATCTCTGATCACTACAGTACAGCAGCAAAAAACCACTAGAAAAGAAGCAACTATACTGTATTGACAACAATGCAATATACTGTATTGTATTGACAACAATACAATCAGGATCAGTGAACCTGATCCTGTAGATCATCTGCTGCCTTAAGAGGGGGCAGTATCAAACACACAACACACATGGGGTAAAAACACTCATGGACACAACATGTGGAGTCATGGAGACACAGAAGGACCATCAGTAATGAGCACCATCAAGGAACACTGCACACCATGACTAGGTTCATAGAAGGAAGTTATATTCATTCCCAAGAATGAGACCTGTTGCAGGGGACTACTGGCACCATCCACCATGTCAGTTGGCAAGAAGGTGCAGGGGAGCATTGAACAAAATGCACAGCAACATATGGAACATGGACAGGGAAGGCATATGTCACCACAAAAGTTGGTTATCACACCAACTCTGCACCCCAATGAGAAAACAAGGACCAGGCTGGGCAATAGGCAGCCGTCTTAGCTCATAGCAGTATTAAAGGCCAACCATCAGGCTCTGCAGAGCAGCTAGGCTCATACAGTGCCTGGTGTGAGACCCCTCAAGACCAGGAGACTTCAAACGGCAAGCTCTTGAAACCTTTCAGGAAATAAAATTACTCACGTGCAGCTGAACTGAATAAACATTCGCGGACAAGAAGAGACAATACATGCACATGAAGTAAGTAAAGGAACAGACACAAGCATGCACCTGCAAAACACAAGACAAAACTATGATGTTGCTACAATATTCAAACAGGTTGTAACACCTTCTAACAAGTTGTAGCAATATGTAACAACTGGTAACAAGTTTCTAACATGTCATAAAAACTCTAACAAGACGTAACAACTTTCTACCAAGCTGTAACAAAAATAACAAGTTATAGTAGGCATCCATCAGTCTCAGGAGACTATGGAGTTGCTCTCTGGTTGTCGGTCTGGAGTGGCCTCACCAGAGCGCAAAGCCAGGGTAGGTTGATTCGGGAGAGAAGCTGTTACCCAGGCAGCAGGTCCCCCCCCTCTCCACGGCGCTGAAAGTCTCCAATGGAAAGGCATACGCCAATACGATTGGTTCCAGCGCCGTCACAGGAACTGAGAGTTCCGGGGTTGACCTCGAAGGTGGTGAAGAAGGGCACAGGGACCTCCAACCCCGGAGACCGCTGTGGTCTCCCATTGTGTGTTTGCAGAGCAGGCCCTACTCTGGAGAAAGCCCAAATAACCAACACACCTGAAAATTCGGGCCCTGCAGAGTGGATGATGCCAGAAGTTCTAACACCACGTTGACTGGGTTGGGTGGCTTGGGCCCCATCCCTTGGGTGAGGGGTTGCAGCTGTTCTCCATGCAGTTGCTTACTGTGGAGTGCTCTTCCTTTCTGGTGGGTTTTTTCTTCTGTACTAGGGTCATCAGGAAATCCCCAGGCTCCCCTTTGCTTCTATTGAGAGGACAAGATCCTGTCCCTAGTCTCTGGTAGGTGCTCTTGAGTCATTAGAACCTAGTGTGGTACCTCAGGTATGAAAGCTTCCAGGGTGGGTAGCTCAGGAAGATACATGACCATTTTCTTATTTTAGTAGTAGGTTAATACAATTTAATAGACAATTTTCTTACTAAGCATAATGACATAAACATGGTTACAGCATAGCAAAATGGGGAGGTTGGTTAAGAGTTTTGAAAACTTCTATAGTGGACCCTCACCCAAGAAAAGTTTGGAACAACTGGTTTAGTGTAATTACCTCCATCAGTCACTAATAATCATGCTAATCTCTTACAATATGGAGTATTGGTAGATATTTATCTTACAGATACAAGAGAACTAGTAGTTTGGAACAGATCAGTTTCTATGCATATTAATTTTATTATTCAATGCTTTTTCTAATGAAATTGTAATTCCTTTTGCTTTTCTGGTTACAATATTAAGCCTATTATTTATGCAATTATATTAATTCTGATTTTTAAAATATTGATATGTTTATTTGATCATTTAGGTAAATAGATCCATTTCCATACAGACAATGTCTTAAATTTTTACAAAAATGTCTGATTTAGTGCAAATAGATAAGATATTAATTACTCATAACTCAGAGGTCAGTATTATGAGTCAATAATTTTCTTGTAGAAGTTTGGCGATGGTCAAGTGAATGGTGACTTGGCATCAGTAAGCGATGATGGACATGATGAGGAAATTACTACAACGGAAGTGGCATGTCAGTTTGTGCCTTCTGTCCTACGAGATGCCCCCACCGGGGTTGAATCCAGTTACTCTTTCATAGCCCAGCCACGTAATTACGGAACACGACCACGAGAGGAGGATGGATACACAGTAGATAGTGGCACTATTATGAATGGTGATGTAAGCCCAAAAAACAGAGAAAAGGAAGAGGCAGAACTTTACCAGGATTATTCTCAGCCGAAGGTGAGATTCTGTAATGGACTGTTTACAGTAAGCTCCTTGTTTGAAGTTTCTGGTTTTACATCAGTAAAACTGTTTCAATTGATTATTGATACATCTTATGTTAATCATTGGTCCCAGTTCATTCATAAACACTACTTATAATACATAAAAAATCTACTCGAGAACAATAGTAATTTTTTATTAGTTGTCATTATATTAATATGTATATTGTATAAAGTTAGTCTGCCTGAAGCAGTATATCTCATCACTCATAACGTTTTTTATTCCCCTACTCTGTTAATAATTAAGTGAATGTTAGTTCTTCCCCAGAAAGAGTATACACATGAATTATGCACATTTTTACATATTTGTATTTGCAATAATACTAAAACTCAATGCCTTGCATTCACAATAGGAAAATGCTGAGGTAATCTATTGTTAGAAAACTATATATTTATAGTACTGTACTTACCTTCCCTGAGGCCTAAACAATTATTTGTTCCACACCCATAAAACTGCAAAAAATTGCCAGCCAAATTGTCAATGTAGGAAATGGGCTCGGTTATCCAAAGCCCGCTGAACCGAATATTTGGCTTATCTGGCCATATGGGTCTGGATTATGTCTGCAGATTTCGCCAAATTCGGATAACCAGAGATTAGGTTACGTAAATTTTCAAGAACTATACATTTCACAAGATGTACAGTATCACACAAGAAGACAAACAACAATGTAAACTAAAGTTTCTCTTTTAAATTATATTTTTGATTTGTCATTTGTGTGGAAATAAAAATTATGGTGGTTGTGGTACAAAAATGTTGAATTATTTTTTTGGTTTTATTATTATTTAGATTTTATTTTTTTATTTCCCATGTAATAATTTGTATCTGAACATCTGGCTTATCTGGCTGGCTGTCCTTCTCATATAGTTCGGATAGTGAGCTTTAGACAGTATATTGTTAGTGTATTGTACTATTAATAGTTAAACTGTTATCTGACATAATTGCATGCAATGGCTCATGGACTGTTATCACTTCATCAGCATGTTAGTAACAATATAGCAAGGCATGCATATTAATAATCACAAATTTGTATCTTTTTATGTCATTATAGAATATCCTATTGACTTTTGCACTTTATATATAAATTCAAACTAAAGTACAGTACAATATTCTGTTTTTCTTTATTATTACATAGTGCAAATATAACCTTTGTACTAATTATTACAACATACAATTATAAACAAAATGCATTTTTAACTCTTGAATCCTGATTGTGTATGACTAAATTAATGTACACAGCTGTTGAATAGTATTGTTGTCATAATTTGTGCATTTCCTTGTTTTGCTCAATTCATTTTGATGCTGCTATTTATATAATTCGTCTCTGGAAGACAAAACATCCAGGTCTTTGCAATACTGTACTGTCTCATTTTCATTCAATTAGCATATGTGTATTACTTCAGTACTGTAAATTTGATTATGATAGGGTACAAGTGCAGGTTGTAGCATGGTTAGTTCTGGTCAGCCATATAAAAGCACTACTGTGGCGGAGAGTAACAGTGGGTGCCTCTTCCTCCTGTGATTGCTCTTGGCTCTGACTACACTCATAGCTTAGTGCCATATGATGGGCTGCTCCTTTTTCTCAATTTTCTTATTTTCCTTTTTATAAATATTTTTGTTCATTCTTTCCTCCTATGTCCCCAATTACTGTTATGCCTTTTTTTTTCCATCTAATGTTTCTTTCCTCCTGTTTTTACTGGTAATGTTCATGCTGAAAGCAGTCATCATTTTATATATTCTCATATCTGGATGTAAGCAAGTGACTGCTACTTCACTTGGACAAATAGCTGAACTAGCATGTAGAATTGTTTTGACAGATGTTTCACGTACTACTTTGATTCATTTTAACTCCTGAAGGTATCATCTGAAATATATAGAGAATATTCGGTACATGACCACCCCTTAAAGCCGTTCCTAATATTTGGTGAACTTTTCATCTTGGTTACTCTTCAGTTAAGCTCTATTGTCATTCCATTGGACTGGATTATGCAGTCAGGATATCTCAAGAACCTGCACTGGTGCAACAGGGATATTTTCAAAATGTCCCTGTTGAGTCATACTGGTGCTGTGGAGAGACAAGTGAGAGTATTTAGTTCAGCCAGTTGGCCCACCAACTTGCTACCCTAGACTGCATCAATATTAAACCAGGATTTCTTGAATTGTTCCTCATCCCAATCTTAATGATGTCTTGTAGTCAGTTTAGGGCAACAGAGACTGAAACTCAGAATAATTGACCTGTACTTATTCTTAAACAAAAATTCCATTGTACAATGAGTTTATGCTCAATATGGAAGTTTTGTGTGGGTTGTATACAAGTTATTTATGCATAAAGTATCACAGAACCATGATATACACAAAACAGATGTATCTTCACAGAACTAAGATATCTTTCATAGAACAGAGATATCTTCTCTGTTCTGGTTCAGCATGCATCAGCATTGGTTATTTTTCTCTAGAGGATCCTGCTAATTCATGTGTCCTTGGGAACTTTGTACAAGGACATAGGCATTTATGTTGTGCACAAATTGTTCACAGATGGATTCTTTCAGTTCTCACAACTTCAACTGTGTGTGTGGAGGCAAGCTTCATTCTGTTATCACTAGACTGCTGTGTGTCAGTCTTTTTTCTACAACAGGCCTACCACACCCTTACCTTAAGAACATAAGAATAAACAAAATTGCAAAAGACCACTTAATCCATACAAGGCAGTTTCTATTTATATTCACCCAAATTCATTCATATACAGTATGTGTCTAATCTACACTTGATACACCTCATCAATCCCAGATCAATTATGTTACCCGGTAATTTGCTCCATAAATCAACAACCATGTCCCAAACCAGATATCTGTTTGTCTTTATCCAGCAAACAGATATTTACTCTTAGGTGTAAACAGGTTAGGGGGGTAGCCAACCCAGGCATTTTGTTCATGCTGTTGCCTGGGGTGGAGATACTGGTTGCTTGATATTGGTCAAGACAAATATTTTGCTTCCCTGTATTCATTTGCTGTGATGTAGCAATGTTTTTTTCTTAGCTGATTGTCCCAACTTGTTTTATTTTGATAAAATACTGACATTTGCTTCCTCCATATTCTCACTGCCTCAAGTTACTGTATTATGTGGTATTATGTGGTTGTGGTCCTGGGTTCGATCCCAGGCGCCGGCGAGAAACAATGGGCAGAGTTTCTTTCACCCTATGCCCCTGTTACCTAGCAGTAAAATAGGTACGTGGGTGTTAGCTGTCACAGACTGCTTCCTGGGGGTGGAGGCCTGGTCGAGGACCGGGCCGCGGGGACACTAAAGCCCCAAAATCATCTCAAGATAACCTCAAGATGTCCAAGCAAATAATTAGAAAGAAGGGAGCTATTATAATAGTTTTCACAGCAGGTTTTTTTTTGTCTGCATATAACTTGAGATTTTTAGGATATTTTGCTTTTGTGCTCAAGTATTGCCTTCTGATGATTTTCCTGGAGGGGGGGGGGGTGGATGGTGGTTTCCTGTAGCCAACCACAAATAGCAAAGTCACATCAGCCCCAGGAGTCCTTAATAGCATACTGGAAACCTTAGTCAAAACCTGGGGCCCCCTCACAGAGGCACAGGGAGTAGGGAATTCTTTACAATCACTCATCAAAGGAAACATCTAGAAAGTAAGTAAAGCAAAACAGGCACCTGCAAGGTTCACAGAGAAAAGACAAATGAAACTGCAAATGACTACAAATGATCTACCCAGTTATAGCTGACCCCACCACCAGGTGACAGCACCCCAGTAGCTGCTGGCTCCCATGTTAACACTATTCAGTCCTTCGCCTGATGTCCTCCTATAAGAATCTCTCCTCGAGTGTTTAGGTTTAGTGTTGGCTTCATCTGCAGGTCTTTAGAATCCCTCTCTTATTGTGTGGACTTTGAGTTTTGTTTACCTCTAGCTGCTAACACCTCATTAGGGTGTTGGTTTGTTGTTACTGGTTTCACCTTCTCCTATGAGGGCCTTGAGATTTAAATTTTGTTTGTTGGTTCTCATTATGTCTTATTATGTCTGTGGGCTGTTGCTCTTCTCCGTTGATCTGTTTTCAACAAAGGCTGAATCTTCTTTCCGAGCCAAGGCCACTTGGTCATTGTTTTAACCAAACTACTACTCCTCCAATCAGAACTTAAATCCAGCCTAGGACAGCATGAACTTATACCAGCTCTAATGTTGCAAGGTCTTTTCAGGCCATTCTCACAACACCATCTACAGGAAGGGGCACACTGGATAATTCTAAATCTAGTCCTGAAATACCAGCAAAAGGTACATTCCACTTTACCCAAACACTTCCTTCAACAAATAATTGAAATTTATTAGACTGCCAAGTATTGTGCTGCTGTTTCTTAAACTAACCCTCTGCTAGCTGCCCAACTGGCCACTAATGCTACTACACCCTGCTAGGTGCCTGCTTTTCCAATACTGCTGCCACTTATCATCAGCTGAAAGTACTGGTCTTCTACTCGAAGTTAGCCAGCACTTCTACTCAACTTCTTCCCAGACTTCCCTGAGTGTAGTCTCAGGGTCAATGAAGGACCTCTCAATTAACTGAGAGTTGCATCATCCTGCAACATTAGTCTCTTGTGCTTTGGACTGTTCTTTCTTGAATGCTTAATGAAAGCTTGTATTCATGCTTTTTTTTCAAACTTCCCTGTCCACTAAGGCAGTTTTTTCCTCTCAGAGCAAGATTGCATTGAGCAGGGTTTTCTATTCTTGAATTCTCCTAGCAGGTAGGGTAATGAAACAGCTTAACAAGAAAGATGAGAAAAACTTTTGTTGTTGTTGGGAATTCTCAAGTAAGGTACGTAGACAGGGGGGGGTCTTTTGTTAAAATATGCTCATAATATGAAGGTGTGTTTTCCTGGAGCTGGTATAGGTGACATAGTGGACAAGATAGACAACATTTTAACAGGCACCGGGAACAAGGCTATAGTCTGTCTCTCGTTTGGGGAATGATGTTAGCAAAGGTCGAAATGATGAACTTAAAAGTAGGCTCAAGTTAGCAGGTATGTATGATTAGGAAAAGGTAGGGGGGTTCCCATCTTATGTGGAGTTCTACCAAGGTTTGCTATTGGTGATAAGTGGTTGTCAATGGCAATCATGGTAAGTTGCATACTTTAAAGGCATTATTTTCGTAGTTCAAGCAGTTATTAACAACTTGGACTCATTTATTGGGAAAGGATGGTGACATTTGCAGATTTGTTGGAGGAAAGTTACCAGCTCTTTAAACAGACTAACAGTTTGGATGTGAACAATGGGAAAGAGAGGCTTGAGAGCTTTCAAATGAAGACAGAGGAGCTAAAACTAAACCTTGGGGCAAAATGTCTAAATGAGAATAGGAGCAAAGAAATACATTCATTTTTCTGCAATGTGATAGGGATCAGGAAGCCTGTGGAATGATACATAAAAACAAACCCCCCAAAAAATATTGGTTTCATGCTCTTGCTAGGCAGCAATGCTTGGTAGATTTTAAGCTGAAGTCTATGTATTTCTGCCACTCAATGACCCCATGCATCGAGAGAGAATTATAAGGGACACCTGGCAGTTGAGTGGAAGCTAGACCAAAATGCTTAGTTGATCAGAGGTACTGTATCTTCCAGCAGTGGTTCATCTCCAGTTTTTGGTCCAGAGATCCAGAGTTGTGATGTAACTTAACTGGAACCAAGAATGTTGTTGATGTTCAAAAATGCCCCTGGCTACCCCAAGAATTTGGAAAGTCTACATCCATCCACAAAACATAACTTTACTGATTTAGCCAATGAATCAGAATGCAGTTTCAAATTGTAAATCCTTCCACAAGGACCTTCAAGGAACTGGAGATGGAGACAGATGGTGAAGAAAATCAGCTATGGATTGGTGGACATTCTTCAACTTTTTTGTAGGGAATTAGAATCATTGTTGTAACCTGAGAGGCAGTGGCAGCCAACTAGTTAAACAGTAGATTAAAAGATAACTGTAAGCATGTCACAACGTAAGAAATTGAAGAGAACGAGGCAGCAGTTGACAGACATTTTCCAGCTACGTCAGACTCACCTGACAAGCCCCAGTGAAGACCTGGTAAAACTGGAGCAGATGGTTTCTGCTGAAGACAGTGAAAACATCACAAATGACACTGTATCACCATTAGAATTTTAAGAGGTCATCATTAAGACTATTGATGGCATGGATCTCTTCACTGAACATAATGCAGATTATGTAGATTGCCAACAAACCCTTCATGCTTTCTTCAAGGAGGATGTGCCATAACATGGGCTCATTTTCCCACCAATAGCTCTAGTCCTCTCTCCCAAGGCTGAGAAGCTTGTCATAATTGGGTTTGCACCATGCATAGTGAGCACACTCGGCTCATTGAATTTAATTGTTATTATTACCTCTACAATATAAGATATATTTATTAAATCATGTAAATTATCAGTACAGTATTTTGTTTAAATAACCAAGGACAGTAATGTAATTGTTATTGTTATATTCTGTGTTGGTTGCAAGTACAGTAATAAATTACAGTACCAGGAATATATCTCCCATAGGGACTATTCTATAATGACCCCTTACACCACCGATTCATTTATCACTCCAGCTTCCCAGAGCACGTTCCCCAGCATTAAACAAGGTATGCATCCTTATGACAATTCATAAGGAAGCAGTGGGGTGCTGCCTTGGACAATTGCTGGAGAGGTAGTGCTTCTTTACCTGTGATGCTATAGTGTTATGAATGATGTAATGAATGGATGAGTGATATATGTAATATTTTATTACTATCAATAATCCTCCTTCAGTGTTGCTCACTTTTTTTCTCTGGGCTAATACCTCTCCACCCCACGAAAACATAGTAACTGGGTCATAATAATGTATATAAAAGTTCAGTTTGCAAGCGTTAAAAGTACATAACACAGCATAAAGCACACTAAAAATTATTTTTTTTCAGCACCTTGATGCCTAGTTTAAAAGAGCCTTCTTCAAAAAAAAAAATGTTCAGAAGTTACTCCACTGGGAATCTCGATGTTCTGGTAATTGTGCAACGCTTGGCTTGGATTCTGGCTCTTATGCTCGTGTATCTTTGGGTCTGTATTGCTGAGCCTGTGCAAGGGGTGTCGATGGGCTTTATTGCCAGAATTCTCACTTCTGCTTTTGATGCATAGTTGCATACAATTTATGCTTTTAAATTATTGTTCAATCTCATCTTATGTATCTGATGGAAGCATGTCTCAAAACTTGCATTGCGCTCAGCAGTGCTATTGGTTTTTTTTCTACTTTTATTGTCTGCTGTATATTCTATGCAATACAACTTAAAACTTAATGTCTATGAGGTGCATAAGCAGTTTTGAACCTAAAATAGTCAACAGTAGTTGTTCACATATGCACTCATCAAATATTTATCACAGATGAAGAGAATTTATTCTGATAAAGGAAATCCTTATATTTGCGTTGTATGTGCAAATTACCTTTTATATTCAAACTTTTTTGGACCTTTTATTCTGTTTGGTTTCATTCACTTCAAAGTAGCAGTTGAAATTGTCTTAATTACCAATTACTTGGTTTTAGCAGTACAGCATTTGAAGTCATGTAAATACTATTGAAAGTACAGTACTGTATTTTATTACAGTGAGAAATCTAAAAGTTTGTAATTAATAATTAATCACTTAAATTGTATATCCAAGCTATATAATTTTTATTCTATCTATAATTATGTGGATGATTTGTCGAGTTGGTTTCATTTATGCATTCTAAGCGTGGAATCAGTCTACTGCTTATTCTGGGGGAGCCCTATGGCTCCCGGGGCTATCCATGGCTGATATGGATATCCTAACTATTTTGCATCAGTCGATGTGGGGGAATTCTAGCCTAACGGGGACACGAGCCAGAACCTGGCCCCTCACAGAGGCACGGGGAACAATGGCCCATAGAAATGCACATGTGATTTGGAGCATTCTGTATCTGCCATCGACCGGGACAGGCACCCAGAAAGTTAAGTGCCACAAAACAAACCCCTATTCTGGTTAACAACGAAATTTGACAAACGAGTGGACAGAACTCCCCAAAAGAAAAATGAGCAAACAAGCATGATGTCACACACGAGCCGTGCCGCATGTCTGCGCAACAACTCCCACCTCCCTGGGAGAGGGAAAGGGGAGCCCCTGAGCCAATCCACGCCCCAGTTCCTCGGCTGATGGGATAGTGCATGGTCGTGTGGCTCCAGCTCCAGTCTTGTCTCGGTGCTATGACTTGTTTTCAGTGCTGCTCTTATGGTGGTAGTGTGAGCTGGGAGTAGTATTCTCAGGTACTTGGGGCACGTGCTTAGGGTCACCTTCCCTGAGTGCCCTGTAAGTACCACCTTGGGGCTTGGGGTGCCTTCCACAAGTCACCTTGGGTCTACCTCTGTTGGCCTTTCGCTGCTTGGCATTTGGCCGCCCCGAGTGTTTCGGGTTTTCCTCCCTTGTTTACCTTGGGGTTAGTGGTAGTTTATAGCACTGGTGGGGCGCATGGTACTGCGTAGCTAGTTTTCACCTATACAGGGGCCGGCTCTGTTCCCACTGGGTACATTGTCCACTTGTGTGGTTTTTCTTTTCTTTTTGCCTGGTGGGGAGGCTGCCTTGTTTTTTTCCCTTCCCCTTATCTTAGTCGTTTGTGTGGTGGCACCCCTGCTTCGCCCTTGCGAGTGGACACGTCCCGTGGGTTCAGCTTTACCAGTTTTCTTGGTAGTTTGGGACGCCGGTTAGCAGTGGCCTGCCTGGGATAACCCTTAGCAGACCGAGTCTAGGGGCCCTGGAAACCCCGCGGGGCTCTCGGGTCCGATGGAGGAGACCCTTGCGTCCCCTCTCGCTGTGTGCGAGCTTGAGGGTTGCTCTGTCCCCTTGTCTCAGGGTGACTCTTGTTGTTTTTGCCTCTGTCATGCTGCCTGTTGGGTCGGTGACACATTTGACCCTGAGTCCTGCATGCTGTGTTGCTTGTTCGTGACTCAATTAACCCAGTCTGCTGATGACTTATTTCGAGTGCAGCAGCTCGTGCATTGCAAGATAGGTTTAGGTTGTTGCAACGCACTCGGTTGTCGCTTCCCCCGGACGCCCTGAGGCTGCCCTGCTTTGTGTATAGGGACCCAGACTTGGGGTGTTGGTCGCTTCAGCCTTGGTTCTGTCCGCGCCCCCTTGTTCTTCTCCTTCGGTGGTTCATTCTGTCCCCTCCCCCCCTTCCTCCCTGCTTCCGTCCCNCATTGACCTGCCCAGGTACAGCCAACCCACATACAGCCTGTCCAGGTACAGCCAACCCACGTACAGCCTGTCCAGGTACAGCCAACCACGTACAGCCGGTCCAGGTACAGCCAACTCACGTACAGCCTGCCCAGGTACAGTACACCCTACCTGCATTTGGTTGCTCTGGTAGACCCGAATGGTAGACTGACCAGACAATTCGTGTTCAAGCTCTGCTGCCACCCGAACACAGACCTGCGGGTTTTGTCTTTTATATCCATATATTATGGATAGCTTGCTCATGGTTTCATAGAAAGGTTAAAGTAATGAGCTATTAAACTAAGGTAATAAAGTTACAAAAGTCTAAATATATATAATAAGGGTATCTTGGGGTATCTTGATTTCGGGGCTTTAGTTGTCCCCGCGGCCCGGTCCTCGACCAGGCCTCCACCACCAGGAAGCAGCCCGTGACAGCTGACTAACACCCAGGTACCTATTTCCTGCTAGGTAACAGGGCCATAGGGTGAAAGAAACTCTGCCCATTGTTTCTCGCCAGCGCCTGGGATTGAACCCAGGACCACAGGATCACAGTCCAGCGTGCTGTCCGCTCGGCCGACCAGCTCCCAAAACTCCTAAGGGCGGCCAAACTTGCTTACTGTGTGCCACATATGATAAAGCTCACATGTTTGAGTCGCAGGATGCGAATAAAATTTACATATACTGTATATGAAATTTACATACATATAAAATTTACATACACATGGTTTTATATTCTTGTCCACCTGACTCGGTTTGGACCAATGCTTCTCATTGATTGGTTGGTGCTTGATTGACTGAGTGATTCTTGGAAACGTGCAGGCATCATTTGTTGTACGGTATGAGGAATTCCTGAGAAATGTCATTTGTAGTACCTGGCATTCCTGCAGAAGTGTAAGTACCTACTACAGAATTTTTAATGTAGCTGCTACAAACCTAAAGTTTTCACTGCTAATTTTCTTAAAAGGCTCTCTACTTTCAGATGTACAAGCAGATGTCTGTGCCAGTTACCATATGATTAAATGTACAGCACTGGGAAATATTTACCTAGAAGGTAATTTTTTATTAATGCAATTTCTTTAATTTTGTATTGTACAGTAGGTTTGTCATTTGGTTTCATTCACTCATGTAACTCATGAGTGCCTTGATGAACAAACATTCATGTAATGAAGTCGTAGTGGCCAAAACTATGTCTTTTAAAATATACCTAGAAAAGATCAAGGCAAATGCTTGTTTCTATATATTTTTCAGCACTGAATATACTTTTTAAACATGTATTTGCTTTGCTGTATACACTGTTCTGGGGATGACGCTTTCCTGCTATGACAATGCCTAGTGCATGTGCAGAACTGCAAACTTTGTTAGCTTACCTTGAGGATACCTTGAGGTGCTTCCGGGGCTTAGCGTCCCCGCGAACCGGTCATCGACCAGGCCTCCTGGTTGCTGGACTGATCAACCAGGCTGTTGGACGCGGCTGCTCGCAGCCTGACGTATGAGTCACAGCCTGGTTGATCAGGTATCCTTTGGAGGTGCTTATCCAGTTCTCTCTTGAACACTGTGGTCATTCGATTCAGCTTGGTCCTTTGCCTTTTGTCTGCCTCCCTATTTTTGAGTTCCTTCCTTGCTTTGAGGTGATTGGGGTCCTTACTTGCTTTGAGTTGAAGAGAAGAGGAGGTGCAATAAGCATGCTGAGAGAGAACTTGATCGACATCAAAAGCCCAAGACTTTTCAACACTTTCCCCACACATACAAGACATAATTGGCTGCCCTCTTGCAGTGTTCAAAAGAGAACTTTACAAGCACATTCAAAGGATACCTGATTAACCGAGTTGTGACTCATATGTCAGGCTGTGAGCAGCTGCATCAAACAGCCTGGTGGATCAGACCATCAACCAAGAGGTTAATGACTGTGGGGTCATTAACCCCCGAGATCTTCAACAGGTAGGTAGACAAGTAGGGCTAGGGTTTGCCTGCCGCTGGTTGAGGTAGGTCTTCATTGGAGTTGGATTCTGGGGTCATATATGCCTTCTGCTATTGGTTCTTCCACTCACTGGTGCCATTCTTGTGCATTGCAGAAAGACACCACAGTTCATGGTTTGCACCAGCCCTTTCATGATCTGCACCTTTGATGGGGCGGTGGGGGGTGGGTAGCTTGCCGGGTTGGCCAACTCCTATACCTGAAATTTATGGGCTTTTCAGGTTCTTGGAGCGTTTGGTGGAGTTGGTCAGTACCTCCACCCTCCTGGAGGCCAGGGCTTTCGGGATGGGCCTCTTCCCCTCACCCCCGTTGAGTAGTTGTAGTTGTTTTAGATTCAGCTACTCGGAACAAACATTCCAAGTAGCACAGGCTATGGTAGCACAGGCTTGTGAACGTTTCTTTAGTATTTTACCGTCTATGAATTTATAATTGATTCTGAAGGTGGAAACCATAGTGCTTGTGCGTTCATGTGTTTATTTATGTATATACAGTACTTGTATGCATTTATTGTACGTGTTTGTATTCATAGTTTTAGTACAGTAATTATAAATTTATTGGGTGGATATATCACTAGAATTTTATTTTTTTTTCAGATGGACAATACACCAATAACCTTCCCAACTGTGTATCCACCTACTCCACCATTAGATCTTGACGACTACTCCATCCTTCAGGACAAACCTGATAAACAAAGCTGTAATCAGTATGTCATCCACAACAAAACTCATTTGATATACGGAGGATATGAAGGAATTCCTGAAAATTTATTAATCAACTTCTTGGGCTGGATAGTAAGTATCTTAAAGATAAAATATTATTCCAAAGTTTCAGAATTTTCTAATTCATATTTTGTCTTAAAATAAATAATGTACTAGAAGTCAACCTTTATTCTGTGGTACTAAAGAATGCAGATTCAGCAGCACATAGGTCAGCCCTTGCCTACCAAGTCTTGAAGTTCATAAATGAATTTCACTATTAGACAAGTTTAGTGCAAATTATTGAATGATCTGCAAGTCAGATGCATTCACTGCAGGTTGTCCAGACTTCCACACAAGCCACATTTATTGCTATATTATTCAGAAGATCTTGGTAGTACATTTGGGTTTGTTCTAAACTCAATCATGAATCCTGGGTTCAAATCCCAGCAGGACAGAAATGGTTGGGCATGTTTCCTATCACCTAATGGCCTTTTTACCTGTCAATAAATAGTTACCCAGGATTTAGTCAGCTAGTTGTGGGGGTTTCATCCTGGGGAGGATCAATAGTTTGACCTTTAGGGGGGGGGGAAGGACCTTGATATAAGTCTAATATAATAAGCCTTGATATAATACATACACTCTGGTTTCCTGTCCCCCCCTTCCAACAAAAATTTATTAAAACGGTTATGTCTCTCAAGAAATATAGCTGCCCCCAAAAATTATTGAATTACCAAAAAATATTAAGTTAAATCAAAGACTTCACCTAGGTAGATCACACATCTTTTGCCGTATTGTACTGTCTACAGTATACACAAGCAAATACAGTGATAGTGATAAAGATAAAATCCTATATATAATCTTGATGTCATTCTTGGCCTTAACTAGGATGACTGATTTTGGTGTCTGCCAATGTAGGCTATATCTTAAGATTAGTTGCTTATAAATGCAGGCGTTAGTAGCTTCCAGAATTATTCCAGATTGCCATTATTATTTTGCCAATATCTTTTCAAGTAGTTAAAATTAAAGTAAGTTTATTTCCTTCTCTCCAGTTGCTCCTGAGCTTGTTCACTGTACTACGTAAAAAAGCCTGGAATTATGGGCGTTTGGCTCTTGTTCAGAAGTACGAGAGCAGGTGAGTACTTATTAAATGAGCACAGTCTTTGCTCTGAGCTTCTTTTAAGTCTAGTTTTTTGCCCAGTTTTGACCAGAAAAGTTTCTAGTTATCCTTGTGATGTACAGTGTTATATTTCTTTAACTGCAGAATAAGTAATGAAAAATAGGTTGCTTGATTTGCATTACTAAATGTTTTATTTTGATTTAAAAATGTAGTTTTTGCTAATACCGTATACTTCCTAGACTGAAACTTGTTTGATTATTTTTGTGTTTAAACCAAGAAGCCTTTTTTCCCCCTTGCATGCAATAATTTATATCTTGGATTTTTAAGAAATTTTTGTTTTTGAGATGCATATGTAGTTGAAATAGAATAATTTCTATATTTACTTGAATGGCTTTATATAGTCTGTCCAGTTTCTTTAACAAAGTAAAGAATAACCAGTACATTGCCCTGTTATATTAATTTGATCATGGATTATATTAATTCTCCATTAAAGTAGCTTTGATCAACTGTTTTTCTCTTATTACAAGTTTAACCCTTCAGCTGCACATATCAAATGGGAACAATCACAGTACTGTACTAGTATATCTGACCACGCTATGCAAGTCAAACAGGGATGATTTAAAATACAGCACAAGATTTGAAAATCCTGCAGATACACAGAGCTCATTTGCTTCCTCAGGCCTACAATAACCAAATACCATCTTGGAGACAAATTGTGGGCACCCCTCCTGGGTGTGAGGCCCTCATTATTGGAAGGGCATTTGTGGGTAAAGTAATACAGTACGTGCTGCAGCAACTCGCAGCACTTCTGTACAGCTTGTGCCCACAAGATCACTAAATTATGATGAAGTAAATAACTGCGATTATTTTGTGATGATAGTGTCACAGAAGATCTTGACTGTTTAAAGACTATGTACAAGGTTCAGATATCAGTAAACACAATGATGGTTATCATGATCACAGTGCGAGGCAGGCATTCACAACACAGTTACAGTTTCATGCAGCTTCGGCTCATGAAACATAACCACATTTTCCTTTAGAAAATAAAATGGAAAACTATAACTTGTGGAAAATTATTCATATTCATGATTTATTGACCAGGAATCTGATGATGATAATTGCAGTGTATGGTTAGAGTTAGTGATGTGCATATCACTAACATTGCACATTGTGAGGAATTTTGCCACATCAAGTTGCATCGTCTTCTGGTGTTGTCTGATAGTAGTGAGTGTGGCACCATTCTGTGCTTGGATTTCATTACCACACCCACCAGAACTGCTTATTAGTTTGCTGTGGTGCATAAAATGTAGACAGTTTTATATATATATATATATATATATATATATATATATATATATATATATATATATATATATATATATATATATATATATATATATATATATATATATATATATATATGTTGTACCTAGTAGCCAGAACACACTTCTCAGCCTACTTTGCAAGGCCCGATTTGCCTAATAAGCCAAGTTTTCATGAATTAATTGTTTTTCGACTACCTAACCTACCTAACCTAACCTAACTTTTTCGGCTACTTAACCTAACCTATCCTATAAAGATAGGTTAGGTTAGGTTAGGTAGGGTTGGTTAGGTTCGGTCATATGTCTACGTTAATTTTAACTCCAATAAAAAAAAATTGACCTCATACATAATGAAAAGGGTAGATTTATCATTTCATAAGAAAAAAATAAGAGAAAATATATTAATTCATGAAAACTTGGCTTATTAGGCAAATCGGGCCTTGCATAGTAGCGAGAAGTGCGTTCTGGCTACTAGGTACGACATTATATATATATATTATATATATATATAAAACGATATATACATACTGTAGTTAAACAGTATTAATGAGAATAAAAACAAGATTGAAAGTTAAATGTAAAGAATGTAAGGTAAGAAATCCTTTGGAAAGACTAATGTCAAAACCATTCCAGCATCAGAAAATGAGAAACGATGACGTTTCGGTCCGTCTTGGACGATTATCAAACTTGTGTAAGGGAAGGAGAGAAGAAGACACACAATATAAGGGAAGAGATTTAGATGAAAGAGGGGATGAATTAAAGACAAAGTGAAGAAATAAGAATGAATGTAAGAATAAAAATTCTTACCTTATTCTTATATTTCATCTTATTCTTACATCTTTTCTCTCATTCATTTCACTTTTCATCTCACTCTCTTCCCTTATATTGTCTATCTCTTCCTCTCTCCTTCTATTACATAACGTTAATGGTCCAGGACAGACTGAAACATCATGTCTTCATTTCTGATGTGTAGTTTGAACATTATAACTTCATCCATGTTATTTGACTCCTTATCTGCTCTGAAGTAACTCTTAATAATGGGGAATGTTGCTCATCGTTTGTATGTATTGAGAGAATTCCTGATAGTACTGTATACTGTATGGACAAGTAAGAGAAGATGAGTTGTAATTTCTATTATCCACTAAATCTCTCTGAAGAAAAAGTAGGAAAGTGAATAGGGAAAATCTATCTGAATAAGACACTTGGCTGCTACATAAGGTATGATACACTGAATGCCCCATTGGACAATATCCTGAGAATCAAGGTAGGATGGCATTCTGCACAAGTACAGCAGGGATCTTGTCATCCATTCCTGCTTTAGTCTTACTGGTTCTATGGGGAGGCTGGAGAAAAACTCAAGCCTGCCCATAAGTTGCATAAATCTCACAGTTCATGCATAAAATCTTACAGCCTTTCCAAGCTCTTTTGTTCCCTTGACTACCTACAGTTGGCAGTACTTTATGCTTGTTAATGCCAAATTCCCAAGCCTTGAGCCTTTTGTGCACCTGGACATCCATGGACTCATTGGGAGATCATGAGCTCATAAGGGTAGTGGAAGCATGAGAGTATCTTGGTAAAAAAAAAAAAAAGTTGCTTTTCATAATCACTTTTTTCTGTGGGGAGCTTCTCTGGATCCCTGGAGCTATTGGACGATATTAGCTATATTAGTCTGGGTATCAGCATTGGATTCCTGCCACTAGGGACCACGAGCCAGAACCTGACCCCCCTCAGAGAGGCACAGGGAGCAATGGCCTATGGAAACCCCCATTATTGGGAGCATTCCATGTCTGCCATCAATTGGGTTAGGAAACAGAAAGTAGGCATAACAAAACAAACCCACTTGGTAAGAAATTGCAGCCAAAGACCAGACAGACAAAACTCCCACAAAAACATAAGGAAACAAGCAAACTTCATTCACCGCCGCCAGACTGCTTGTCTGCGAAGGGGAGTTTACCTTGAGGAGGGGAAAGGACTTTTCCCCTCTCAGGAGTTGGGAGCCCCGGACCCCCGTGCTGGCTACTCACAAATCAGTTCATAGGCCGAGGCGCTCTGGGGTGGTCGTCAACTCTGGCCTCAATTTCTTGGCGGAATTAGTGCCTTTGTGGTGTGATGGCCAGGAGTAACATCATGTACTGGGGCTGCATGCACTTAAGGCTATCTTCCCTAAGTAAGTACTTCCTTGGGTTTCTAGGGTTGCCTTCCTTAAGAGCCTTCGGGACTCCACTTTCGTAGGGGTTCTTGCTGCTGGCATTTACCCTGCCCTTGGGGTCAGCTGGGGTTTCATGGCCTTTGTTTGACCTGGGTAGAAAGTGGTGTGTTGCTGGTTGGGCGCAGGGTGTGCTTGCATGCTTACCTATGTGGCAGCCATGTTCCTGTTCCATCTGGGTGGTGGTGTACTGTTGCAGGGTTTTTCTTTTTTTTATTTAGGAGGGAGGGGGGGGGGAGTGACTGCCTTGG
>WNGS01165523.1:13769907-13792298 GCA_020271785.1 Procambarus virginalis | reverse complement strand
ATAGATATATATGTCGTACCTGTAGGACATTATATATATATATATATATATAATATATATATTAATATTATATATATATTATATATATATATATATATAATGTGTATTACTGTAGTGTAATAACAGGAAAATGGTATGTTTTGTTGTTCTAAGCAAATAATATAATGTGCACCTTTGTGACATGATTATATATGAGCATTGAAATGTTCCACATGGTACATAATTTGCAAAATGATACTATTGAATAATAATATTGCAATATATATATATATATATATATTATATTATGTATATATGTATATATGTATATATATATATATATATATATATATCTATATATATATATATATATATATATATATATATATATATATATATATATATATATATATATATAATATATGTATGTATAATTTATGTATGTAGATAAGAAAAGCAATTATGAGACATTGGAATAAATATGTAAAAATATCTCCATGGCAGCTCACACCTCGTGCCTGGCCCATGGTGATTGCTCAATTAATGATTGTGAATCATGTCAATGCGAGACTTACAGGCTTCATGGCAAATTAAGTCGCATACAATTTATATTATTATTTTTCCAATGATCAGGGAATACAGAATACATGTTAACAATATTAGGAAGAATTTAAAAATTTTTCTTGTGCACGGTGGAGATGTTGGCTATAATGGGAGTGCAGTATGTGGGGATAAGTTTCAATGTGTTATCCTAATTGAAATTGAAATAAAGTATATCTATACTATATATGATGACAAATATGGCCATGATGATTATACATGATGACAAATTGTCAGTAACAGGAAGCCTTTTAGGCCTATTGCAATTCCCCAAGACCAACACCTGACCTTTTCAGGAAGTGATCCAGAACAATTGGTCAACTCCCAGTTACTTATTTCTTGATAGGTGAACAGAGGCATCATGTGGAAGGAAGCATGTCCAAATGTCTTGCCATGCTGGGAATCGGTCCAGGATGGACCGAGACCAATTGGTTGGAAACCAACCACACTAACCAGATATACTAGTGGTCCTTTGGATAATTAAACCATTCAATACATAGTTTAATTTCAGGGGTTGAGTAATAATGCTAGAAGTCATTTGCAGATGTATGCATGCTACATTTTGTGCCAGGCAGCTGAAGTATTGGGAGAAGATTACCGAATGCCAGCCCCTCTAGGAAAGAAGAGTGGGAATCGTAAAGGGATTTAGGCATCCAAGATAATGACAAGGAAACTAGTCACTATTATATCAAGATGGTGATAATCTGTGCATATTAAGATGTTATTTCACTTTCTGAATTTCTTCATCCTTTTTTTTCTTTAATTGTTTATATTTTGCTTATCTTCCATTACTCCTTCCCTTCTCTTCTATTTTTTCTCCCCTCTCTTCTCCCCTCAAGCTGTTCCCATGAAGATAAGGCCCAGGTTTTCAAGTTCAAAGCTACTTTCATATGAGAGAAGTTTCCTTAACTCTGGATGAGTATATCATTTTAATTGTTTTTGTTTTATCAACACCAAGCCATTTTTATTGTGTACTGTAAGTCATTTTGAAAGATATTTTAACAAGATGAGAAATAATAATTGTTTCAGTCCATGTGACATTAAAGAACAAATACAGATTTCTCTTGAATTTTTCATGTATAATATATATTTTGTTCATCTAAACTGGTTATTCAGATAGAACCTTATCTGAACATTTTCAGCACTGCACATTTCCTAAAGTCTCGTTTGCCCAGTAGTTGCAGTCTTATTAAGCATGTTTAGCTAGTAATGTTAGCAAAATTCTTTGGTTCTGTTTGCACTCAAAATTCGTAGTAATACTTAAGAAATTTTAAATGGTAAAAATATTAAAGCTCAAAATATTCCGTTTGACTATTAGTCACCTATGGTATTTTGGTGGTCTTCCTCTAGGCCCCTGTGCTTGTACATGTCACAGGGGTCCAGTTTTAAGCTCATCTTCCTCTTTGTTTCCATTTGGGTTCCACCAGCTTAGCAGCACCTTGCCTGGGCCACCCGTAGGCCCAGGCAAGGTGCTGGCCCCTACATGCCCTGGAAAACCCCTTCGGGGTTTGGTTGGCCGATGGATGTGTCTTCCGAGTCCCACCTCGCCTTGTGCAAGTTTGTAGGTTGTACTGTGCCCTTGTCCAGTTTTACCTCCGTCATGCTGCCTGTTGGGTCAACGACGCCTTTGACCCGGAGTCTTGCGAGACGTGTTCTCTGCTCGTGCTCCAGCATACCCATTTTATTGTAATGGCTTCCGCGTTACATGCTAGGTTCAGGTTGCTGCAATGCACCAAGTTGGTTGTTATCTTGGATGCCCCAGGGCTGCCCTGTTTTGGTTTTAGGGACCCAGACTTGGGGGCATTGGTTGCTTTGACTCTGGTTGTCCACACCCGCAAGTCCTTCCCCGGTTAGCTGTTTTTGCCTTGCTCATACCCCCCTCCTCTTTGCTCCCGGCTCCCAAACGTCTAAAGGTTTCGGAGTCAGGGCAGAGTTTGGTTGATGATGAGACTCGGGCAGCTTCGGGGGCTGCCCCATTCAAATCAAATCAAATATTTATTCAGGTAAAAGTACATACATAGAAGATTAGTTATAAACATAATGTTGGATTTATAGATAGAGCTAGTACATACAATACCTAAAGCCACTAGTACACCTAGCGTTTCGAGCAAGTCGGAATTTGAGTCGGAGACTGAGGCATTTGAGCCTGCTCTTCCTGCCAAGGCTTCTGGGTCCTACCAGCAGACCCCATTCTTTGCTGCATTTTCCCTGGACTCTGCCTTTTCTTCAGTGGTAGAGGGCATGGAGGACGACTCTGCCACAGGGCCTGGCTTGGAGGTTTCCAGGGCTGAAGCGGAGTCACCCTGGGGGGGGGCTTGGGACCCTTTTGATCCCGCTTGGATTTTGGTACCCTCAGTGCGGAGTTTGTTGTTGCAGGGGGAGGGGTTTTCTTTCTCCCCTTCCCTATGCAAGTTTGATTTGGGTTCGGTTCCGGGGTTCCCTTGGATTTCTCGGCTCCCTCTTTTCAGAGGTTTTCTGCCTCTCAAATCCCGCCTAAGGAGGTTTGGGCTGCTCCTGCAGCTTACCTCCTGCGAGACCCAGATTATGCCTCTACGATGGATCTGTCCCCTTTTGAGTACGACTTCTTCCTGCATTGGGTGCGTTATGAGGTTCCGAAATCTTTTTTGGCTTGCAGTCTGCCCTCTCTTTTCTCAGGGAGCATGGCATGGGTTTTGTCAGACCTGCATGCTCGAATGGCGGGAGGCCGCTACCGTTCTGCAGATTTACTTGAGGGGCGGAGGGGGGGCAATTTTGAGCGCCTTCATGTATGCCTGTTTGCCCATGTGCTTCCTCAGAATGTTGGCCTTGTGCAACCGCAAGTGCAGGTTTCCACCCTCTCAGCATCTTTGGCGGCTGAGGATTTGTGCGTTCGCGGGCATTTGGCCTCGGTCTTGCGCCTCTTTTCCCTTCTCGAGTTGTCCTCGGACAGTCTTGGGAAGAATGTGGAGGCATTGAGTGCCAGGCCTTCGTCTGGGGTGCTGGCCTCAGTGGCTAGGGTGTCGGCCGCGTTGTTGACACTGTTTGCACTGATTCTCAGGGAGGATGTTTGCCCCTCCTTTCAGATGACCACTCTGTTCTTTGCCTCTCGCCTTGCGTGTTGCTCTCTCCTTGGAATCTGCTTGGGGCCCTGACTCGTAGGCTTCCATTGCCTTTTTGGCCATTGCTGTTTGCAGACTCTGCTGTCACAGTTTCTGCAGGCAGCCTCAGCTAGTTTCTGTCCTATGTAGGATTTGTTGCTTCTCTGGGGTGGCTGTTCTCAAGCCTCTCGGAAGGGTTGTGCCAGGGCTTGGGGGTTCTTCCAGTCAGGGTGGGCCTTTCGTGCCAGTTTCTGAGCCAGCGCATCCTTCGGAGCCAGTGTCGTCCGGTCAGCGCAATGCTTGCTTTCCTCATCTACCGGCTTCTTGTAAGAGGCGTTGGCCCTTTTGTGGGTCGCCTCATTGACAGGGAGCTGGGCGACCCACAAAAGTCACAAGCCTCTCCTTCGGGAGGCTTGTGCTGTTTGCTCACGCCTGGTCCCGTGATTTGTGGGCGTTTTGGGTCATATTCTCCGGCCTGTGGTGGCATTGGGTGGCTCCTTCTCTGGGGAGTTCAGGGCTGGCGGGGCAGGCTTCTTCTCCTTTGCTTCATCAGGTCATCTAGGAGTGGCTGAGTTTAGGTGTGGTTGAAACGCCCCCATCCTTCAGGCAGGTTTCCAGTACCGAAATGGGACTGTGCTGATCTTCGGTTCATTCTGGACTTGTCCCATCTGAACCCCTGGATTTTTTTGCCCCTCCTTTCGGATGACCACTCTGTTCCAGGTCCAGCTTCTTTTGGAACCGGGTTCTCGAATGGTGTCTCCGAACCTCCAGGATTTGTTTTGACACGTCCCTATTCATCCGGGGTTCAGGGACGGTTAGGTTTCATTGTGGGGTGAAAGGCTTACCGCTTTCGTTGCCTTCCTTTTGGCTTGAATCTGGTACCTCACGTATTTACGCATCTTACCCGGGTCATGGTGGCCCGTCTGGGGGATTCCCGGGTCGCTCGTCATTGGCTTGACCAGTTGTGCTGGGAAGTCTGAACTTCACCGTGATGGTTTACCCGCCGGGTCAGGTCTGGCTTCGGCGTCTGTTCTGGTTCCTCTGAGGCCGTTCCTTCCACTTCTCTCGCAACCGGTGAGTTCTGCCTCTGGGGGCCTTGCATCGGTTGCTATGTCGCCGGCTTCCTCTTTGGGCTTTTTGGGGTTTAGTGCCTTTGGAATTACCAAGCCCTCGCTTGATGTGTTCATGGATGCCTCGTCTCTCGGCTGGGGTTTTGTGACCAGTGCTCACCAGGCTGGCCAGGGGTGGTGGGCTTCGTCCTTCCGTTGGGCTCACAGCACAGTGCAGGAGTTCGGCAGTTTGGCTACCGCTTCGGAGGGCTTGGGTCACTCGGGCTCTACAGTCCAGCTCCATTCGGACTGCTCTCTGCAGAGACACTCTTCGGTCCTTCGCTCTTTGGGGCTGGTCACTTCGAGTGACTAGTCTGCTGGATTCTCAGGGTTTAGCTCTCCATGCGGTTTACATACGGGAAGTGTTCAGTGCTTTGGCGGACAGTCTGTCATGGTTCATTCTCCTGTCCACAGAATGGACGGTCAATGCAGACTCCTTCAGTTGGCTCTGCCGGACGTTCGAGCTTCTGGAGGTGGACCTCTTCGCGTTGGCATGGTCGAGGCATCTCCTGATATATATGTGGCACCCTTCCCCGACTGTGGAGCTGTCGCGGTGGATGCCTTTCAGCAGGACTGGTCAAAGTGGGCTTACCTATACCTCTTCCTCCTGGTCCAGCTGTTGCTTTGGGTTCTGGCTCTCTTGAAGTCTTACCATGGGAGAGTCATCCTTGTGGTCCCTAGGTAGCTGGCTCTGCCTTGGTTTCAGGCGCTCCTTGCTCGGTGTCCGAACCCGTGGCTCTGCCTCTTTCAGTAGATCGAACCTGTCCAGTACATGCTGGTTCGTTCTACTACTCTGCTCTTCGCGTCTTGTCGTTTTGACATGGGTGTATCACCACTTGTATAGTGATCAGGTGGCTTCATTGATGGTATCCCACCTGCAGTCTTCGTCTTGGCAATAGTATGAAATTTCCCGGTGTTCTTTTTGCCATTTCCTTTCTCTCTTTTTGTAGGTTGTCTTCTATATCTGTTTGGGTTGTTTTGTTCTTTCTTGGCTCTTTTAGGACCATCATTTGATGCCCAGTACAGTTGCTTCTTATTGTGCGGTGCTGGCAGAGCCGCTCCAGCTTTCGTTTTTGGGTGGATGTCACCTCTGTCCCATTCCATACGCTTCCCCGTGCTTTGTTTGATCTCCGGCCTGCTCATGTGCCGCCTAAGCCTTCCTGGTCCTTGGACCAGGTGCTCTCTTTCCTCTCTTCTCCTCGGTTTGTGCTGGCACATTCGATTCAAGATTGTTTTTCCAAGGCTCTGTTTCTGTTGGTATTAACCTCTGGGGGTCAGGCTGGTGAACTTCATGCTCTCCTCCGGCGCAGGGGTTTCTGCTCTTTCAATCCTGGTGATTGGTTTGTTCGTTTGCAGCTGTCTCCTTCTTTTCTGGCAAACAAGAAGTTGGTGGGCTTCCGGAGGGGCCCTTGGTCATTGATGCTTTGTTGGTCAGGCCAGGGGTGCATCATGTGTTGTCCGGTTGCGGCTTTACTCTGTTACCTGTGCACCTCAGCTTCTGTGGCCGGGGACGTGTTTTGGCTTGATCCGATTTCCTTCGTTCCCTGTGCCAGCACTCAGGTCTCTCAGTTCATCCTCAGGGTTATTAGGTCTAACCAGCCTGTGGCCTGTCCTCGTGCCCATGACGTTCGTAAATATGCTGCTTTGGCTGCCGTGTTTGGCAACGTGTCGTGGGCTGACATTCGGGCACGGGGATTTTGAAGGTCGAACAAGGTCCTGGCGGCCTGTTATTTGGTAAATTTACCTTGTCCAGGTCGTTCGTGTGTGGCTTTGGGTTGGCGGTTGCAGCCAGTTGTCTCACCTTCGAGTTGATGTGCGCATTGTGGTCGCCTCCCGAGTAAGTCCCTCTTTTACTTGTCTTTACTGTAGTTATGTAGCTCCAGGGAGCCGGAGGGGCTCCCCACAGAAAACCAACGTTGAATGTAATGAAACGCCAATTTCTGGGTGAGCCTCTGAAGCTCTCTGGCACCCTCCCTCCCTCCCTCCCTCCTGTTGGCGGTTTTGTTTTTGATGCTCAGCCTCCAAATTGATGTACGAGTAGCCGGTGCGGGTGACCAGGGCTTCCCCCCAGCCGGAGAAGGGAGGGCTGGCAAGGGAAGCGGCGTGACAGCGGTGAATGAAGTTTTCTTGGTTTCTTATGTTTTTGGGGGGAGTTCTGTCTCTCTGTTCGGTCTTCGGTTGCAATATCTTACAAACTGGAGTTTATTTTGTTATGCCTACCTTTCTGGGTGCCTAACCCGGGTCGATGGCAGACATGGAATTACTTACAAACACATGGGGGTTTCCATAGACCATTGCTGCCTGTACCTCTGTACCTCTCTGAGGTGGCCAGGTTCTGGCTCGTGTTCCCCGGTTGGCAGAACTTCATTGACTTGATGCCCCAGACTAATATAGCGTATATTAGTCCGATAGCTCAAAGGAGCCTCCGGGGCTCACCCATAAAATGGTGTTTCATTACATTCAACATTTTTTTTTTCCCACTAAGGGTTCAGTTGCAAGCACCAAAGTTGTCTGCTTTCATCTTCAATCTGCAGCCATGGGTGGGGAAACTAGTAATTCAGTGAGAGTGCTATTTATCAGCTCTGTTGTGCCAAATTGGGCTCATAGGTAATATAAAAGACTTTGTAATTTCAATAAGTTTTCTGTAATCTGGGCTGGACTTTAATCAGTTGCCTCCCAAGCACTAATATGACCCAATGCAGTTGCTTGACAAGATCCCCCGTAGCACTGAGCAACCCGTCCTCCGAATTGACAGTACGATTTAATGCTAAGTGTAATAAGTACACTTTCTTACTGTCATAAACAGTGTATAATTGCACTTACGGGGCTGTTACATTTACCAAACTCCCTCCCCCGATTTAATTCTCCTCGTTTTCTGTTAAAACACCCAGACTTTTATGATGAAGTTTTCATCTTCAGTTTGCAATACACAAGTTTTAAATATCAGGAATTTCTTTTTCAGGTTTATTAAACAATATAGATTTTATACAAAATTTTAAAATATCCTGAGTTTTTTACAATTTATTGACATATTTTAGTTTTGTTTTATTTGTTTTATAAAACTGTAATATCAATATAGCTATAGGTTAAGTACTAATTGTAATTAAGAAGCAATAAAATTATTATCTTCAAAAACTAAGACGGTTAGGTGAGGTTGTGGTTTTCTATTCAGATTTTCAGGTAAACTCAAATATTCACAATATATTTGACAGTACGATTTAATACTTAGTGAAAATAAGTACAATTCCTAACTGCTATGAATAGTACATTATTGCACTTATTTGTCTCCTTACATTTACCACCCCATTTTTGGAGGACGGGCTGCACTGAGGCAGGTTGTCAACCTGCCTTGAAAATTGTATCATGGTCCTGTTATATGGGACATTCAGTAAACTTGCCTAAGGGATCAATCATCAGTGGAGTAGCTCAGAAAATAGTGAATGGCTGTTCAGTACTGTACTTTGATATGTGTACTTTATTATAGATGTAAACAAATATAAGAATCGATTATATTGAACTATAGTACTTTACTTTTCATTGGAATAAGTAGGTGAAATATATGAGAAAAAGAAAAAAGAAATAATTATCGGAAAATTAGATAGCCTTAACACTTTGGCTGGCCAATAATTCATAATGCGTCCGTATATGAATTTACTCAGTCTGGGCTAGGATGCATGCCAAGTCCAAAATTTAAATATCCATTATAAATCCATTATGGGACTAGTTTTAAAATGTGTGCCTTTTGATTGCGAACAATTTGTTACCAGAATGAATGATGTAGCAGAAAAACTAGTGACAAAACTGGAAAGAGTTAATATTTGAGTGCGAGTGGTGGGTGCACACTCATGGGTAAAGCTCAACCTAACTGGGGGTGTGCTGCATGTGGTGCTGGGTCATTTGACCTTATATGCATATATCCCTTTAGAGCATTCTATTGCAAATAATTTGACACCAAAATGAACGACATAGCACAAAAATTGAGGTAAGAAATCTGAAAATAGCATACAAATTTGGGTGCACACTCACAGGTAATGCTCTGCCGATTTTAGTGTTCAGTGTAGGTAGCTCACCAGGCCATTTGACCTTGTATGCCTATTTTCCTTTAGAGATGTTTATTGCAAATAATTTGATACCAAAATGAACGACGTAGCACAAAAATTGAGGTGAGAACACTGAAAAAAGAGTATAAACATTTGATTGTGGGTGGGTGCGCGCTCTCAGGTAATGCTCTGCTGATTTTTGGGTTTGCTGCGTGTGGTGACCAGGCTTTTTGACCTTATTTGCATGTATCCCTTTAGATTATTTTATTGTGAACAATTTGATACCAAAACGAGCAACTTAGCGCAAGAATTGAGGTGAGAAAACTGAAAAGAATATACACATTTTAGTACAGGTGCACACTGACGCAAAACACTCGGCCCACCTTGGGGTGTGCTGGGTGGCTGGCACTGGACCAGGCAGAGCGTTAATGTAGAAAAATATTCTGTCTGTTATCTCCCTTGACAATATAGATATGTTGTTATAAGATGCAACATAGTGTAGTATTATATCAAGAGAGTTCTTAGTATAGATATCTTGTACTGACTTTCATTAAACTGTGTGTGGTAAATTTGATGCTTTGCATTCACAAAGCTATTTATGCTATTTATGGAATGCTGTGCATAATACTCTGTATTTTGTTGTAGCCTTACTTAGTATAAATATAGCCCCATATTTGTTTGTCTTTTGCATGCTTTTAACCTATTTGAATGTTTCACCCTTTATTAACATATGCACAATTTGTTTGCTTTTCTCGTTCCAGGACAAAGCATCTTGGCTTCAGTCAATACAATGTGTAGGTTCCTAGTATCTTTTTATTTTGATCTTTTGATAGCTGTTATTGATTTCTTAAAGTTACTGTTTACAAATATAAGGGTGAGTTAATAAACAATGCTGCTTGCTGTCTACTGCTCCCTGTTGAATATAAAAGGATTCATAGTGTTAGTAACATTTTCAAAATAATCAAATCAAATAAAATGTTTATTCAGGTAAAAGTACATACACACAAGATGAGTTACAAACGTAATGTTGGATTTCTAGATAGAGCTAGTACTTATAATGCCTAAAGCCACCAATATGCACAGCGTTTCGGGCAGTCATCTAAAATATGCTTTGGGCATTATCTAAAATATGCGCTTGTTTCCACTTACTGTTAGCTTTATCATGGTTAACTGTTAGGGATACTAAGTAACCACCAATGAATTCTTTCCTTAGTTTGAAGTATTTGGTGTAAAAGGTCGTCTTCTAACGCTCAAGCAGATGGTAATTGGGAGTGTAAGGTCTGACAGGGAGTCCATGATACCATTTTGTAATCTATCGACATATGTGGATCTTGCAAGTCTTTTTCTCACTTAGAGATTCTATCATGGTTAGAATGATTTTTAAACCAGAACACTAAGTCTTAAGCCCCATCTTGAGTTATTGGATGCTTCCAATAAATATTTTCTCTAGAATTATCACATAGGGATGTGGTGACTTCATTGCATACTTTGGTAATGCAAATAGCCTTGTATCCCTTTATAATAAAAAAGTGGCCAATTTGAGTTGGGGATGATGAACTTTTAAATTTAGTGTGTGTGTGTGTAATTACCTAAGTGTAATTACCTAAGTGTAGTTACAGGATGAGAGCTATGCTCGTGGTGTCCCGTCTTCCCAGCACTCTTTGTCATATAACGCTTTGAAACTACTGACGGTCTTGGCCTCCACCACCTTCTCCCCTAACTTGTTCCAACCGTCTACCACTCTGTTTGCGAAAGTGAATTTTCTTATATTTCTTCGGCATCTGTATTTAGCTAGTTTATATCTATGACCTCTTGTTCTTAAAGTTCCAGGTCTCAGGAAATTTTCCCTATCAATTTTATCGATTCCTGTTACTATTTTGAACGTAGTGATCATATCGCCTCTTTTTCTTCTATCTTCTAGTTTTTGCATATTTAATGCCTCTAACCTCTCCTCGTAGCTCATGTCCTTCACTTCTGGGAGCCCACACAATATAGTAACTAGATGTAGATTTGATGTAAATGGTCACAGGGGTGGTTGTTGTATGGTATGACAGCATCGTGACAAGGCTAACCATGAGGTGCGGCTGTAGTTGTTGGAGACACACGTGAGCCGTGGCAGGCATTGGCATTGAGTCCCAGCCATATGAGAGGTTCTGTTAGATGCTGTGTAGCATGCACCCCTGGGTGTGCCAGAGATTGTAATATTGAAAATATTTTCCAGTGAAACCGAGTTAAAATGTAGGGCCTCAGAGTTCCGTTCCGGAAAGTGTCGCTTGCCAATATGTTTGCATCCACCATGGGAATGTTGATGAAGCAATTCCCTGTGAGTAACGTCCATATTTCTTGAAGTTCCGGGTCTCTACACTGGGCCCTTGCGATCACATAGTAAGCCACATGAGCCAGGCATTGCAAGACAGGACTTATGGTGGGGCAAACAGACCAGAAGAACATCAGATATTGTGTTGCTGGCACTCTTGATGAGGTTGGATGTCCATGGTGAATTGAGAGATGTATCCCAGGTTGCAGGCTACCTGTGGGGAGTGAGAATTGCTCTTGGCTGTCATGGCATGTCAGTGTTTTGTGGTGAGGGAGGACATGAAATTCCCATTCTTCTAGTTAGCATTGGAAATGCTTGATGGCTGCATTAATGGTCCTGTCGAAGGTGTTGTGCTTCTCTTCTGCAGGCGATAAGCAGGACGAAAAAAAATTGATAGGGCACCATTCCTTCTCTATTAGCTGGTGTAGTATTCTTCAATGGCCGTATTGAAAGCAATGATAGGGAGGTGGTGATGTGTGTGTGGACATGGTACTGTGATCTCTGAGGTTGTAGATCATCACAAAGGTTCTTATGTCTTTTTCTGTGGGGAGCCCCCTTGGCTCCCTGGAGCTATTGGACTGACATGTGATATATTAGTCTGGGGCATCGTTCAATTGGAGTTCAGCCTACCCGGGACATGACCCAGAACCTGCCCCTTCTCGGAGAGGCACAGGGAACAATGGCCTATGGAAACCCATGTGGTTGGGGGCATTTCATATCTGCCATTGACCGGGGTTAAGAACACAAAAGTTATAACAAAACAAACCCCACTTGGTAAGAAAATTGCAACCAAAGACTGAACAGAGAGGCAGAACTCCCCCCAACACCCATGGAAACAAGCAAACATCATACACCACTGCTGTGCTGCTTGTCCGCACAGCCTCCCTCCCTGGGAGGTAGAGGGGGAGCCCTGTATCCCCTGCACTGGCTACTCACACCTTCAGTTTGTTGGCTAATGTGATCTGGGACGGTCATCAACTCTGGCCTCGATTTCTTGGCAGTGTTTTGCCTTAGTGGTGTTCTGTTGTTTTGTAGTGTGGTGGACAGGTGTAACTTCAGTGTACTGGGGCTGCATGTGCTTAGGGCTACATTCTTTAGGTGCCCTTTAAGTACTATCAGTGGGTGCTAGGGTTACCTTCCATAGTGCCTTCGGGATCGCACTTCCATAGGGGTTGTTGCCGCTCGGCGTTTACCGCACCCTTGGGGCCAGCTGGGATTTCATGGCCTTTGTTTGGCCTTGGATAGGCAGTGGTATTGTTGCTGGTGTAGTATCGCCCCAATGGCTGTATTGAAAGCAATGATAAGGAGGTGCAGCAAGGTGTTGTGCAGCTTGTCTACCAACGCAGCAGTCGTGTTCCTGTTCCTTTTGGTGATGATGTACTTTTGCTGGGTTTTCTTTTATTTTTGTTTTCTTTGCCTGGAGGGGGTCTGCCTGGTTTGGATATTGGTCCACTTAAGGTATTTTGGTGGACCTCCTCTAGGGTCCCCTGTGTCCTTCCAGCAGATCCCCTTCTTTGTTACTTTTTCCCTGGACTCTGCCTTTTCTTCAGGGGTAGAGGGTGTGGAGGACAGCTCTGCCTGGGGTCCTGGTTTGGAGGATCCCAGGGCTTGGGAGGATTTGACCTGGGGAGACTTGGGCTCCCTTTGACACGACTTGGTGTTAGTGCCCTCTTCGCGGGGCTTGTTGTTGCAGGGGGAGGGGTTTACTTACCCCCCTTCCTTGAATGAGTATGATTTGGGGTTCAGTTCCTCCCTGGGTTCAGTTCCGGGTTCCCTTGGGTTCCTCAGCTTCTTCCTCGAATTTCGCCTAAGAAGGTTCGGGAGGCTCTTTCGGCGTACCTCCTTCGAGACCCAGATTCTGCCTCTGTGATAGATCCGTCCTCATTTGAGTTCAGTTCTTCTTTCCATTATTGGGTGCATTATGAGGTTCCGGAGTCTTCCTGGCTTGCAAACTGCCCTTTCTCCTTGCAGGGAACATGGCGTGGGTTTTGTCGGACTCGCACGCTTGAATGGCAGGAGGCTGCTACCGTTCTGTAGGTTTAGCCTGGGGGCAAGTTTGACTACCTTAATGTGTGCTTGTTCGTTCACGTTCATCCGTGGGGTGTTGGCCCTTGTGCAGCTGCATGTGCAGGTTCTCACCTTTTCGACATCTTTGGTAGCCGAGGACTTGCGCACTTGAGGGCATTTTGCCTCGGTCTTGCGCTTCTTTTCCCTTTTCAAGCTGTCCTCGGACTGGCTTGGGGAGGATGTGGAGGCGTTGAGTGCTGGGCCCTCGTCTGATGCGCTAACCTTGGCGGCTCGGGTGTCAGCCGCACTGTTGAAGCTGTTTGCGCTGATTCTCAGGGAGGCAGTGTCTCTGTTCTTTACTTTTTGCCTCGCATTTAGCCAAGCCTTGCTCGTTCTCTCCTTGGAATCCGCTTGGGCCCTGGTTCTTAGGTTTTCATCACCTTTTTGTCCATTGTTGTTTGCGGAGACTGCTGTCGCTCAGTTTCTGCAGGCAGCCTCTTCTAGTTGTCGTAATGTGTTGGACTTGTTAATTCTCCTGGGTGGCCGTTCTCAGACTTTTTGAAAGGGTCGTGCCAGGCCTTGGGGTTCTTCCAGTCAGGGTGGGCCATTGGTGCCAGTTTGAGTTGGCGATTCCTGCGGAGACAGCATCGTCTGGTTTGTGCGATGCTTGCTTTGCTCGTCGGCTGTTTTCTCATAAGGGGCGTCGTCCCCTTTGTGGGTCGCTGGTGGAAACAACCCCATCTTTCAGGCGAGTTTCCCACCTGTTTCCAGTGCTGAAACAGGACTGTGTGGAACGCATATTGGCATGTCCTGATTCACCCGGGGGTTCAGAGACTGGTTAGGTTTCGTTGTGGGACAACAAACTTACAGCTTTCATTGCCTTCCTTTTGGCTTGAAACTGGCACCCTGCATATTCACGCGTCTTACACGGGCCGTGGTGACCTGTTGGTGTCTGCTAGGGGTTCGGGTTCTGGCCTACCTTGACGACTAGTTGGTGTGGTCTCCCAGCCGGTCTGCTTGTCTGCTCGCCAGGGGTATGGTTCTTTCCCAGCTCGCCATGTTTGGGTTCCTGGTGAACTGGGGGACGTTCCATCTGGTTCCATCCCAGGTTCGGACCTGGCTGGGCCTGGTGTGGGACTCTCGGATCACTTCCATGTCTCTCCCTCCTGAGGCTTTGCTGTGGTTGCAGTCCCACCTTCATCTGTTTCTGGGGGGAAGGATCTGGGTCACTCGGCGATTGCTCAAGCAGTTGTGCAGGAGTCGGAACTTCGCCGTGCTGGTTTACCCTCCGGGTCGGGTCTGGTTTTGGCGTTTGTTCTGGTTCCTTTGGGGATGTCCCTTCCGCCTCTATCTCGATCGCTGGGTTCGGCCTCCGTGGGCCTTGCGTCTCCAGCTTCCTCTAAGGGTTTTTCGGGGTTCAGTACCTTGGCTTCTACCCGAGCCATTGCTCGATGTGTTCACGGATGCCTCGTCTCTTGGCTGGGGTTTTGTAACCAGTGCTCAACAGGCTAGCCAGGCTGGTTCGGTCTACTCCTCCGCTCTTTACATCTTTCGACACGGGTATATCATCACTTGGATGGTGATCAGGTGGCTTCTTTTATGGTGTCCACCTGTGAGAAACACCATCGGTGACAGTATAATGGTGTCATTCGTCTCGGCAACAGTATGAAGTTTCCTGGTGTTCTTTTTGCCATTTTCTGTCTCTTCGTAGGTTGTCTTCTATTTCTGATCGGGTTGTTGTCCTTTTTTTTTCTTGGCTTTTTCAGGACCGTCATTTGATGCTGAATACTATCGCCTTGTATCATGTTGTGCTCTTCAGCTTACGCTCAGGGTGGATGTCACTTCTGCCCCGTTCCATAAGCTTTCTCATGCTTTGTTTCATCTCCAGCCTGCTTATGCACCGCCTGAGCTGCCCTGGTCCTTGGACTGGGTGTTTTCTTTTCTCTCTCTCCTTCGGTTTGTGGTGGCCGCTTCAGTTCAAGATTGTTTTTCCAAGGATTTGTTTCTCTTGGCATTGGACTCAAGGGTCGGATTGGTGAGCTTCATGTTCTCCTTTGGCGCAGGAGATTCTGCTCCTTCAGTCCTGGTAGTCAGTTTGTTCGGTTGCAGCAGTCTCCTTTTCTGGCGAAGAACGAGACGGTGGATTTCCGGAGGGGGCCCTTGGGTCATTGATGCTAGGTTGGTCAGACCGGGGGTGCATCATGTGTTGTGTCCGGTTGCGGCTCTTTGCCGTTACCTTCGCACCTCAGCTTCTGTGGCCGGGGACGCGCTTTAGGTTGATCCCGTCTCCCTCATTCCCTGTTCCAGCACTCAGGTCTCCCAGGTCGTCTGCAGGATTATTAAGTCTAGCCAGCCTGCGGTCTATCCTCATCCCCATGACATTTGTAAGTTAGATGATTTGGCTGCCGTGTTTGACAACATGTTTTAGGCTGACATACAGGCACAAGGTCGAACAAGGTCCTAGCTGCCCATTATTTGGTGAACATTCCTGACCCTGGTCGTTTGTGTGGGGCTTCGGGTAGCAGGTTACAGCCAGTTTGTCTTGACTTCGAGTTGAGAAGTGCATGGCAGCCGCCTCCCAGGTAAGTCCATCTTTTACTTACATTTGGTTATATTGCTCCAAGGAGCCAACAGGGCTCCCCACAGAAAAACAGAGTTGAATGTAATAAAATGCTATTTCTGGGTAAGCCCCGGAGGCTCCCTGGCACCAACCCTCCCTCCGGTCGGCGGCTTCGTTTTGGTTTTGATGCTCATCCTTGGAACTGGAGGTGTGAGTAGCCGGCATGGGGGGTCTGGGGCTCCTCTCTCCCCCTCCTGGGGAGAGGAGGGCTGCGTGCACAAGTGGCGCATGACTTACTTGTTTCCTTGGGTGTTGGCGGAGTTCTGACTCTGTCCAGTCTCCGGTTGCAATTTTCTTACCTAGTGGGGTTTGTTTTGTTATGCCTGCCTTTCTGGGTGCCTAACCCCAGTCAATGGCAGATATGGAATGCTCCCAACCATATGGGGGGTTTCCATAGCCCATTGCTCCCTGTGTCTCTCTGAGGGGGTCAGGTTTTGGCTCAAGGTCCCCGGTAGGCTGAACTCCAATTGACTGATGCCCCAGACTAATATATTGCATATCAGTCCGATAGCTCCAGGGAACCTCTGGGGTTCACCCAGAAAATAGTTTCATTATATGCAATGCTGGCTCTCTATTATGGATAGGCTATATGCCTATCCATAATTTTTTTGGTATCTAAATATAATGATTCATGATGTAGTTATTCATCTATACATGGTACTTGCACACAGGTCTTCCACCCCTTAAAAAGTAGGTATGGTAATTGCTAGCTGTTCCTTGCATATCCAGTTGACCAGTGGTAGTACATTTTCTCATTATTTTGCGACCCTAATCTTTCACTGCTGTTGGGAGGCATACATGTATATGCCTTAGGAGAAACTACATTTAGAAACTGGAACCGTGATGATAATTTTCTAGATATAGTGTTGACTATATTTTTTTCCAAATGATATATTTAATAGATTTTAAAGGTGAAAATTTGTCTGGTGAGAATTGGAAATGTAAGTTTATTTGGTTCTAAGCTAGTAAATGGAATCTTGACCTGATTTTTTTTCTGAATTAGAGTTTATACAGAATTTCAACTTCTTCAGTGTGTTCTTTGAATCAAAAGTGATGTTATTTATTAACTCATCTTTGTATGTAATGTATGTATGTACAATATGTATGTATGTATGTATATATGTATGTATGTATGTATGTATGTATGTATGTATGTATGTATGTATGAACATTCATGCAGTATGACTTTTTTATATATTTTGACGAATTCATGTACAGTAATTTGGGAAGAGCGATTGAGTTATTATATGTTTGTTCATGTTCATATGCTCATACAATACTAGGTTTTGCAAATAATGTACCTATAAAGGTACAGCACATAAAATCCTTTGAAAGATAAATTTTCACATTAAAGCCTCTGCTTTATCTCTAGCCACAACCTTGCATCAGGCCCAAATACTGTAGTATACTAATACTGTATGTATACTGTTTCATAGGCTCAGATGCCCACCAGGCTCTAAAAGGTTTTATCCCCAATTGTAATAGGAATCTTTGCAAGTGGTCCTACATAAATCTTAAGGAGGGCAGTGACAAGTTTAACTCTTCACTGCTTCAGGTGTGGACTTCATCCTTTTGGGGCCCTTTTCTTAACTCAGTACTGTCATGTTTTGGCTTGTGCTCTGCCTTTTCATTTTTTGAAAATATCCACCTCGCCATGTTAGGTGGTGAGGCCTTTTGGCCATAATTTCTTAAAGGGGTGAGACCCTGATGCCTTAGTCCTTGGTAGTACAGTTAGGTTCGTTCTCGACTCACAATTGGGAATTCCAGTTTCAAATCCCAAGCACGACAAATGGTTAGGCATGTTTCCTATCACCTAAGACTCCTGTTCACCTAGGTACCCAGGAGACCCCCTGTTCACCCCTGTAAATAGGTACCCAGGAGTTAGTCAGCTTGTGGGGTTGCATCCTGGGAAGGGTTAATAATTCAACCCTGGTGGGGGCCTTGATATAGGCCTAACGTGTGTATGTATACATCAGATCAGGAGATCACCAGCCATATTCTGGCTGCTGATTTCCCAACACAGTGAATTATTTTTCTTATTATCTCTCATGAGTCTCCTGAGGCTCATATGGGGTGGCTTGCTTCTAAGTGCCTAATTTGTATCTTGGTTCCTATTTGATTTTTTTGGCATCAGGCTTTCTAACCTTCACTGTTTGTGGCCCCCAAATGTTCTTGACTTAAGGCCATACATGTAATGGTGGAGAAGGAAGTGTGTGGCAATTTCTGTATTTGTCACCTATCTGTTGCTAGTGAATATTGTACTCCCAGTGCAAGGACATATGAGATGTACCTATGGTGTCTGGGTGTGTGTGCCTGGGCACGAGAGGTATTGCTTCCTGAGCACTTGAGTTTCTACTGCAACTCATTTTCTCTTTCTCTAATTCCTCTATTGACTCTTGTGCATGTCTTTGCAGGTTTGGACTTGCTAGTGTTGCAAGATTTTTTGTCTTTATGTTGCCAGGCATTGGGTGGTGATGCACTAGCTTTTTGCTCATTTTGATGTTGGCTCATGGTCTTGGGGTTTGGGTTCTGGGTGTTTTCTAATTCCTTCCTCATCAGTTGTATTTTGTCTTCCCAGACAAGTTTTGCTTTTTTGCTCTCATTTGCCTCGCCTTTCAGCCTTTTGGTTTTATTACATTGCACTCCTGCTTGTCTAAGCCTTCATGCCTTCCATAGACATGTTAGAGGACCAGTTACATGGATCCCTGTCACAATGGTGATTAAAGTCTTCAGGTTGTCTTGTGATAAATGTCTAGGGTGGACCCATATATTGGCCGGCTATTGAAGCATCTGAGGGTCATACTCGGAAAGGAACATTTTACGACGCTTGATGCCCCCCCCCTCCATTCCTCTTATTTTTGTTAGTGAATATGTCAATGTCATATATTTCTGCTTGCTGTTGGAATTCTCAAACTTATATTGTATTTCTCTATGAGTATGACTTAAATGAAGAATAGGAATTTACATTTTATATTTTATTTAGATTATCATGTCTTGTGGAATTTAATTTTATATTTTATTTCAAGATTAAATTGAAATATAATATTTAAAATGCTAATATTTAATTTTAGGTTTATAATGCGAGAATTTGTGAATTGTCTAACATTTGTTATTTGCCAGCATATATTCAGCATATAGCTTCTTTGTTAATAATTCAGGATGTGTGTTGTGTGTCTTAAACTGTAATATGCATGCCTGTGAAATCTTACATGTTGTTGTTCAGTGTCCCAAGTTTCTTAGATGTGTCTTGGCTTATTTTAGTAAGGCATGGTGCATGTTTCACTTCCTTATACTGTAATTGATATTGGCTGATTGGTAAAAGAATAGTCAAGAACAAAATCAGATCCTTTAAAGCATGTTCTATACTGCACATTGAAATTAGTCAGATATCTTAATCCGCTTTTGATTGGATTACTGATGGTAATATTGCTTGGAATTAGTGGGAATTTTGTACTGTACGTTGTATATATCTTATATTGATATATATTTTATCAAAGTTGTCATTATTTGCAGATGGACACAGCTGTTCTATGGGAAAGAGACGGATACAGGAAAAATTGCTGGTGAAGCAGACTCGGTCTCTTCCTTGGAATTTAACATGCACATAGACAAGGGTCTGCTCTCTTGGATCCCTGCATTATTTAAAATAAAGTAAGTACTGTACTTGAGGTACTGGGAATTAAATACTTTTGTTAAGTTTTGCACTCCAAGTTTTATTAGTGTTTTTTCTTTGTTGTTCAAAAGAGGGGATTTTTATATGTTGTAGATCACTGGAACTAGGCTGACATCTATAATTATGTGAATTGTTATTACTGTATTTAGTCACTGTGAAATATGCTTAATCTCTCAAGATACCTACAATGTACTTTCATTTTAAACAATGTTGAGAATAAAATCCATATTAAAACTTAAGTGTTTCACAGAGTGAGACAAAGGTAAAGGAAGTCCAAGGGGCAAACATTGATGTAGAAAAACATGAAAATAAAAGTAATTTTTACTTGTAAATTATGTTTTATCAAATCTAATTTATTCTTAAATGACTGAACAGGGCTATTTTCCAACATGCTTCCCAGCACTTTGAAATGGCTTTAAGTTGACACTGTCATAATCATTACACCTCACCATTTCAACCTATATAATTTTAGGAAGACGTTGATTGAAGTTGAACATACTGGGCAGTTACTGCAAAAGTAGAACTAGGTTACACACTTCCTTTCCTAGTTACATAAATAATGAAAGATGGTGACAATGATGTTCAAGGTCTCTCTCTGGCCTTGCCTCATTTTCCCCTCCCTGGCCTTGCCTCACCTTCCTCTCCCTGACCTTGCCTCACCTTCCCCTCCCTGGCCTTGCCTCATTTTCCCCTCCCTGACCTTGCCTCACCTTCCCCTCCCTGGCCTTGCCTCACCTTCCCCTCCCTGACCTTGCCTCACCTTCCCCTCCCTGGCCTTGCCTCACCTTCCTCTCCCTGACCTTGCCTCCCTTCCCCTCCCTGCCTTGCCTCACCTTCCCCTCCCTGGCCTTGCCTCACCTTCCCTCCCTGGCCTTGCCTCACCTCCCCTCCCGGCCTTGCCTCACCTTCCCCTCCCTGGCCTTGCCTCACCTTCCCTCCCTGGCCTTGCCTCACCTTCCCCTCCCTGACCTTGCCTCACTTCCCCTCCCTGGCCTGCCCATTGGGTCACCTTCCCCTCCCTGGCCTTGCCTCACCTTCCCCTCCCTGACCTTGCCTCACCTTCCCCTCCCTGACCTTGCCTCACCTTCCCCTCCCTGGCCTTGCCTCACCTTCCCCTCCCTGACCTTGCCTCCCCTCCCCTCCCTGACCTTGCCTCACCTTCCTCTCCCTGGCCTTGCCTCACCTTCCTCTCCCTGATCTTGCTGTAGCTTTTTCATCATAATATTCTAGTATTACATCGTTAACTTTAAACTGAAAATCTAGATGGGCCTCCTGAGGAAGGACCTGCTTAGCTAACACGCTAAGTGTAGTAAGCAGCTCATTCCCCACTCTAGAGACCATAGAAAAAATGACTAGACGCGAGCAAATGCGAGACATCAAAAATTTGAGATCCCTTTCACCGAGCCGTTGACCTTTGTCATTAACTGAAGCGAATCTAATGAGTAGGTATTGGGTTCTCACAACATGTTATTTTGTTGTGTGGTGGTATGAATTCGGCTCGAATCTCAAGAAGCAGTCTCAAATGAATAGCAATAATAATTTCAGGCAACATGGCAGAACAAGTGTAAGTCAATAATGTGTGTGGGAGTACAAAAAGACAGCATTCAACATAACAACACAGTTTATTCAACAAAGTACTAACTACTGCAACAACGAAAAATATCACCGACATTACTCAGTCCTTCCTGTGACACCTTTACGACAGCTAGACACCAGCTATGAGTAAAACTACAGGATCTAACTCTTTCCACAAATGTGCTACAATGGCCATTGTAACATATTTGGAATGCTGATGACCTAGGCTCTCCAACGAGCCTATACACGGGATGTTTCGGGTACGGTTACCAAATCTAGTTCGAGTGCACGTCCATTTATGTACACGGTGCACAGTGACCCACACGTGCACCTTACACTAGTAGAAGGTTTAGCTGTTGAAAACCCACCCTTCCACTTGCCTCACTCCTCCCCTGTCACTCCGTCTCCCCCCGATCTTCGTTCCCCCCTGTCACCGTCTTCCCTCCCTGATCTCTCCGGCTCCCCTCCCTGATCATCCGTCCCTCCCGTTCTCGCTTCCCCTCCCTGATCATCCCGGTTTCCTCCTGATCATCTCCGCTTCCCCTCCCTGATCATCCCGGTTCCCTCCCTGTACTCCGCTTCCCCTCCCTGATCATCTCCCGGCTCTCCCTGTCACTCGCTTCCCTCCCTGATCATCTCCCGGCTTCCCCTCCCGATATCTCCGGCTTCCCTCCCTGATCATCTCCCGCCCCTGTCTCTCCGGCTTCCCTCCCTGATCATCGCCTCTGATCTCCCCGGCTTCCCCCCTGTCATCCCTTCCCCTCCCTGACATCCCGCTCTCCGATCATCCCCGCTTCCCCTCCCTGATCATCCCCCGGTTCCCTCCCTGATCATCTCCCCGGCTTCCCCTCCCTGATCATCTCCCGGCTTCCCCTCCCTGATCATCTCCCGGCTTCCCCTCCCTGATCATCTCCCGCTTCCCTCCCTGATCATCTCCCGGTTCCTCCTGTACCGCTTCCCCTCCCTGATATCCCGCTTCCCTCGATCATCTCCCGGCTTCCCCTCCCTGATCTTCTCTCGGCTTCCCCTCCCTGATCATCTCTCGGCTTCCCCTCCCTGATCACCCCCCGGCTTCCCCTCCCTGATCACCCCCCACTTCCCCTCCCTGATCACCCCCCATCTTCCCCTCCCTGATCACCCCCCATCTTCCCCTCCCTGATCATCCCCCTGTCTTCCTCTCCCTGATCACCCCCATCTTTCCCTTCCTGATCACCCCCATCTTCGTCTCAAGTCACACCCTGCCTCACTGATTGCAGCCCATCTCGCTGATCACCTGCTCCTTCCTTGGAGCTCCAAGGAAGGAGTAAGGTGGCAATGGATAAATGATCAGTAAAATTAGATACTTAATATATGTCTATCCGGTTACATGTAATTAAAATTAATACCATTATATT
>WNGS01165523.1:13741149-13768907 GCA_020271785.1 Procambarus virginalis | reverse complement strand
TTTTTCTCATCCAATTTTTCACTTCCCCTTGGCACATTCCTGTTATCTCACCTATTTTTCGAAAGCACTATACCTTTATGTTGTCTCTGGGACACCACTCACTATCGTCATCCTGTACTACAATACTTAGGATTGCTGAAATATGCTGGAGCTCCTCTTGTCTGCCTCTTGGAAAGACTTGGGATAGGTGTGTGTGTGTGGTGTGTGTGTGTGGTGTGTGTGTGTGTGTGTGTGTGTGTGTGTGGTGTGTGTGTTGTGTGTGTGTGTGTACTCACCTATTTGTACTCACCTATTTGTGCTTGCGGGGGTTGAGCTTTGGCTCTTTGGTCCCGCCTCTCAACTGTCAATCAACTGGTGTACAGATTCCCGAGCCTACTGGGCTCTATCATATCTACCCTTGAAACTGTGTATGGAGTCAGCCTCCACCACATCACTGCCTAATGCATTCCATCCGTTAACTACTCTGACACTGAAAAAGTTCCTTCTAACGTCTCTGTGGCTCATGTGGGTACTCAGTTTCCACCTGTGTCCCCTTGTTCGCGTCCCCCCAGTGTTGAATAGTTTGTCCTTGTCTACCCGGTCGATTCCTCTGAGGATTTGTAGGTTGTGATCATATCTCCCCTTACTCTTCTGTCTTCCAGTGTCGTAAGGTGCATTTCCCGCAGCCTTTCCTCGTAACTCATGCCTCTTAGTTCTGGGACTAGTCTAGTGGCATACCTTTGGACTTTTTCCAGCTTCGTCTTGTGCTTGACAAGGTACGGCTCCATGCTGGGGCTGCATACTCCAGGATTGGTCTTACATATGTGGTGTACAAGATTCTGAATGATTCCTTACACAGGTTCCTGAACGCTGTTCTGATGTAGCCAGCCTCGCATATGTCGCAGATGTTATCCTTTTTATGTGGGCTTCAGGAGACAGGTTTGGTGTGATATCAACTCCTAGATCTTTCTCTCTGTCCGTTTCATTAAGTACTTCATCTCCTATTCTGTATCCTGTGTCTGGCCTCCTGTTTCCACTGCCTAGTTTCATTACTTTGCATTTACTCGGGTTGAACTTCAACAGCCATTTGTTGGACCATTCACTCAGTCTGTCTAGGTCGTCTTGTAGCCTCCTACTATCGTCCTCGGTTTCAATCCTCCTCATAATTTTTGCATCATCGGCAAACATTGAGAGAAACGATTCTATACCCTCTGGGAGATCATTTACATATATCAGAAACAGTATAGGTCCAAGGACTGACCCCTGCGGGACTCCACTCGTAACGTCTCGCCAATCTGAGACCTCACCCCTCACACTGACTCTTTGTCTCCTGTTGCTTAGGTACTCCTGTATCCAACGGAGTACCTTCCCTTTCACTCCAGCCTGCATCTCCAGCTTTTTGACTAGTCTCTTGTGTGGCACTGTATCAAAGGCTTTCTGACAATCCAAAAATATGCAGTCTGCCCACCCTTCTCTTTCTTGCCTTATTTTTGTTGCCTGGTCGTAGAATTCAAGTAACCCTGTGAGGCAGGACCTGCCATCCCTGAATCCATGTTGGTGCTCTGTTACAAAGTTCTTTCGCTCCAGGTGCTCCACTAGCTTTCTTCGCACAATCTTCTCCATCAGCTTGCATGGTATGCAGGTTAGGGACACTGGCCTGTAATTCAGTGCCTCCTGTCTATCCCCTTTCTTGTATATCGGGACTACATTAGCTGCTTTCCAAATTTCTGGCAGTTCCCCTGTTGCCAGAGATTTGTTATACACTATGGAGAGTGGTAGGCACAGTTCTTCTGCTCCTTCCTTAAGTATCCAGGGAGAGATTCCATCTGGGCCTATTTCCATCCATCTGTGTGTGTGTGTGGTGTGTGTGGTGTGTGTGTGGTGTGTGTGTGTGTGTGTGTGTGGTTGTGTGTGTGTGTGTGTGTGTGGTGTGTGTGTGTGTGTGTTGTGGTGTGTGTGGTGTGTGGTGTGTGTCTAAGCCATACAACTTTACCATTGTGATCATTGCTGTCATTTTATACATGCTATCAATATGCTTTATTGTGCCTACTATCTTTGTCAAATTATCAATCAAGCTATCAATGCTATCAATCAAAGCTATCAATGTTCTTTAATATACCTACTAATCTCTCTCAAATTTTCTTACAATATACCTGTTAACATTGTATAAATCTTGCTAGAATTTACCTACTTAATATTATGTCAGATTAAGGACCTGCCCGAAACGCTGTGCGTACTAGTGGCTTTACAAGACTGTAAACACATCATGCTATGTACTCTCACAAACCCAATGTACCTTCTTGCATATAAATAAATAAATAAATAAATGTACGGGCAGCATAAAACATCCACTAGACAGTGTAATATTGTAATTGCCAGAATTAGGCTGGGATATCGATATCTATGGCAGGTGGCTGCAGGTAATGAATCCCCCCAATGCTGAACAATCCAACTGTAAACTATGTGAAAAAGAGCTGGGACATACTCTCCAACACTTTAGCTGTGATTGCCCCTGTTATAAGTGACTTAATACCTAATGGTATGAGGTACTTTGAGCTCTGTAATTACTTTACACACTCAGTAATATTAGAAGATACTTTTGTACTGTACCCAGATTTTGCTAGTGGGGACTAATAGATCAGCATTTCATGTTCTCACCTGATTTTTAGTCAGAGTTGATTTGTTTTTGTATTGAGGCTGGTATTATCTCCCCTGATCCCATGTATGACTAACCATCCTCTGAGATGGAATATTGGATGAACTTACAGCCAGCTGTTTAGTCAGAGCTGGTTTGTTTTTGTATTAAAGTAGGTATTTTCTCACCTCTTCCATGTATGACTAACAATCCTGTGAGATGGGATTAATAAATAAATAATAAATAAATTTTTATTCAGGTAAGGTACATACATACAAGGTAAGATACAAAAGTTGATGGATACAAAATTATTAAGGATGGTAACAGAGCCCATTTCATGTTCAGAGCTCATGCCCAGAGCTCATTGAAGTGCAAACTACCATCAATACTCAGAATAGACCTAAAACGTTGATAAAGCGAGAGGGGCTATTCAGTAAATTCAATTTTAATAATAAAAGGATAGACTGGGAGATAATAAACAGGGAACTTAAAAACATTCCATGGGAAACTGTTTTAAGTAATAAAAGTCCTACAGAAGGAATAGAAAAACTGACTTCGGAAGCGTATCAAGTCTGTCTGAAACATGTTCCTTTGAGGAAAGCCAGAAAGAGATCCAACGTAGAAAGAGAACGCAGAAGACACTATAAACGCAGGAAAAGAATAACGGAACTGCTTATGCAGACACGAATTTCCCGTCAAAGAAGGAATAATTTAAATAGGGAGATTGAAGAAATCGAGCGGAAATTGAAACACTCATATGAAACTGAAGAAAGGCAGTTAGAACAGAAAGCAATTCAGGAAATAAAGAAAAATCCAAAATACTTCTTCACATATGCGAAATCAAAAGCAAAAACTACTGCCAGTATTGGACCTATTCGTACAAGTGAAGGTTCATACACGGAGGATGACAAAGAAATTAGTGAAATCCTAAAAAAGCAGTATGAGGACATGTTTAGCACTCCAATAAACAACATGAAAGTAGAAGATCCAGACAATTTCTTTATGCGTGATATCCAAACCCCTGTAAATATAACTGATATCAACACGAGCGCACTAAATTTTGAAAGAGAAATTGAAAACATGCCCATGCACTCGGCCCCAGGTCCAGACTCATGGAATTCAATATTTATAAAGAAATGCAAAGTGCCGGTAGCACAGGCACTCAGTATAGTGTGGAGGAAGAGCTTGGACACGGGAGAGATACCAGATGCACTTAAAGTAGCAGACATAGCCCCTCTACACAAGGGAGGGAGCAAAGCATTGGCAAAGAATTATAGACCAGTTGCACTAACATCGCACATAATAAAAGTATTTGAGAGAGTGATTAGGAGTCAGGTCACCAATTTCATGGAGACCAATGACCTTCACAACCCAGGCCAACATGGATTTCGAGCGGGAAGATCGTGCCTCTCACAGCTACTTGAGCACTACGATAAAGTCACTGAGGCATTAGAAGAAAAACAGAATGCTGATGTGATATACACGGACTTCGCAAAGGCTTTCGATAAATGTGACCATGGCGTGATAGCACACAAAATGAAGTCAATGGGAATAACCGGTAAAGTAGGACGCTGGATACTCAGTTTTCTGTCAAACAGGACTCAGCGAGTAACGGTCAACCATATAAAATCTAGTCCAAGTGCAGTTAAAAGCTCTGTACCTCAGGGTACAGTCCTTGCACCGCTGCTTTTCCTTATTCTCATATCAGATATAGACAAAAATACAAGTCACAGCTTCGTATCATCCTTTGCAGATGACACAAAAATCAGTATGAAAATTACCTCGGCTGAAGACATTGAAAAACTTCAAGCTGATATTAATAAAGTTTTCGACTGGGCATCAGAAATAACATGATGTTTAACAGTGATAAATTCCAGGTACTCAGGTACGGTAAAAATGAGGACCTTAAACATAATACAGAGTACAAAACACAATCAAATGTGCCCATAGTAGGAAAACAGCATGTAAAGGATTTGGGAATAATGATGTCTGACGACCTAACGTTTAGGGAGCATAACCAAGCAAATATTGCGACAGCCAGAAAAATGATAGGATGGATTACGAGAACTTTCAAATCCAGGGACCACATCACAATGCTTGTACTCTTCAAGTCACTTGTGCTGTCCCGTCTTGAGTACTGTTCAGTACTCACTTCCCCCTTCAGAGCAGGAGAGATTGCTGAAATAGAGGGAATACAGAGAACATATACAGCACGTATAGACGCGATAAAGCACCTAAATTATTGGGATCGTCTCAAAGCTCTCCAAATGTACTCACTAGAAAGAAGACGAGAGAGATATCAAATAATATACACCTGGAAGATACTGGAGGGCCAGGTCCCAAATCTACACAGTAAAATAACAACGTACTGGAGTGAACGATATGGAAGAAAATGCAGAATAGAACCAGTGAAGAGCAGGGGTGCCATAGGCACAATCAGAGAACACTGTATAAACATCAGAGGTCCACGGTTGTTCAACGTCCTCCCAGCAAGCATAAGAAATATTGCCGGAACAACCGTGGACATCTTCAAGAGGAAACTAGATTTATTCCTCCAAGGAGTTCCGGACCAGCCGGGCTGTGGTGGGTATGTGGGCCTGCGGGCCGCTCCAAGCAACAGCCTAGTGGACCAAACTCTCACAAGTCAAGCCTGGCCTCGGGCCGGGCTTGGGGAGTAGAAGAACTCCCAGAACCCCATCAACCAGGTATCAGGTATGTGGTCTCCATCTCATGTTGGCCTCCGAATGCATGATAGAGCTGATAAGTTAGCCAAAGAATCTGCCTTTAAAGGAGCCGTTGAGTGTAATTTTGGATTGTCAATGAGCAACCTAAGAGCAGCAGTACACCGAGAACTTTGTTTTTTGAGATATATACAAGAGTTGTTACACTCTTGTACAGCCACTAGTACGCGTAGCGTTTCGGGCAGGTCCCTGGAATACGATCCCCGCCGCGAAGAATCGTTTTTTCATCCAAGTACACATTTTACTGTTGCGTTAAACAGAGGCTACAGTTAAGGAATTGCGCCCAGTAAATCCTCCCCGGCCAGGATACGAACCCATGACATAGCGCTCGCGGAACGCCAGGCGAGTGTCTTACCACTACACCACGGAGACTGTAAATAAGATCTTGTTGATCTGAGGCAAAGTGAAATTGACACCAGCAATTCCATCTATCATCATACTATCATGCAAGAGGAGCCACACTTCTATGGATCATCCAATAAAATCAGCAGACTTCTAGATGTTACTGCTGCTCGGCTTAGACTCGCTTACAAGTATCTCTGGGAATTCTCATTATCTGCCGATGTACCTGACCAAATGTAAACTGTGTCATCAAAATTATTCGCACACCCTCCGTCACTATGTGATGTAGTGCGAAAAGATAGGTGAATTTAGAGACAATTCTTTATCCAATGTTCCAGCGATGTGTAAATATTTCACTCAAAATGATCTGCTACCAGAAATTTTAGCCAAATATCCCCAGTTTGCTAACTGTAGGTAGTAACTAAGTGATTGTAACCTATCCACCGCTGCCCACTGGATGGGGGGCGGTGTGCAAGACAAACATATAAATTGTGACACTAGCTCTCCACATATGTCAGTTGCTTAATTTAGAAACTGTGCTTGTGATCGATCTCGAACCCATTGTTGATGTGATGACTTATATTGAATTTTGTAACTAGCTCATCAAGATTGTAACTTGCTTAGCTAAATGAATTGTGGGGTTCAGTCCCTGAGCCCATTATGTGCCTCTGTAACCCTTTCCACTACCGACCACAAGATGGGTATGGGGTGCATAATAAATGAACTAAACTAGAACTAGATTTATAGATAGAGCTAGTACATACAATGCCTAAAGCCACTATTACGCAAAGCGTTTCGAACAGGAAAAACACTAAGACTAAAACTTAATACTAATTGAGATTAAATTATAAATTGTGTTGAGAAAAAATAAGAAAAGAATGGAAAAAAGGGAGGGGGGGGGGAAACATGGCAGAAAAAGCAAAAATACAGTGTGGTCAACAAAACAGCATTGAAGATGCTGTTTGCTGTGAAGACAATAGAAGACATGGGTTGACATTTTGGGGGTGAGGTAGGTTGCATTGAGTTAATTAGGTAGTACTTAGTTTTTATCTTAAACTGGTTAGAAGAGGTACAGTCTTTAACATAATAATTTGAACCTATAGCTATTTCTTGATCTACACTGTGTAATATGTCATAATATGTCATATAATATAAGGTAGCAGCACATTGCTGTGTATACCTAATTTTACTAAATAAAATTATTATAAATAATTAATTAATTATTATTATTCACAAATTTTTAATTCTGAAAATTCTCAAGTTATTCCTCCAACTCAGTGATCATTTTCTAATACGGTCCATTTTCTACCACGTCTTGGTGCGTAAGGTCACACTAAAATATCTATGCATAATAATACACTAATATTACACTAATTTGTAATAATACACAAAATAATACACTTATACACGTACTAGCGAGTAATAATAATTCGTTTAGTCTTGGACAAAATCTTACTTACCTCTCGACTATTTTAACCATAGGTATTGCACTATTTTTTATTAACACGCTAGGCATACACAGCAATGTACTGCTACCTAATTCTATATGAAAGATTACACAGTGTTGATCAAAAACTAGCTATAAGTTCATATAATATTCCCATCTCATCGGATGGTTAGTCATACATGGATCAGGGGAGAAAATACTTGTCTCAATACGAAATCAAATGAGCTCTGACTAAAAAAATTTCAGGAGAGAACATGAAATGTAAGGCTGATCTTTTAGCCTCCACTAGCAAAATCTGGTACAGCACAAAAATATCTTTCAATATTACTGAGTGTATGAAGTAATTAGAGCTCAAAGTACCTCATTCCTTTAGGTTTGAAGTCACTTATAACAGGGGCAATCACAGATATAGTGTTGTAGACTATGTCCCAGCTCTTGTTCACATAGTTTACAATTGTAATGTTTACCATTGGGGGGATTCATTACCTGCAACAACCTGCCATAGATGTCGATATCTCAGCCTAATTCTGACCATAACAATGTCACACTGTCTAGTGGATGTTTTATGCTGCCCGTACATATAGTTCTCAACAACTTGAGATCATACATCTCAACCAGTTTAAGATAAAAAACTAAGCACTACCTAATAAATTCCCTGTAACCTACCTTACCCCTATATTGCCAACCCATGTCTGTTTTTTTAAACAACGCTGTTTGTCGACCTAATTGTATTTGTGCTGCTTTTTCTGCCATGTTCCCCCTTTTTTATTTTTATTTTTGTTTTTATTTGTTCTCAACGCATTTTATACTTTAAACTCAATTAGTATTAAGTTTTAGTCTTTAATGTTTTTCCTGCCCGAAACTCTTTTCGTAATAGTGGCTTTAGGCATTGTATGTACTAGCTCTATCTATAAATCTATCAATTTTGTAAAACCTCTTGTATGTATGTACCTTACCTGAATAAACATTTATTTATTTATTTATTTATTCTCAGTTCTAAACATGCCATAGCTCTTTATACTCGTGCTTTCTGGTCTTCGTGTGTCAGTAACAGTATAGGACTATAATTATACGACGATCCTTGTAATTTTTCCACAAAATTTCTTATCTAACGAACATCAGTTATTATGTACTTCGCCCTGCCCTTGTAGCGCTCTATTATTCTCTCGTTTATCCTTATCTCAATTATTGAATCTGTGCTTGGGGTTCTACTACTCAAAATCATCTAAGTCCTCTAATTACCCAACACAAATCTGCTGTTAGAACAATAACAAACTCTGTCCCCCAGACAGCACTCGGCCCCCTACTTAAATCTTTGAATATGTTAGATATTAAGTCACTGCAATCCTCTCATGTGTACTCTATACATTTAAAACACTGAACTGTAATGCCAATCCTGCCCTTAAACGACTCCTAAAATGTTGTAACAGAATCCATGGGCACCACACTAGAAACAAACATCTATTTGATATTCCGAGAGTGCGTCTTAACCAAACTAGAAATGCTCTGGAGGCCTGGTCGAGGACCGGGCCGCGGGGACGCTAAGACCCGAAATCGTCTCAAGGTAACCTCAAGGTAACCTCTGCAAATCAAGGGACCCAGAATGTGGAATGACGTCCCCAATCATGTCAAAGACTGTATCTCTCTCAACCTGTTCAAGAGAAAAACTAAGTACTACCTAATAAACTCCATGTGACTTACCTTACCTCCTAAATCAGGGGTCTCCAAACTTTTCAATGTAAGGACCACATTATATATTTCCCATATTTATGCGGGCCGAAGGAATAAAAAATGAAAAAAAACAAAAAACAAATCAGTGCCAGTAATTTAATTTCCTCAAATATTAAAGTATAAACATGGAAAAATTAAAACATATCTTTTTGGAAAAAATTAGGGTAAACTAAATAGATTCCTGCCTTTAGTTTTATGCAACCAAATTAGTGTGACGAATGATACTGTCGTTTTGACTTCAAAATTTCATTAAAATCAGGTTCCAGATTAGATGAGCCAATTGTAAGAATTGATTTCAAGTGATCATCAGACAAATTTGCTCGATAGTTAGATTTCACATACTTCATTTTGGAAAATGTTTGTTCACACAAGTATGTTGAACCAAAAATGGACACAAAACTACAAGCAAACTTTATCAAATTTGGAAACTGATCTGGCTGCAGGCATTTATAAAACTCAATCAGATTTCCTTCTCTATACTTATCTTTCAGTCTGTCATCTGCCTGGAGATCAATAATTTCCATTTGAAATTGAGTTGGAAGATTTTCAGCATTGCAGTCAAATGGATTATGAAAGAGCCTGATTTCATTTGCTTTGGCATCAAGGTCAGCAAATCGCTTCTGAAACTGTTTTTTCAAATCTGAAATTATTTCATTTGCAAATGAAAAAGGAAATTCAACTTTACTTTCTGCATGAAATTTTTCACAACATGGAAAATGAGCAAAATTCTTAACCTTCACCTGGCCTTCAAGTAGCGCAAGTTTTGCTCTGAATGCCTTGACATGAACAAAGTAGTCACTGATCAAATTTGTTTTGCCTTGCAATTTCAGATTCAAGTTATTCATATGACCTGTCATATCTGCAAAAAATGCCAATTTCCAAATCCATTCACATTCTGATAATAATGGCTGAGGTTTATTTTTCTCTGTGAGAAATAAATCAATTTCTAATCTGAGCTCAAAGAAATGCAGCAAAACCTTTCCACAACTAAGCCATCTAACTGCTGTATAATAAGGCAAGTCAACAAACTCCGCATCAATTTCTTTCAAGAAATCACGGAACTGGCGATGGTTGAGTGCATGAGATCTAATGAAATTAACCACAGAAACAACAGGTTTCATGACACAAGACATATCAACATATTTTAGGCACAATGCTTGTTGATGGATAAGGCAATGCAAAAAAATGGGTTTTGAGAATCCTCCAACCTCACAAGCTGTTGTAATTTGCCCAACCAAACCCTTCTTTGTCCCAGACATATTCTTTCCTCCATCAATTGTCACACACTGCACTTGTTTCCATTCCAGGTTATATTCTGTCATAGTTTTACTTACTTCATTGAAAATGTCCTCTCCAGTTGTTGTGGTGTGCATGCTGTGAACTGATGCTAATTCTTGGGTCACATTAAATTCACTATCAACACCACGAATGAATACTAAGAGCTGAGAAGTATCACACACATCAGTTGATTCATCCAACGCAAGAGAATACCAACAAAATCTTTTTGTTTTTTCCTTTATTTGCCGAATTATGTCGCCTCCTAAATCTTCAATTCTACGAGCAACAGTATTTGACCCAAGACTTATCATTTTGAAGAGGTTTACTTTTTCTGGACATACCTCTCCTGCTGCTTCCACTATACACTCTTTTATGATACTACCATCAGTGAAAGGTTTTCCTTTTTTGGCCAACACATAGGCAACTTTGTAACTGGCTCTAGTTGAAGTTTCATTTTCAGATTTTTTCTTACTGAAAACAGCTTGTTGAGAATGCAGACTGTGCTGAAATGATTCAAACTTTTTAGTGCGTTCTGCTCCTGTGATGTGAGAATAACTTGAGCCATGTTTAGATTCATAGTGCCGACGAATATTGTATTCCTTCAGAACAGCAACACTGTCTCTACATATGAGGCATAAAGCTTTATCATTTGCTATCACAAAAAAGTACTTTATCTTCCATTCGTCATTGAACTGACGGCACTCACTGTCCACTTTTCTTTTCTTTATCTTTTCCATATCTGAAAACATAAGGGTAAAATAAATGAAATAAATTCTACAGGAAAAAAACAGCTTGTATGTGGTGTTAAAAAGCATAGCATATTATTATAAAGTGGTAAATATTATGGCAACAGCTTTCGTTGATAAACTTAATGGTTACCATTTTAACTATTTTAAACATGCAATATTTTTGGCTACAATAGTATTATTGCTATTTTGTATAACTAAGATAAAGGTATTGTCAAAGTACAGAGAAAAGAATATTGTACAGTGTTTGTGCTCCCTGAAACAGAAGCAGCGAAGCCCCACTCGCCCTCCATCCCACAATATACAGTTATACACAACTGATTGGTTGTAATGCACAACACATACCTACCAGTACTAGTATCTGTGCGTCACACTATCGAGAGAGAGGAAAACTGACTCGGGCTGAGCGCCACCAGTCAGCAGCCCCAGCTTTGAATAATTCTGCGATGCCATTTGTACGATAATTATTTTTTCAAGGCCACCACACAGGGATTTGTTCGGCGGGCCGGATGAAATTATGTGGCGGGCCGGATGTGGCCCGCGGGCCATAGTTTGGAGACCCCTGCCCTAATGAATTGAAAAGCTGTCCAACAGTGCGGTCTGCTGTATGATGCGAGGAAGACGTGTTGCTCCGCATCTTCGTGTTTGCACGTGGCTGCTGCAGCTGGATGTTGTGAATTTATTCTCGATTGTTGCAGTGATACAGTGCTTTTGCGTATCGAGGAAATGGCTGAGGCGGTCTGCCTAGGTGATGGAAGATCCTGCACTGGGCCTCGAGAGTGTGAGAGTGGGGATGATACCAGGCCGTATCAAGTAGTAGTGAACAGGTATAAACGGCGAAATATTCAAAGACAGCGAGACGGAGACCGTGAGGAGGAAATAACAAAGAGACCAAAAAATGATGCCATGCTCAGCAGGACGTGGGAGATGCAGACTAATGGCAGGAAGAGGCTGTTGTTCCCTACAGCGTGTCAACTGAATTTTCATCAAAAGCTAGAGTGGACGGTTCGTTTGGCTAAGGAGTTTTTTTGAATATGAACCACTATTCAAGGAGGGTGTTCACCGGCCGTACATAACAGTTGGGACAGAAAAGGCTGTGGAACACCTAACGAAGGATGGGTTTGAGAATATTATGATGGTTACTCCGGAAGAAGGTATGATACACACCAAGGTCATAGTGTTTAAGTATCCAACTTATTTGGATCCTGATTATCTATTGCTCAACAATGATAGTGTTGTTTGGGCAAAGAGGAACAGTGTTCGTGGTGAAAAACAAAGCCAGGTTGTTGCCTTGGTAAAGGGTGAGGCTCCAGAAAGAATTTTTGTGCAAGGACTAGGCTACAGGAAAGTTGCAAAATACATTGAGGAGCCCATATTATGCATGAAGTGTTCTCGTTGGGTACATATGGCTTGGAAATGCCAGTTTGACTCCAGGTGTCGGTTCTGTGGTAAGAAACACGACTCTCGAGAGTGTAGAGTCAAGATTAAAAACGGTGAAAAAATCGTTCCATCTTGTTGCAATTGTCGAGGCAGCCACAATGCTGGTTCCTATCTATGCCGCATGAAGCCTCATCTGAGAAACTCTAGGACGGGTCCTACAAGTAAGATAGATGTATCCTCGAAGGAAGGAAAGATTGTGCAGCAGGAACATAGAGGAAACAGCTGGAAGCTAATGGCAGCGCCTATGAACTATGTGTGGGAGAAAGGAACGGAGACAATTAAGGCTACCCTAGGGAAAGTAGGAAATGCAGGTGAAAAAATTAAACCTTGTGGAAACAAGGTACAGGACAATATAGTGAACTCTGAGGTTAGTACTCAAATATTGGAATATCTAAAAAAAAACTAGACAAGAGGATTGAGGCATTAGAAAAATTACCTATGGAGGGTAGACGGGGTGAAGATGGTGGTGAAATAGGACGTGAAATGGAAAGTGAAACAGGACGTGAAATGGAAAGTGAAACAGGACGTGAAATGGAAAGTGAAATAGGACGTGAAATAGAAAGTGAAACAGGACGTGAAATAGAAAGTGAAACAGGACGTGAAAGGGAAAGTGAAACAGGACGTGAAATGGAAAGTGAAACGTGCATAGAAGAGAATAAGGAAGAACATGACGTATTGATGATAGAGGATAGTCAGGAAAATGAGCTTTCTAGTAGTGTTAGCGGTGTTCAACCTTCTGTAGTGACAAATGTTGAAACAAAGGTTAAAGTAAAACGGTATAGGCAGGCGAAGAGTCACAATAACGTGGCTGAAGTATGTTGACCAGACCACACACTAGAAGTTGAAGGGACGACGACGTTTCGGTCCGTCCTGGACCATTCTCAAGTCGCTTGAGAATGGTCCAGGACGGACCGAAACGTCGTCGTCCCTTCAACTTCTAGTGTGTGGTCTGGTCAACATAAAACGGTATAGAGAAATAAAAAAGAAAATAGATATGAATAATATCACCTTTGATGTTAGTAGCTGTTGTGCAAGTGAGGAGAAAGCAAAAATGTTACAGAGTTGGGAGAGTCTGAGAAAATCTCGTATCTCATGTAATGTGACGGACAGGGCAAAGGTAGTTTTATTATTAATCATGGATGAAAGTAGAGTGAGAATATTATCTTGGAGCGTTAATGGGTTAAAATCTAGTGCGGATGTACACTATTATACTCTTAGATAGTACTATATTAACCTGAAATGTTAAATGGGATTTTTGTATTTGTACTCACTGAATTTGTGCGCCCCTTGAGGGACTTGAAGTATGGGCAGGGGTAGAAATAGCCTAAGTTACTCTTTGATCATTTATTTTTAAACTTGTCTCAATAAACATACTTGAACTTGAAAGAACATTATGTATTAGAGTGTCAACTTATTGATGACTATAGAAATAAGGAAATAAGTAGTGTACCACTTCAAATTGTTTGGATGTGTGATAATAATATGATAGACAGTATACTTAGGAGCTACAAGAATTTTGCCCCAATGATTGTAACACTTATATGCTGTGCTTATTGACCAGACCACACACTAGAAGGTGAAGAGACGACGACGTTTCGGTCCGTCCTGGACCATTCTCAAGTCGATTGTGATGAGGGAGTAGAGACGGGCAATAAATAGGCAGGAGATGGAGCACAGTAAGGTGTAGTAGAGGGGATAGTAATAATAATATGAGCTGCAGAATACTAGACATACTTTAGCCACGTTATTGTGACTCTTCGCCTGCTGTGCTTACTATATTAATCTGCAATGTTAACTGTTGCATTGTGATTTGTATATCTGTACTCACTGAATTTGTGCGCCCCTGGAAGGACTTGAAATAGAGGGGAGGGAAGAAATAGCCTAAGCTACTTTACCCCCTTTTGAGATGTATCTTTTTTCTTGTCTTAATAAACATACTTGAACTTGAACTTGAATAAGGAGTGTAAATTATGTAGTATGCCGCACGTCCACACCTTAGAACATTATGTATTAGAGTGTCAACTTATTGATAACTATAGGAATAAGGAAATAAGTAGTGTACCACATCACGTTGTTTGGATGTGTGATAATGATATGAAAGACAGTATACTTAGGAGCTACAAGAATTTTGCCCCAAGAGTCTAACACTTAAAATATAAATATAAATATGTTTATTCAGGTAAGGTATATACATACAAGTGAGGTTACATTAATGGATCGAATTATAGGTAGAGCTAGTACATACAATGCCTAAAGCCACTATTACGCAATGCGTTTCGGGCAGGAAGAACATTAATATCTAGAACTTAATACTAATAGAGTATAAAGAATAAAATGTGTTGAGAACAAATACAAATAAAGATAAAAAAAAGGGGGAACATGACTGAAAAAGCAGCACAAATAAAAAAGGTTGACAAACAGCGTTGATTAAAAAATAACAGACATGGGTTGAACTAGAGGGGTAAGGTAGGTTACAGGGAATTTATTAGGTAGTGTTTAGTTTTATTCTTAAACTGGTTGAGAGAGGTACAGTCTTTAACATGGTTGGGGAGGTCATTCCACATTCTGGGTCCCTTGATTTGCAGAGCATTTCTAGTTTGATTAAGCCGTAGTCTTGGAATATCAAAACTGTATTTGTTTCTGGTGTGGTGCTCATGGGTTCTGTTACAACCAGCAATGAAGCTTTTGAGTTTTCAGGATTGGCATTACAGTTCAGCGTTTTATATATGTATGATACACATGAGAGAATGTGCAGTGACTTAATATCTAACATATTCAGAGATTTGAGTAGGGGTACCGAGTGATGTCTGGGGCCAGAGTTGGATATTGTCCTAATAGCAGCTTTGTGTTGAGTAATTAGAGGACGTAAATGATTTTGGGTAGTAGAACCCCAAGCACAAATACCATAGTTGAGATATGGATAGATGAGGGAGTAATAGAGAGTCACCAGGGCAGGTCGGGGTACATAATATCTGATCTTAGAGAGAATGCTAACAGTTTTTGAAACTTTTTTTGATATGTTTAGAATGTGTCCCTGGAAGTTCAGCTTGTGGTCAATGAGAACGCCAAGGAACTTACCATCTAATTTGTTACAAATTTGGGTATTGTTAATTTTGAGATTTATTTGATTAGAGGATTTATTGCCAAACAGAATATAGAAAGTTTTGTCAATGTTAAGGGTGAGTTTGTTGGCAGTTAGCCAAAGATGGACTTTATTTAGCTCAGTATTTACTGTGGCATTTAGAGCAAGGGGGGTCAGGACTGGAGTAAATGAAGGTTGTGTCGTCAGCAAAAAGAATTGGTTTGAGGTTTGACATATGCTGTCCTTACTATATTAACCTGCAATGTTAAATGGGATTCTTGTATTGTGATTTGTGTATTTGTACTCACTGAATTTGTGCGCTCCTTGAGGGACTTGAAGTAGAGGGGGATAGAAACAGCCTAAGCTACTCTATCCCTTTGAGATGTATTTTTTCTTGTCTCAATAAACATACTTGAACTTGAGCTGTCCAACTTTTGCGTTATTCAAAAACAAAACTAAAAAGTACCTAATTTCATCTTCATAGTTTTTACCTTGTTGCTTTAAAATTGCACTGTATCTATTGCTACCCAATCTTTATGTACCCAATCCGAACATCTTTATCATTGTGATAATTGCTGTCTTCGTATATGTGTTATCAATGCTGTATGGTGTCCATTATTTAGGCTTAGGCTCGGGTACAAGTACCTCTGGGAGTTTGTAACATCTGCTGATGTAGACTTGACTAAATGTAAACTCTGTCAGCAGAACTATTCGCATACTTTGCGTCATTATATAATGGAATGTGAAAAAATTGCGGAATTTAGAGATAACACCATCAATAGTGTCCAAGAAATGTGTAAGTACTTCATTCACAATGATGTGCTGCCCGAAATTTTAGCGAAGTATCCAAAATTTGCTTACTGTAGGTAATGCATGCACATGACTGTAAAGCTGCCGCCCAGTTGGGTGGGTGTGCAGCAAGACTAGTAACTGTGTGACTCACTATAGATGTAAAGTGCCTTGTAAAGTGACTGTTGTGAGCCTCTTGTAATGTCACTTGTGACACCTCTTTGTGTCACTTGTGACACAACGATTCTTGGTGTGTGTATTTGTGTGGGTGATTAGATATGTATGTGTATGTATATGTGTATACGTATATATATATATGTACATGTATGTATGAGGGTGTGTACATGTGTATACAACATTGATAATTTTGTAACTAGCGTCAAACATTGTTATTTGCTTAGCTAAACGAACTAGAGGGTTCAGTTCCTGAACCGATTATGTGACTCTGTATCCTTTACACCACCGCCCACGGGATGGGTATGGGGTGCATAATAAAGAAAGAAATTGAATTGTCCATTAATCTTGTTTAAATTACCAATTGTCAATGTAATCAATCAGAGCTTTAATATACAGTACCAATGTGCTTTAATATATTTACTAATCTCTCTCATCTCATTTTTTGCAATGTATCTGTTATCATTTTATTAATTCTGCTAGAATTTACCTACTTAAAATTATCCGTTAGATTAAGGACCTGCCCTAAACGCTGCACGTACTAGTGATTATGTGCCTCTGTAATCCTTTACACCACCGCCCACGGGATGGGTATGGGGTGCATAATAAAGAAAGAAATTGAATTGTACTAGTGGCTTTACAAGATTGTAAATACTATGCTATGTATTCTCACAAACCCAATGTACCTTCTTGTATATAAATAAATAAACAAATAAATAGATGTGTGGCTCCTCTTGCATGATAGTATGGCGATGGACGGAATTACTGGTGTCGATTTCACTTTGCCTCAGATATATGTTATTAGTATATAAAAATGTCAATATTTTTTATAAACGTTTAAAAGAAAATCTTTAACAATTTCAAAAATATTACAGATATTTACTATATATTTAAAATCTGACAATTTTTTACATAATAAACAGCAGCTTAAATATTTTAAAATATAATTCCTATGCAGTAGTTTTCAAGCTTCACGGTTTTCGTTGTAAATCCTACTTCTCTATTTTTAAAATCATGTACTTTTTTTTTAATACATGATATAAACTAGAACAGTTAATTTTAGTTTAATTATTATGTATTCTATACCAATCTTGTGAGCGGCAGTAGAAAGGAATACTGAGGCACATGATAATTTATTTAGCTAAGCAACTTACAAAATTTAATTTACTTCGTCACGTCATCAATGGATTCGAGATCAACCAGAAGTACAGTTTGTAAATTAAGCAACTGACATATGTGGAGAGCTAGTGTCACAATTGATATGTTTGTCCTGCACACCGCCCCCATCCAGTGGGCAGCGGTGGATAGGTTACAATCACTTAGTTACTACCTACAGTTAGCAAACTGGGGATATTTGGCTAAAATTTCTGGTAGCAGATCATTTAGAATGAAATATTTGCACATCTTTGGAACATTTGTTATAGAATAGTTTCTGAATTCACGTATATTTTCGCACTCCATCACATAGTGACGGAGGGTGTGCGAATAATTTTGTTGACACAGTTTACATTTGGTCAGGTACATCGGCAGATAATGAGAATTCCCAGAGATACTTGTAACCGAGTCTAAACCGAACAGTAGTAACATCTTTGTTGTTGTTATAGATTCAGCTACTCAGAACAAGTTCCAAGTAGCACGGGCTATGATGAGCCCGTAACTTACCTGGCACAGGAGCGGTGCCCGTGAGTAACATCTAGAAGTCTGCTGTTTTAATTGGATAATCTATAGATATGTGGCTCCTCTTGCGCGATGATAGATGGTATTACTGGTGTCGATTTCACTTTGCCTCAGATATATATTATGAATATATAAAATGTCGCTAAACATTTGTTTGTCACCAAATAAAAATGTCACGTTTTTAATAAACGTTTAAAAGAAAATCTTTAACAATTTCAAAAATATTACAGAAACCGTCTATATATTTAAAATCTGGGAAATGTTTATATAATAAACACCTAAACACCAGGTTAAATATTTTAAAATATAATTCCTGTGCAGTTGTTTTCAAGCTTTGTTAAATTGTTTGGAGGTTATTTATTTATTTATTTATTTATATACAAGAAGGCACATTGGGTTTGTGAGAATACATAGCATAGTATTTACAATCTTGTAAAGCCACTAGTACGTGCAGCGTTTAGGGCAGGTCCTTAATCTAACAGATATTTTTAAGTAGGTAAATTCTAGCAGAATTAATAAATGATAACAGATACATTGCAAGAAAAAAATGAGATGAGAGAGCTTAGTAAGTATATTAAAGCACATTGGTATATTAAAGCTCTGATTGATTACATTGACAGCTTGATTGGTAATTTAAACAAGATTTATACACACCATGCAGCAGATTGATAGCACATATACGAAGACAGCAATGATCACAATGGTAAAGATGTTCGGATTGGGTACATAAAGATTGGGAGACAGACTCAATGTAGAGACAGACTCAAGGCTCTCAGAACTGTAGTGGGGTATAGCCCGAAATATGGTGTTAATATTAGAATAGCAAGAATGATGTATTTAGCGTATATAAGGTCTTTGATAGACTATCATGCATCAGCTTTGGTCCTGCAAAATGGCAAAAGTATTGATAGACTTGAAAAAATGCAAAATGAAGCACTCAGAATTATACTTGGCTGTCCTATAACTACCAAAGTTCTCAACATGAGGAAAGAATTAAATATACTTAGCATTAGAGATAGAATATTTGAAATTAATCTTATGATGGGACTAAAGCTTCTGCGTGATAACAAAAACAACATTGTGTCAGTTGCTCTGTTAGAACACATACGAAATGGAACTAGCGAGTCTAAATGGATTCAAAGAACAGCCACTCATATTAAAATGATGGGACTGCACGATGTATATACAGATGAAAGAGTACAGCACTTCCTTCCACCCTGGCAGATAGTACCTTTTGACATCCTGACCCCTGCATACCCCACCAAGAAACTAATCACAAACAACCCTCATGCTCAGCTTGCTGCTAAATTAAGCACCATAGAACACATTCACAATATACAAGCTGAAAACAACATTGCACAGACCATATACACTGACGGATCACTCAATACAGCTACAGGAAGGGCAGGAAGTGCTGTTATTGCTCATCAGCCCGATGGCAGCACAATTGAAAGGAATATCCGAATTAGTAACTGGGCGTCCACTATGCAGGCCGAGTTGGTAGCGATACTGGTAGCACTCGAAATTATTGACAACACTGAAGTAGACAGCTTAATTATTTCTGACTCCCTTTCCTCACTACGAGCAATAAACAGTTTGTAATCAAGTAATAACGTGCTTGTCTTGGAAGCTAGACGTAGATATATAAGAATACTAGCAAGAGGGTAAATATAAAATGTTGTGGATTCCTTCTCACATTGGCCTGCAGGAACATGACAAAGTTGACGCCCTTGCTAAGGCTGCAGTAAATAAAGACAGTATTGAATGGAATCTTGATTATCAAATAGGTCCCTTAAAAATGTCATTAGACGAGAACTCCTGGATGGATTTGAAGAAAGTAGAACTGTGCAAACTGGAATTAGCAGGTCCATTGTTCATCACAATGAAATGTGTGAAGTAAAACATGTGTATGGGGCAAGTAACAAAGTCAGTAGACTAACAGATGTTGTCACAGCTCGTATAAGACTTGGCTACAAGTATCTCTGGCAGTTCGGCTTGTATAGGGATCTAGATGAAGTAAAGTGTAAAGTGTGTGGACAAAGACAGGGACACACACTCGAACACTATATCTTGGATTGTAGTGAAATTGAGCCATTTAGAGATAAATCTAAGCTCACTCTGTATGATATGGCAACCTATCTTATTACCATGGATACGTTACCTGAAATCCTTGCACTGTATCCACATTTCGCTTCCAGTAGATAAACGACATATGAGATTCAGAAACAAGTAGTGTACTGTGAGGACTAATAATAAACAGAAGCTCCCCTATGACTCTGTAATGTCCCCATTGGTCAAACTATTATGTATTAGCGATAAGACCTACCATTAATGTATGATGACTTACTGTAAATATGTAGCTCTTGTAATAGCACTTACTCTGTAACTAGGTGACATTGTAACTATAAGGTGTGAATGATAGATGTAATTGTTAATGTAATAATCTAAGATGAGGTCTGATAAAGACCTTTTGTGCCCTCTGTAATGCTTTTGCGCTACCGCTCACAGGACGAGTATGGGGTGCACAATAAACTAGCCGCCTTCGGCGGCAACAATCAAAAGATTGGGAGATTGGGTAACAATAGATACAGTGCAATTTTAAAGCAAAGGTAAAAACTATGAAGATGAAATTAGGTACTTTTTAGTATTGTTTTTGATGGACGCAAAAGTTGGACAGCTTTTCAATTCAATAGGGAGTGAGTTCCATAGACTGGGTCCCTTTATTTGCATAAAGTGTTTACACAGATTAAGTTTAACTCTGGGGATATCAAAGAGATATTTATTTCTGGTGTGGTGATAATGTAACATACCTCTCCGTAGGGGAGGTTACGAGGTCGTAAGAGATTACGACCTCTCCGTAAGGGTGCAGTCGTACCTCCACAGATCTACAGTATCAGCTAATGATACTGGTAATGGCTCCAAAGGGCAACCACTTACGGGCTATTCATGCCCGTGTCACCTTTTGGGTGGCTTAATCTTCATCAATCATCTAATTGTTGTAAATCCTACTCCTCTATTTTTAACACATGATGTAGGGTAGCGGTAGAATAGTTTAGTTCATTATTATGCACCCCATACCCAACTTGTGGGCAGTAGTGGAAAGGGTTACAGAGGCACATAATGGGCTCAGGGACTGAACCCCACAATTCATTTAGCTAAGCAAGTTACAATCTTGATGAGCTAGTTACAAAATTCAATATAAGTCGTCACATCATCAATGGATTCGAGATCGACCAAAAGTAAGTTTCTAAATTAATCAACTAACATATGTGGGGAGCTCGTGTCATAATTTATGTTTGTCCTTCACACCCACCCCTACCCCCCCCCCCCATACAGTGGGCAGCGGCGGATAGGTTCAATTCAAATTTTTATTCAGGTAAGAGTACATACACAGATGAAGAGTTACAAACATAATGTTGGATTTATAGATAGAGCTAGTACATACAATGCCTAAAGCCACTATTACGCAAAGCGTTTCGGGCCCTAGGAAAAACACTAAGACTAAAACTTAAGACTAATTGAGATAAAGTATAAATTGTGTTGAGAAAATAAAAAAAAGTAAAAGGGGGGGATTATGGCAGATAAAATAGCAAAAATACAATTTGGTCAACAAACAGCATTGTTTAAAATAGTAGACATGGGTTGACATTTTGTGGGTGAGGTAGGTTACATTGAGTTAATTAGGTAGTACTTAGTTTTTATCTTAAACTGGTTGGGAGAGGTACAGTCTTTAACATGATTGAGAAGGTCATTCCACATTCTGGGTCCCTTGATTTGTAGAGCATTTCTAGTTTGACTAAGTCGTACTCTTGGAATATCAAATAGGTATTTGTTTCTGGTGTGGTGCCCATGGGTTTTGTTACAACCTTCTAGGAAGCTTTTAAGGCAAGGATTGACATTACAGTTTAGCGTTTTATATATATAAAATACATATGAGAGGATGTGCAGTGATTTAATATCGAACATATTCAGAGATTTGAGTAAGGGTATCGAGTGATGTCTGGGGGCCAGAGTTAGATATTGTCCTAATAGCAGCTTTGTGTTGAGCAATTAGAGGACGTAAATGATTTTGGGTAGTAGAACCACAAGCACAAATACCATAGTTGAGATAAGGATAGATGAGAGAGTAATAGAGTGCCACCAGGGCAGGGCGAGGTACATAATATCTTATCTTAGAAAGAATGCCAACAGTTTTTTAAACGTTTTTGATATATTTAGAATGTGTCCCTGGAAATTCAGCTTGTGGTCAATGAGAACGCTAAGGAATTTACCATCTACTTTGTTACAAATTTGAGTATTGTTTATCCTGAGATTTATTTGATTTGAGGATTTATTGCCAAACAAAATATAGAAAGTTTTGTCAATGTTGAGGGTGAATTTGTTGGCAGTTAGCCAAAGATGGACGTTATTTAGCTCAGTATTCACTGTGACATTTAGAGCAAGGGGGTCAGGACTGGAGTAAATGAAGGTCGTGTCGTCAGCAAATAGAATTGGTTTAAGATGTTGGGAGGCATTTGGAAGGTCATTAATGTAGATGCGAAAGAGGAGAGGGCAAGTATGCTGCCCTGGGGAACTCCAATATTGATGGGTAGAGTGGGAGAAATTGAATTATTCACAGAAACATACTGGAGCCTGTCAGTAAGGTAAGATTTGAGGTATTTCAGGGAGTGACCTCTAACTCCATAATGCTGTAATTTATTTAAGAAGAAGATTTTGGTGGTTGACAGTGTCAAAAGCCTTACGCAGGTCCACAAATAACCCAACAGGGAACTCCTTTTTTCAAGAGCTGCATGTATCAAGTTAATCATACTAATAAGTGCAAAGTGCTTTTTTGGGGTCTGAAGCCATATTGACAAGAGCTAAGTTTATTGAGTTTGGCTAGATAAGAGTAAAGCTGCTTGTAGATTAGTTTTTCAAATATTTTTGACAAGTTTGGATCTTGTGGATTCTCACTGAACACTTTAATCTTTTCTCCTCCTATATATATATATCTCCTTGTGTGTATATCACGAAAATAAACACGTGATTAAAAATGTGACAGTGTCAGACCACGGAGGAAAATTGAAACAGGAATTTCCTTCTGAAGATGTATTAATATACGAAAGTACTTAAGGAAATTCCTGTTTCAATTTTCCTCTGTGGTCTGACACTGTCATATACCTCCTTAATTTTTTGTACAGCCACTAGCATACTTAGCGTTTCGGGCAAGTCCTTAATCCTAATATTCCCCGGAATACGACCCGCCAAATCGTTTAACATGGTACCCATTTTAGTGTTGGGTAAACAGAGGCTACAGTTAAGGATTGGCACCCAGTAAATCCTTCCCGGCCAGGATACGAACCCAGGCCAAAGCGCTCGCGAAACGTCGGGCGAGTGTCTTATTACTGCGTATACGTCACGGGGACTGCCAATGACGTCAGCCGTCATCCACTATCATGCCAGTGAAACACCTCACACAGTCCAGGTGCAGAAGGGCAGGTTACAACCATGTGGCCAGTATAGCGATGCATGAGACGTGTGGCGTGAAAGTTATCAGCAGCAAGTCGACCTGTGGAACTGTCTGAGTGAATGAGTGATGACTGCATAAATTGGGCGCCTGCATGCCGACTGCAAAATACCATTTACAAAGTGAATATATATTTTTTTATACAGCGCCACTCATCCTGTGAGTGGACACACCGCCATAGCAGCATGTACAACACTCCCCAATAGGAAGAAAACCCGCAGGGTTGTTCATCCTGTCACTTGTACCCAAAAATAGCTGGGACTTGCTTAACTATCTCAAGTGAACAGCTCCTCAAACAAGAAGATTAACATCTATCAACCCTTAAAATCGTACGTTATCTTGCGGGTGCAAAATGGGGAAATCTTTTAAGAACAGTACCAATATTTAACAATTAGTGTTTTCCTAACTCAAACAATATGGGGTTTATTATTCTACACATATTTCTAATACACTTTTATTTGAACCTCGAAGGTTCTGCTTTAATTGTCTATCTGCGTGTAGCTCTTTGAAACGCTGCTAGTAGTCTTGGAAGGACATGAAGATTTTCCAACAGTAATTGGAAGGTGGGATCCATAGCCTGAAGCTCGTCCATGAAGGACGTCTAGGTGGGTACATGAGGTCTGGTGATGGTGCTGGTCTCTAGTTACACTGCCACTGGAGGGCCACGCCCTGCCCGCGCTCCACACCAATACTCCCTCCACACACTACCTATCCCTTCACTTCGCGATTGACAATAAACAATATAGATCTATACTTATAAGAATGTCTGTCTGTCTATCTGTCTGTCTGTCCAATGTTGGATTCCAGACGCTTGGGGTTAGCTTCACCCCAAATTTGCAAGGGGGGAATGGCTTGAAGTATGGGACAAACATAGGCTGGTTGGGTATCTTGAGGTTATCTTGAGTTGATTTCGGGGCCTTTTTTTTAGTGTCCCCGCGGCCCGGTCCTTGACCAGGCCTCCACCCCCAGGAAGCAGCCCGTGACAGCTGACTAACTCCCAGGTACCTATTTACTGCTAGGTAACAGGGGCATAGGGTGAAAGAAACTCTGCTCATCGTTTCTGGCTGGCGCCCGGGATCGAACCCAGGACCACAGGATGACAAGTCCAGTGTGCTGTCCTCTCGGCCCACCAGCTCCCCTAAGGGTAACTTAGAGTAGGCCTAAGTTAAATGCCTTAAGAAATATTAGCAATAATAGACACCACCAGGCGATTTTTGTGGAGTCAAGTGCGATTCCTGTGGATTTTTTAAGGGTAGTAATATATAATTTCCGAGATACATTTCAATAATGTAATTGAACAGTTGTTCAAGTTCTCGTTAATAATAATATTTTTGAGAGAAGAGGGGAAGCAGGGGAGGATAGAAGGGCGTGTAAGATAAGGAGGACGAGGGAAGGGACGAGGAGGCAAAAGAAAGAAAATAAAAATAAAATAATATAAAAGGATAAAGAAAAGTAAAAGGATAAAAAGAAAAGAAAAAAAAAAATGAAAAGAGATGAAAAGAAAAACAGAGACCTATACAGCTGCTTCAGTGCTTCGTAATAATACATTTTCTGAAAGAAGGAGAAGAGAGGAGACGAAGTGGGTACCAAGGTAATGGGGACGGGGGAAGGGGGGGGGGGGTAATGGGGAAAATGAGGAGAAGTTTGTGAAAAAGGAAAATCGGTGAAAAGAAAGGGAAAGAGACCCGGTTGCAGCCTGGTACCTATTCTCTATAAATAAATGAAAATTTCTGTCTGTTTGAGATTGAATAGTAGAGGACAGAGGAGAGTAGGGAGAGAGGGGAGGGGTTAGGAGAAGGGGGAAAATATGGGAGATAAGAGGGAATATGAGGTGAAGGAAGGGGGCAGAAAATGGGGGAAGAGGAAGGAGGGGAAATTTGACCTGAATTTACCTGATGGCCACTAAGACTCTTATAGTGGCCTCGACGAGGACAGGAAGCCGGCGGCTTGTCAAGGTCCCCCCCCCCTTCCCACTTGTCCCTATGCTTTTTTCCAGTTGTACTTTAAAAGTTAACAGAGTTTTGGCATTTACGGCTTCGGCAGGTAGGCGATTCCATGGGTTTATAACCCTGTGGGTGAAAAGCAGTTAGTCAGGACTGTTCTCAGTCCTACATTGTAGCTTGCTGAGCTTGAAACCGTTGCTCCTTGTTCGTGTTACATCTGATCTTTTAAACAAATTGTCCGGATCAACATCCTCAACATTGTTCAGTATTTTAAAATTTCATGAGATCTGCTCTGTCATGCTTGGTTTGCAGTGTTGTTAGCCCTGTGGCCCTCAACTGTTCCTGACACGAGAGTTGACTTATCTCTGAAATGATTCTTGTTGGCCGGTGTTGCACCTTCTCCAGAGCAGCTATGTCCTTCTGAAGATGAGGTCTTCCATGCCTGGATACAGTAATACAAATGAGGGCGCACCAGAGATTTATACAGTTGAATCACTTCCTTCTTTTTTTTTAAAGTTAAATGTACGTTTGATTATTCAAAGGGTTTAGTTAGTTTTTTTACTGCAGCTCCCACCTGTTGTGCAACGTTCATCGCGTGGTGAATTGTGACACTAAGGTCCTTTTCTTCATCAGTCTGTTGCAATGTAATGCTATTAATTTGGTGGTTGTACCGTGGGTTGCTCTGTCCCACATGTAAGGTCTTGCATTTGTCGATATTAACAAGTATTTGCCAGACTTCAGACCATTTGTGAAGTTTATGTAGATTACTTTGTAAGGCTTCAATACCATTTTCATTTCCCACTTTACCATAAATATTTGTGTCATCTGCAGATTTGATGATGTGGTTTGTAATATTTTCATCTATGCCATTAATGTATATGACTAAAAAGGATGGCCCCAAACTGGACCCCTGAGGCACTCCACTTACCACATTTCTCGATTCAGATTCATTCCCATTTAGCACGACCCTTTGATTTCTTTGTTTCAGCCATCGTTTTATCCATTCTAGTATTTTATTAATTATTTCATGTGCCTATAATTTCCTTGCCAGTCTTTCAAGTGGTACCTTATCAAAGGTTTTAGCAAAATCCATGTATACTACATCAATCGGAAGTCGTTTGTCTGAGTAGCTGGTTACAGTTTCCAAAAATGTGAGCAGGTTTATAAGGCAGGATCTATGTTTTAACAAATCAATGTTGCGTCGATGTTACAAAATTGTTCACTGAAAGATGATCAATGAGTTCCTTCCTTAGGATTCTCTCCATGAACCGGCAGATGTGTGATGTCAAGCTGATTGGAAGGTAGTTCGCTGCTGAGCTCTTTCTGCGTTTTTTTTAATGGGGCAACATTTATATATTTCCAATCTAGGCGAACTATCCCTTGGTCCAGAGATTTTTGTGAAAAGTAGTTTCAGCGGTCGGTATAGTTCTTCTGCCAGTTGCTTTATAACTTTGGATTGGATTCCATCCACACCTGGGGCTTTTGAGTCTTTTAGTTCACCAGTGCAATTTCTGATTATGTCGCATGTTATTAGTATATCTCTTAATTCATTCTCTTCGCCTCCTTCAAATATTTGCGTGGGCGATAGGATGTCATCTAATCTTTCTAATGTGAAAAGTGATGTAGAGTATTCATTCAGAGTATTTCCAGCCCTTTTATCATTCATTATAATTTGGTTAGTCCGGTGTTGGTGTGGCCGGTGTTGGTGTGTGGCCGGTGTTGGTGTGGCCGGTGTTGGTGTGGCCGGTGTTGGTGTGGCCGGTGTTGGTGTGGCCGTTGTTGGTGTGGCCGTGTTGGTGTGTGGCCGGTGTTGGTGTGGCCGGTGTTGGTGTGTGTCCGTGTTGGTGTGTGTGTCCGCCGTGTTGTGTGTGTCCGGTGTTGGTGTGTGTCCGGTGTTGATGTGTGGCCGGTGTTGGTGTGGCCGGTGTTGGTGTGGCCGGTGTTGATGTGTGGCCGGTGTTGTGTGGCCGGTGTTGGTGTGGCCGGTGTTGGTGTGGCCGTTGTTGGTGTGGCCGGTGTTGTGTGGCCGGTGTTGGTGTGGCCGGTGTTGATGTGTGGCCGGTGTTGGTGTGGCGGTGTTGGTGTGGCCGGTGTTGGTGTGGCCGTTGTTGGTGTGGCCGGTGTTGGTGTGGCCGTTGTTGGTGTGGCCGGTGTTGGTGTGTGGCCGGTGTGGTGGTGTGTGGCCGGTGTTGGTGTGTGTCCGGTGTTGGTGTGTGTCCGGTGTTGGTGTGTGTCCGGTGTTGGTGTG
>WNGS01165523.1:13731389-13739121 GCA_020271785.1 Procambarus virginalis | reverse complement strand
TGTCCGGTGTTGATGTGTGGCCGGTTGTGGTGTGGCCGGTTGTTGGTGTGGCCGGTGTTGGGTGTGGCCGTTGTTGGTGTGGCCGTTGTTGGTGTGTGGCCGGTGTTGGTGTGTGTCCGGTGTTGGTGTGTGTCCGGTGTTGGTGTGTGTCCGGTGTTGGTGTGTGTGTCTGGTGTTGGTGTGGTGTCCGGTGTTGATGTGTGGCCGGTGTTGGTGTGGCCGGTGTTGGTGTGGCCGGTGTTGGTGTGTGGCCGGTGTTGGTGTGGCCGGTGTTGGTGTGGCCGGTGTTGGTGTGGCCGTGTTGGTGTGTGGCGTGTTGGTGTGGCCGGTGTTGGTGTGGCCGGTGTCGGTGTGGGCCGGTGTTGGTGTGGCCGGTGTTGGGGGCCGGTGTTGGTGCGGCCGGTGTTGGTTGTGGCCGGTGTTGGTGTGGCCGTTGTTGGTGTGTGACCGGTGTTGGTGTGGGCCGGTGTTGGTGTGCCGGTGTTGGTGTGTCCGGTGTTGGTGTGTCCGGTGTTGGTGTGGCCGGTGTGTTGGTGTGGTGGCAGGTGTTGGTGTGGCCGGTGTTGGTGTGGCCGGTGTTGGTGTGGCCGGTGTTAGTGTGGCCGGTGTTGGTATGGCCGGTGTTGGTTGTGTCCGGTGTTGGTGTGGCCGGTGTTTGGCAGGGGGGTGACGTGGACCCGCGTGAGGGCATAGGAGTGGAGGGCGTCGTACCGGCGCGGTCCTCAAGTATTCCCTGTAGGGTGGAACCCACCACTGCACGTCCACTCCTACACTTCAAGCTGCCATCCTCTTATTTTTATCCCAAGCACAAATACCATAGTTGAGATATGGATAGATGAGGGAGTAATAGAGAGTCACCAGGGCAGGTCGGGGTACATAATATCTGATCTTAGAGAGAATGCCAACAGTTTTTGAAACTTTTTTTGATATGTTTAGAATGTGTCCCTGGAAGTTCAGCTTGTGGTCAATGAGAACGCCAAGGAACTTACCATCTAATTTGTTACAAATTTGGGTATTGTTAATTTTGAGATTTATTTGATTAGAGGATTTATTGCCAAACAGAATATAGAAAGTTTTGTCAATGTTAAGGGTGAGTTTGTTGGCAGTTAGCCAAAGATGGACTTTATTTAGCTCAGTATTTACTGTGGCATTTAGAGCAAGGGGGTCAGGACTGGAGTAAATGAAGGTTGTGTCGTCAGCAAAAAGAATTGGTTTGAGGTTGACATATGCTGTCCTTACTATATTAACCTGCAATGTTAAATGGGATTCTGAAATTGAAATTGAAATTGAAATTGAAATAAGTTTATTGATGTAAAATACACACAAAGGGATGAGGTAGCTCAAGCTATTCTCACCCCGTTCAGTACATCGTGTTAATACATACATATACACACATCACAAACAATAATCATATTACCAAACATTCTGAGAGATAAACATATACATTTCCTAAATGGGATTCTTGTATTGTGATTTGTGTATTTGTACTCACTGAATTTGTGCGCTCCTTGAGGGACTTGAAGTAGAGGGGGGTAGAAACAGCCTAAGCTACTCTATCCCTTTGAGATGTATTTTTCTTGTCTCAATAAACAGTGGGTTCAGTCCCTGAGCCCATTATGTGCCTCTGTAACCCTTTCCACTACCGCCCACAAGATGGGTATGGGGTGCATAATAAATGAACTAAACTAACTCAATAAACATACTTGAACTTGAGCTGTCCAACTTTTGCGTTATTCAAAAACAAAACTAAAAAGTACCTAATTTCATCTTCATAGTTTTTACCTTGTTGCTTTAAAATTGCACTGTATCTATTGTTACCCAATCTTTATGTACCCAATCCGAACATCTTTATCATTGTGATAATTGCTGTCTTCGTATATGTGTTATCAATTGCTGTATGGTGTCCATTAATCTTGTTTAAATTACCAATTGTCAATGTAATCAATCAGAGCTTTAATATACAGTACCAATGTGCTTTAATATATTTACTAATCTCTCTCATCTCATTTTTTTGCAATGTATCTGTTATCATTTTATTAATTCTGCTAGAATTTACCTACTTAAAATTATCCGTTAGATTAAGGACCTGCCCGAAACGCTGCGCGTACTAGTGGCTTTACAAGATTGTAAATACTATGCTATGTATTCTCACAAACCCAATGTACCTTCTTGTATATAAATAAATAAACAAATAAATAGATGTGTGGCTCCTCTTGCATGATAGTATGACGATGGACGGAATTACTGGTGTCGATTTCACTTTGCCTCAGATATATGTTATTAGTATATAAAAATGTCAATATTTTTTATAAACGTTTAAAAGAAAATCTTTAACAATTTCAAAAATATTACAGATATTTACTATATATTTAAAATCTGACAATTTTTTACATAATAAACAGCAGCTTAAATATTTTAAAATATAATTCCTATGCAGTAGTTTTCAAGCTTCACGGTTTTCGTTGTAAATCCTACTTCTCTATTTTTAAAATCATGTACTTTTTTTTTTAATACATGATATAAACTAGAACAGTTAATTTTAGTTTAATTATTATGTATTCTATACCAATCTTGTGAGCGGCAGTAGAAAGGGATACTGAGGCACATGATAGCCTCAGGGACTGAACCCCATAATTCATTTAGCTAAGCAACTTACAAAATTTAATTTACTTCGTCACGTCATCAATGGATTCGAGATCAACCAGAAGTACAGTTTGTAAATTAGGCAACTGACATATGTGGAGAGCTAGTGTCACAATTGATATGTTTGTCCTGCACACCGCCCCCATCCAGTGGGCAGCGGTGGATAGGTTACAATCACTTAGTTACTACCTACAGTTAGCAAACTGGGGATATTTGGCTAAAATTTCTGGTAGCAGATCATTTAGAATGAAATATTTGCACATCTTTGGAACATTTGTTATAGAATAGTTTCTGAATTCACGTATATTTTCGCACTCCATCACATAGTGACGGAGGGTGTGCGAATAATTTTGTTGACACAGTTTACATTTGGTCAGGTACATCGGCAGATAATGAGAATTCCCAGAGATACTTGTAACCGAGTCTAAACCGAACAGTAGCAATATCTTTGTTGTTGATATAGATTCAGCTACTCAGAACAAGTTCCAAGTAGCACGGGCTATGATGAGCCCGTAACTTACCTGGCACAGGAGCGGTGCCCGTGAGTAACATCTAGAAGTCTGCTGTTTTAATTGGATAATCTATAGATATGTGGCTCCTCTTGCGCGATGATAGATGGTATTACTGGTGTCGATTTCACTTTGCCTCAGATATATATTATGAATATATAAAAATGTCGCTAAACATTTGTTTGTCACCAAATAAAAATGTCACGTTTTTAATAAACGTTTAAAAGAAAATCTTTAACAATTTCAAAAATATTACAGAAACCGTCTATATATTTAAAATCTGGGAAATGTTTATATAATAAACACCTAAACACCAGGTTAAATATTTTAAAATATAATTCCTGTGCAGTTGTTTTCAAGCTTTGTTAAATTGTTTGGAGGTTATTTATTTATTTATTTATTTATATACAAGAAGGCACATTGGGTTTGTGAGAATACATAGCATAGTATTTACAATCTTGTAAAGCCACTAGTACGCGCAGCGTTTCGGGCAGGTCCTTAATCTAACAGATATTTTTAAGTAGGTAAATTCTAGCAGAATTAATAAAATGATAACAGATACATTGCAAGAAAAAAATGAGATGAGAGAGCTTAGTAAGTATATTAAAGCACATTGGTATATTAAAGCTCTGATTGATTACATTGACAGCTTGATTGGTAATTTAAACAAGATTTATACACACCATGCAGCAGATTGATAGCACATATACGAAGACTGCAATGATCACAATGGTAAAGATGTTCGGATTGGGTACATAAAGATTGGGAGACAGACTCAATGTAGAGACAGACTCAAGGCTCTCAGAACTGTAGTGGGGTACAGCCCGAAATATGGTGTTAATATTAGAATAGCAAGAATGATGTATTTAGCGTATATAAGGTCTTTGATAGACTATCATGCATCAGTTTTGGTCCTGCAAAATGGCAAAAGTATTGATAGACTTGAAAAAATGCAAAATGAAGCACTCAGAATTATACTTGGCTGTCCTATAACTACCAAAGTTCTCAACATGAGGAAAGAATTAAATATACTTAGCATTAGAGATAGAATATTTGAAATTAATCTTATGATGGGACTAAAGCTTCTGCGTGATAACAAAAACAACATTGTGTCAGTTGCTCTATTAGAACACATACGAAATGGAACTAGCGAGTCTAAATGGATTCAAAGAACAGCCACTCATATTAAAATGATGGGACTGCACGATGTATATACAGATGAAAGAGTACAGCACTTCCTTCCACCCTGGCAGATAGTACCTTTTGACATCCTGACCCCTGCATACCCCACCAAGAAACTAATCACAAACAACCCTCATGCTCAGCTTGCTGCTAAATTAAGCACCATAGAACACATTCACAATATACAAGCTGAAAACAACATTGCACAGACCATATACACTGACGGATCACTCAATACAGCTACAGGAAGGGCAGGAAGTGCTGTTATTGCTCATCAGCCCGATGGCAGCACAATTGAAAGGAATATCCGAATTAGTAACTGGGCGTCCACTATGCAGGCCGAGTTGGTAGCGATACTGGTAGCTCTCGAAATTATTGACAACACTAAAGTAGACAGCTTAATTATTTCTGACTCCCTTTCCTCACTACGAGCAATAAACAGTTTGCAATCAAGTAATAACGTGCTTGTCTTGGAAGCTAGACGTAGATATATAAGAATACTCAGCAAGAGGGTAAATATAAAATGTTGTGGATTCCTTCTCACATTGGCCTGCAGGAACATGACAAAGTTGACGCCCTTGCTAAGGCTGCAGTAAATAAAGACAGTATTGAATGGAATCTTGAATTATCAAATAGGTCCTTTAAAATGTCATTAGACGAGAACTCCTGGATGGATTTGAAGAAAGTAGAACTGTGCAAACTGGAATTAGCAGGTCCATTGTTCATCACAATGAAATGTGTGAAGTAAAACATGTGTATGGGGCAAGTAACAAAGTCAGTAGACTAACAGATGTTGTCACAGCTCGTATAAGACTTGGCTACAAGTATCTCTGGCAGTTCGGCTTGTATAGGGATCTAGATGAAGTAAAGTGTAAAGTGTGTGGACAAAGACAGGGACACACACTCGAACACTATATCTTGGATTGTATTGAAATTGAGCCATTTAGAGATAAATCTAAGCTCACTCTGAATGATATGGCAACCTATCTTATTACCATGGATAAGTTACCTGAAATCCTTGCACTGTATCCACATTTCGCTTCCAGTAGATAAACGACATATGAGATTCAGAAACAATTAGTGTACTGTGAGGACTAATAATAAACAGAAGCTCCCCTATGACTCTGTAATATCCCCATTGGTCAAACTATTATGTATTAGCGATAAGACCTACTATTAATGTATGATGACTTACTGTAAATATGTAGCTCTTGTAATAGCACTTACTCTGTAACTAGCTGACATTGTAACTATAAGGTGTGAATGATAGATGTAATTGTTAATGTAATAATCTAAGATGAGGTCTGATAAAGACCTTTTGTGCCCTCTGTAATGCTTTTGCGCTACCGCTCACAGGACGAGTATGGGGTATACCTTGAGGATACCTTGAGGTGCTTCCGGGGCTTATCGTCCCCGCGGCCCGGTCATCGACCAGGCCTCCTGGTTGCTGGACTGATCAACCAGGCTGTTGGACGCGGCTGCTCGCAGCCTGACGTATGAGTCACAGCCTGGTTGATCAGGTATCCTTTGGAGGTGCTTATCCAGTTCTCTCTTGAACACTGTGAGGGGTTTGCCAGTTATGTCCCTTATGTGTAGTGGAAGCGTGTTGAACAGTCTCGGGCCTCTGATGTTGATAGAGTTCTCTCTCAGAGTACCAGTTGCACCTCTGCTTTTCAACGGGGGTATTCTGCACATCCTGCCATGTCTTCTGGTCTCATGTGATGTTATTTCTGTGTGCAGGTTTGGGACCAGCCCCTCTAATATTTTCCACGTGTAAATTATTATGTATCTCTCCCGCCTGCGCTCAAGGGAATACAGATTAGGCTCTTTAGTCGGTCCCAATAGTTTAGATGTTTTACCGAGTGGATNATATTGATACTGTTCTTAAAAGATTTCCCCATTTTGCACCACAAGATAACGTAAGCTTTTAGGGTTGATAGATGTTAATCTTCTTGTTTGAGGAGCTGTTCACTTGAGACAGTAAGCAAGTCCCAGCTGTGTCTGGGTACAAGTGACAGGATGAACACCCAGCGGGTTTTCTTCCTATTGGGGAGTGTTGTACATGCTGCTATGGCGGTGTGTCACTCACAAGATGAGTGGCGCTGCCCAATAAACTCGCCCCTCGGGGCAAAATTTAAAAATTTAAAACTATTACGTCTTAAAAAAACTATCTCAACTTCACTATTATCTTACTGCTACACTTATTATTTATTTGTTTATTATTTATTTATTATTTATTTATTTATTTATTTATTATTTATTTATTTATTTATTATTTATTTATCCATTTATACAAGAAGGTGCATTGGGTTCATTTACATAGCATTGAAGATTTTACATTCATGTAAAGCCACTAACACGTATAGCGTGTCGGGCAGATATATTAATTAAAACTAACATTACACCACACCTGTCACTTAACAGCTGACCTGTATACCAGCGACGCTGAACGTCTCCCCGGGACACCCAGCCTCGATGATGTAATCACAAGTAGATGATGTGATAACAATTAGATGATGTGATAATAATTAGATGACGTGATATCAATTAAATGATGTGATAATAATTTGATAGTCTTGCTAATATACATAAACATCTTCAACACAGGATTGTAGCCTGCATGGTTCAGGTTGTATGATATTTCTGCTTGGTGTAGGCTGCCTGATGTAGCCTACATGTCAACATTGAAGGCGACAGGAAGCGACTTATAAAGGGTCTTTCCGTTGTCTTGTGAGTTTTCCCAATTGATTATAAATAACACTTCATTTTTAACGATCTAAATTAACGCGTCTGAACTGCTGAAAGTTGTCTTAAGCCTATAAGATATTTCTTGCCGATGCTACTAACCTCCCATTGTCTTCTCCAGCACTATAACCTTCTGGCGTCTTCTCCAACACTATAATCTACCAGTGTTTTCTCCGACAATATAACCTTCCAGCTGCAAGGTAATGTTGTTAACTTGGTAGTTCTGACGTGGATTGTTATGCCTCACATGCAAGGTCTTGCATTTTTCTCGCATTGACTGGCATTTGCCAGTCCTCTGTTAGGCCTCAATCTTATTCCACTTCCCACTTCACCATGAATCTTAGTGCTATCTGCAAAATTTGTACCATAAATATTAGCGCCATGCAAATTTGTACCATAAATATTAGCGTCATGCAAATTTATACCATAAATATTAGCGTCATGCAAATTTGTTCCATAAATATTGTGTCATGTGCAAATTTGTACCATAAATATTAGTGTCATGTGCAAATTTGTACCATAATTAGTGTCATATGCAAATTTGTACCATAAATATTAGTGTCATATGCAAATTTGTACCATAAATATTAGCGTCATGCAAATTTGTACCATAAATATTAGCGTCATGCAAATTTGTACCATAAATATTAGCG
>WNGS01165523.1:13710590-13725389 GCA_020271785.1 Procambarus virginalis | reverse complement strand
TCGCAGCCCTTGCACCCCCCACAGCTCGCAGCCCTTGCACCCCCCCCCACTAGCTCGCACCCTTGCACCCCCCCCCCCTAGCTCGCACCCTGCACCCCCCCCCTAGCTCGCACCCTTGCACCCCCCCCCACTAGCTCGCAGCCCTTGCACCCCCCCCCACTAGCTCGCACCCTGCACCCCCCCACTAGCTCGCACCCTGCACCCCCCCCCCCTAGCTCGCAACCCTGCACCCCCCCCTAGCTCGCAGCCCTGCACCCCCCCTAGCTCGCAGCCCTGCACCCCCCCCCTAGCTCGCAGCCCTTGCACCACCCCCCTAGCTCGCACCCTGCACCCCCCACTAGCTCGCAGCCCTTGCACCGCCCCACTAGCTCGCACCCTGCACCCCCCCCCCACTAGCTCGCACCCTTGCACCCCCCCCTAGCTCGCACCCTGCACCCCCCTAGCTCGCAGCCCTTGCACCCCCCCCTAGTTCGCAGCCCTTGCACCCCCCCTAGTCGCACCCTGCACCCCCCCCACTAGCTCGCAGCCCTTGCACCCCCCCCCCCACTAGCTCGCAACCCGTGTCACCACCCCCTAGCTCTGCAACCCCGCACCCCCTAGCTAGCCAACGGCTCGCACCTCTAGCTGCACCCTGCACCCCTAGCTCGCAAACCCGTGCACCACCCCTAGCTCGCAACCCGTGCACCACCCCCTAGCTCGCAACCCGTGCACACCCCCTAGCTCGCAACCCGTGCACCACCCCCTAGCTCGCAGCCCTTGCACCCCCTAGCTCGCAACCCGTGCACCACCCACTAGCTCGCAGCCCTTGCACCCCCTAGCTCGCAACCCGTGCACCACCCCCTAGCTCGCAGCCCTTGCACCCCTAGCTCGCAACCCGTGCACCACCCCCTAGCTCGCAGCCCTTGCACCCCCTAGCTCGCAACCCGTGCACCACCCCCTAGCTCGCAGCCTCCGCTACTCAGACAAGATTAAAAGGTAGCCTTTAAAATTGTAGACGGCGAAAGCTAGAAGTTGTGGGATGTGTGGTCGGTTAAGTGGCTGCTTTAATGGAGGCGAATTGGGATTCCTGGAGAGCAACTGCTGCTGTTTTTGGTAGCGTGTTCAACAGAGCAATTCCACTGGCTGGTAAAGTATTGTGGTTGGACGACGTTGCCTTGTATATCATGGTCATGATCTATACTTGCCAAGGTGGCGTGATCTAGATGATGACGCATACATGTGAAGTATACCGTTGAAGAGGACGAAGCTTGTTAGATTATACAAATCCTCCTTGTTACGAGCGAAGTTATCAGTGATCACTCTCCAGTGGGGTCCATCTAATTATCCAAGGCCTCCTTGCATTACATAATGAAATGAGATTTCTGGCAAATGACAATATATAGGGTCGATCTTAGCCCGACTGCGTAGCGTGTACGGTGTCACTCATATTTACGTTCACTCATAATAAAAAATCTTTGTAGTGTGTATGGATATTAGTAAGACTCCTATATTGGTATAGTCCATAGAAAACTCCAAGCATATACATGCATTTAATCAAACAAGCCGCATACTCTAGATCTCAAACTGGGAAAGATAAGCATATAAGCTGTATCGAGTAACATCACATCGGTAACTACGGGAAAGAGAGATTAGGCTCTTCATGCCTGCTCACTAGCCTTGTACCAGTTACCTGATGATTGAATATGGCCGTAATGTTGTGGATGACGGCTGCTTCCACAACTTGGTGCATTGCAATTGTTGATCACACATAAAGGAGTAAGATTTTTCTTGCATTTCCAGCTTACATTTGTCCTCGTCCTATTTTCATTAAATTTCAAGAGGCTGTTCTTTTTACCTTGTCTATTTCCCCCTTAGTTGAGGACCGGACCGCGGGGACGATAAGTCCCGAAATCGTCTCAAGATAACAGAGAAGATGGTTCTAGCACTAATTTTATAATTTTTTCTCCTTCAGTTTTATGCTTCATAAAGTGCGGATTCAGAGCAGTGCAGCATATTTCAATATTGGTCTAATGAGGATTGTGTAAAATGCCTTGAAAAAGTCCCAATTTAGGATTTCGCATAAGATACGTCATTTAGAAATGAAACATGAATATGAAAGCGACATTGCAGCTAAAGCAAAGTCCAAACCCAAATTACCTCTCATACATATCAGGATGAAAACTGTTAATTAAGGAACAAGCAATGTATGACAATGAAGATAGGACAGGTCTTGGTCACTGAAAAGTGAGTAGGAAGAACTCGTGTTCCAAGAGGAATTCACAATACTATATACTCTTATGGTCTGGAGTTTCTCTGGATTTTTAAGAATATACAAGGAAAAATTTGACTTATTGCAGATTAACATGGTCGGTGAGAAAATCCGTAGGAGCCGTGATGAGGGTTGGAACCGCAACCCGTCCTCTTAAAAAGAACGTCACTTTTGGCTAGTATGCGCGATATGTCCAAATTTGGACTTAATTTGAAATGAAATAGACTCGCAAAAGTGACGTTCTGTTCCGTTTTCTATTTGAGTCGTCCGGCGTACGCGCAGAGGTTATGAGAGGACACTTTAAATTAACGTTTTGAAACTGAGAATTTCCTGCCCACCTAACCTATCAGAGGACCCTTAACTTACTGTTGTTGAAAAAAAAATCCTAAATTTATTTTCATATTTTTTTCATGTTCAAATTACGTCCAAATTCAGCCATACGGGCAAACGGCCAAATGCGACGTTCTTTTTAAGAGGACAGGTTTTCACCTATGTGGTGAGCGCTCCCACCGCATAGGTTGGTTCGCCGCAAAGGGGTGGTTCCACCTCTATGCGGCGAGTGGTACCTCATCACGTCTCCTAATTTTCTCATTGACACATGACGTTGGTGTGATTACTCTGTGAACATGGTTAGCCCCTGGGGCAGTTCGTTGTTGCCTACAATCTCGTCCTGACAGTTCCTGCGACAGCGCTTGAACCTATCGTATTGGCGTTTGAATTTCCATTGGAGACTTTCGGCGCCGTAGAGGGAGAGGAGGGTGGGGACCTTGGGTGACGTCTTCTCCGTATCAACCTAACCTGGCTTTGCACCATGAGGCCACGCCGGACCAACAACCAGAGCACAATTCCATAGTCTCCTAAGACTGATGGATGCCTACTATAACACGTTTATTTTATACATATATACATTAGCGTTGGTATTTAAGAGTAATTACCTGCTTTTGTCAGGAACGACAAATTGACAGCGTTATATCTAGTGCCACTGAACCATTGTCAGCGTCAGTTTAAAACGTTAAGCACTCTTGAGTATGGACTCTACCACGTTATCAGATAAAGGACGCTTACGTACATAGACTTAATGAGCCAGGAATGGGCCGGCAGCAAGGGAGGACAGCTATTAAATATTAGTATGGGTTTGTTACCACCATAGCTTCCTACTTGCTTGTAGGAGCCTTGTGGCGTGAGGAGTGGGGAATATCCTTCTGTTTACCTAGAGAATGTAAGGAACTTTTACGTCATTTCCTATTGTGATAGACCCCGACTGTTATGAGATTATAACTGGGGAAATTGTGTTGGTTATATAGGTGTTGGATAAGAAAGTAGTGTTTGTATCTTTTCAAGTATGTAAACAGTTTATTTGCATCAAATCGAAAGTGACGAGTTGTGTGGAAAATTTCCACCAAAACTATAGTAGAACACGTCTAACATGTTCTATGAGCAGGCACATGGACTATACACAGTCCACTACACAAAGAAGGCATCAGTTTTCCTAGAGGCCACTGGATGAGACTTACTATCACTCTAGACAGCCAAGTGTGCTGTTAAGTAGGTAGTTAGATCTTTTACTTTAGGGAAGTTTGTAAATCCACATTTTGTTAGGTCCCTGCCAGACTTAATTTTTTTTATTTATATAAGAGTTCTTACATTCGTGTGATCTTATTTGGTGCTCCTAGCTAGTTACACTGGTGATATGTTATATAGTGCAAACACAATGTTGTGTTGTGTGAAGCTAGGATGTTACATTTGTACCAAGAATTGAATGGTGGCAATTAAGTATTGTATAAAGGGTTTGAGTAACACAGAAATCACAATTGCGTGATGCATCAAATGAACAAATCCACAAGGGCCGTGACGAGGATTCGAACCTGCGTCCGAGAGCATCCCAGACGCTGCCTTAATCGGCTAAGCTACGACATGGTCAAAAGGAGTTGAAACCGAAGTTGAAACAGCGTCTGGGATGCTCTCGGACGCAGGTTCGAATCCTCGTCACGGCCCTTGTAGATTTATTCATTGGGTTTAAGTTTTGACACTACAATCAGGTTACCAAGCCAGACAACAGGCTCCTTGGGAGGGTCTCTTGCTTTCTGCTCCAGGGTGTACTCGCCTGCGTGTACTTGCTGTGGTTGAGCTTTGGCTCTTTGGTCCCACCACTGTTAATCAACTAGTGTGCAGGTTCCTGAGCCTATTAGGCACTTTCATATCTACACTTGACACTCTGTATGAAGTCTGCTTCTACCACATCACTTCCTATTTTTTTTTTAATTTTAATTTTGCCCAGAGGGGCGCGTTTACTGTGCAGCACCACTCGCACAGAGTGGACATACTGCCATAATGACAGTATTGGGCAGCGTCGCTCATCCTGTGAGTAGACATACTGCCACAGCAGCATGTACAATTCCCCCCCCCCCTCTCCAATAGAAAGAAAACCTGCTGGGTTGTTCATCCTGTCACTTGTACCCAGACACAGCTGGGACTGTGGCCCCTGGGGAAGGTAGTTGAGCCCACCCAGCTACTGTGGCCCCCGGGGAAGATAGTTGAGCCCACCCAGCTACCGTGGCCCCGGGGAAGATAGTTGAGCCCACCCAGCTACTGTGGCCCCCGGGGAAGATAGTTGAGCCCACCCAGCTACTGTGGCCCCTGGGGAAGCAACATGCTGCTGTAGTGAGGAGACGAGGTTAAAATGAGGTTCAGTGTGGCCCACCTGAATCAAGTGGCTCATCTAATTTTCCTGCCTAATCGGGTCAAGTGGGTATTGCGGGGTTTGTACCCTTCTTTCCATCCCTGGGATATACCATTATGACTCTCCAATGGTGGCCCCATGTATATTGCTGCAGTTACTCTTGAGGTTGTTTGCTTATGCATCTCCTTGTTGGGTTCTGCAGTGGGTGGGAGTGAACGACAGCCAAGTTTAATTTCACATTTTTTCTGTTTAATGCTGACTGCATTTCTTCTCCTCACTCATGGTGTGGCAGGTCCTATAACCACACTTTATTTTGGTTGCCCCCATTGGGTCCTCTCCCTTTCCCAGCCCCTTCTTGGCAAGGTCAACCTCCGAGTTCCCCAATGTTGGGGGAGGTTAGTCACATCAACTAAAGTGACTCCAACTTTGATGGTTAGTAGAGGGCCTTTAGTTCACAGTCGTCCAGGAGGTCCTGGAATTCATGGTCCATGATGACAATTCCTGCTCTGATAATTTGTACACACACACACACACCTTTATTGACTATGGATGTTCGTGCTCAGTTTACTTCCACCCAGGCTGGCAACCGCATTGTAGAGGTCCCACTAAGGAGGCGGCTGCTCGCCTGGCTGCCCTATCTTGGCGAGGGCATTGGTTCAGGTCTCGGTCATAATGATTACTGGCATCTGCTCATTTCTCCTTCCACCCCATGTTGAGACGGGGGACAGAAACTGTCATGAGGATATTAAGTTATGTCCTCGAGGCCCAGAGTTATCTTGTCCTCCAGATGAACGCGTTCACTCGGAACCTTACAATCGTCGTTATCGTCCCCTTAACATGGTCAAGATAACTAAAATTCGACATCTGTATCTTCTAAATAAGTAAATATAATCTTCTCCGGTAAATAAAAGTCCGATTTCTGAGTCGGATGCTTCCGTCTTCAGTAATTCTTGGTGGTGCCAGACGCTCTGTTCAGGAATACAGTATCTCAAAAGGTGCTGGAAATTCGGGCATTGAGCCTCGAAATGTGGTTGTGAGGTGTAGTTTGCCCAATGTGTGGATCCTCAGACCACTGTAGGACAATGTTCTTCCCCCATACTTATAACATTCCTTAGCATCCTTGAAGGGGTATTGATTTTGTGATCATTAACTGGCAATATTTAGCAGTTCAAAAACCATTGATGGTTTGGCAATGTTTATAATTGTAATTTTATTGTAATAATTATTTCCAAAATGCTATGGATGTTGGTGGCTTTGCAAGAATGTACCATTTAATCACCAACACATACTATACTCACGCTTGTGCTCTCTAGAGTGGAGTACTGCTGCACAATGACAGCCCCTTTCACAGCTGGAGAAATTGCTGACCTGGAGAGCGTGCAGAGGTCCTTTACTGCTAGAATCCACTCGGTAAAACATCTAAACTATTGGGACCGACTAAAGAGCCTAAATCTGTATTCCCTTGAGCGCAGGCGGGAGAGATACATAATAATTTACACGTGGAAAATATTAGAGGGGCTGGTCCCAAACCTGCACACAGAAATAACATCACACGAGACCAGAAGACATGGCAGGATGTGCAGAATACCCCCGTTGAAAAGCAGAGGTGCAACTGGTACTCTGAGAGAGAACTCTTATCAACATCAGGGGCCCGAGACTGTTAACACGCTCCCGCTACACATAAGGGGCATAACTGGCAAACCCCTCAGTGTTCAAGAGAACTGGATAAGCACCTCCAAAGGATACCTGATCAACCAGGCTGTGACTCATACGTCAGGCTGCGAGCAGCCGCGTCCAACAGCCTGGTTGATCAGTCCAGCAACCAGGAGGCCTGGTCGATGACCGGGCCGCGGGGACGATAAGCCCCGGAAGCACCTCAAGGTATCCAAGGTAAGGACTCGCTTAATTAAATTAACTGTCTCAAGTGAACACTATGAGCGCTATGTCATGGGTTCGTATCCTGGCCGGGGAGGATTTACTGGGCGCAATTCCTTAACTGTAGCCTCTGTTTAACGCAACAGTAAAATGTGTACTTGGATGAAAAAAACGATTCTTCGCGGCTGGGGATCGTATTCCAGGGACCTGCCCGAAACGCTACGCGTACTAGTGGCTGTACAAGAATGTAACAACTCTTGTATATATCTCAAAAAAAAAAAAAAAAAAAAGAAACACAAGATTAACATTTTCTGTTCGGGGAGAAAAACTCACGCCTAGTGGGGGGTACTTATTTATTTTATATTAAGATTTTAATACATGTTTATATAATTATAAGTTATAAATCTTTAATAATATTTAATAAGTAACAGTATTTACGTTTACATTTTTTGCGATTAATGGTAGTGAATTGTGCCTTTATTAGCACATTTATGAATGAGCTTAGTTATTTACGATTTGCATATTCCTAGCATTTGTACCTTCTTGAATTTACGCTTAATACCATTAAACCTGCTCTTGAACAATTCTGTAATAGCTGAGGTACCGCAGCATTTTTTTTTTTTTGAGATATATACAAGTGATATATATATCACTTTGGGGTTCCGGCGGAGCACCCCTCGAGGGGTGAGAGTAGGTATGATGTGTGGCAGAGGTCTTGGGAGGTGGGCGGGATTTTTGCTTGCGGAGCGGGCGGCGACTGTAGGTGAACAGATTGATTGATAGAATAAGCCACCCAAGAGGTGGCACGGGCATGAATAGCCTGTAATGCGTGACCTGTTATAGATTCAGCTACTCGGAACAAGTTCTAAGTAGCACGGGCCACGGTGAGCCCGTAGTGGACTTACCCGGCACAAGAGCGGTGCTGTGTGTGACCTGGTGATGGTGATTAAGCACCCAAAAAGTGGCACGGGCATGAATAGCCCGTAAGTGGTGGCCCTTTTGAGCCATTACCTGTATCAAGAGCTGATACTGGAGATCTGTGGAGGTGCGACTGCACCCTGCGTGACGGAGATGTCTCCCCTGGAATGTGTCTAAAGATTAAGCCACCCAAGAGGTGGCATGGACATGAATAGCCCGTAAGTGGTACAATTTTTTGTTCACTAATTCTTTTCAGTATTCTGAGGTTGCATTTAATCGTCAAGCTGTTATCGTGGGGGAGGATACTGCTTGAGTCTTTGAGGGTGTCCAGCTGCTGGACACCATTTTTGACCAGGAGAGTGGCTGTGTTGAATGCTTCAGGGTGGCCACTGCAAGATTCAGGGACTCGTAAAGCTCTTCTAAGGTCGTTGGTTGCTTCACATTCAAGGAGATAGTGAAGTAATGGCTTTTCTGCGAGTTCGTGACCTCTCCTGCCCTCGTTTAGGTACCTCCTACCTTCTGCGCGCGTGGCACATGCCGTTCATGCGATTTTTTACCCCCAGAAATTCCACTGAGTCGTTCAAGCTGTGCCCATTTGTCAACCAATAAAATCTTGAGTTATCTTGTGGGTGCAAAATGGGGGAATATTTTAAGAACAGTATCAATATTTGTGGGGGGGAGGAGGGAGGAGACGTTGACGACGACAAGGAAGAGACAGAGACACAGACACCTCCCCAACCAACCATCATCATCATCTCTAGATAATCTCAAGATAGGCTCTTCTTATGTTGGCCAGCCTGGCATATGCTGCTGATATCCCCTCTTGATATGGGTTTCAGAGGGCAGATCTGGAGATATCAACCCCCTAGGTCTTTCTCCGATTCTTGAAAAATGTCATCCCCCCCCCCCAAATGTATCTGTATCTGGCCTTCTGCTTCCTAGCTACACCTACCTTTATTACTTTAAATTTGCTCCGGTTACTCTTAACCATTTGTTGGTCCATTCCTTCGGTATCATAGAAATTGGATGTGGGTGTTCTCCTTCCTACTCTAACTTCTCTAAAGTTCTCAGATAAGCAACCTTCTAGTGTAATGTGCATCCCTCCTCTTCATAGTATAGTTTCATGTATTACCCTGGCTAGAACCTAAGGATCCTGTAAGTATGAACCCAGGTATTGGCAAGTGGAGCATGTGTTTTGTCTTAGGTTTAAGTTTGGACTGGCCTGGCCTTTAAGGGACCATAGACCATACCACTAGTTTATTACCTATATGTATGTCTCTCCTCCTATCTATGTGGAGTCAGATTTAAAGTAAAGTAGGATGTGGTAGAGTATTGTGATCTTATTTAGGGATTTTCAATGGTTCAGTTTGTCACTAGTTCCCCCCCCCCCTCTTGTCTAATTAGACATTGTTCCTAGATAGCAGTACTTTTATGTTTAGGAACTAATTCCCAGGGGGCTGGGCCTAGCCTAACACTAATGGTTTCCCTAGTTAAGATTATTCTCCTGTTCATAAATAAGCCCACTCTTGTAACAGGATTGTATATTTTTAAATGTTAGTAGTTGGTATTCTCGGCTGTTTATAATAGTCAGGCAGCAGCTCGGGGGGCCCTGTATTTTAGCTAGCAATGGTCAGGCTCGAGGAACTTGGATTGTCATAATGATTTGCTGGCTTAAGGACCTGCCCAAAATGTTGTTAGTGGCTTTGCAAGAATGTACCACCTGATCACCAATGTATGTAATTTCAAAACCTATTGTACCTTCAGTTATATATACTGTGTAAATATATAGATATAAAAATGTGTAAATGAATGGTCACATGCAGGCCTGGTGAGCCAGATTGAGTTTATAACCTCATCCACAGCATATCCAAAACTACTATAAACCATACCTGTTCTTTACAGGTATGGTTTGGCTGGTGATGTGAATGTGCAGGGTGAAGAGGTAAAAAAACTGGATGTACTGGCCAATGACCTCTTCATCAACATGCTGACCTCCTCCTACACCACCTGCCTCCTAGTCTCTGAGGAAAACAAGACTGTAATTGAGGTAAGATGCATTTCATCTCTCAAATCTTGCTAATACCACATCACCATTGCATACTGTATTGTTGTTAGGAAGGTGTCTACATCTGCTCCAGAACTGGGAGCTCAGGCTGCTGTAGGCAGTGAGCTACCTCTCCCTCCCTACTCCTAAATGAATGGGGAAGGCAAGGCAAATTAGCTTGCATTAGTTCAAAGAGAATATGATAACTGAAGCATACCTGGAGAGGGGTTTCGAGAATTCTACTTCCCGAGCCTGGCCTGAGGCCAGGCTTGACTTGTTCAGGCCGGGCTTGACTTGATAACTTGGTCCAACAGGCTGTTGCTTGGAGCGGCCTGCAGGCCCACATGCAACCTTTCAAAGTGCCTCTTGAAATATCCATATTTCATTTTAAAGCCTCCATATTTCAAATGCTTGCTGGAAGGGTGTTGAACAGCTGTAGACTCTGATGTCAAGACTGTTCTCGATGCACAATTTGTTAATTTGTTCAGTTCTTAGATTTTTCTATAGCACACCTACTCACTGGTTCTATTCTGCATTTCCTCATCTTTTACTCCAGTATGTTATTCTACTGGGCAAATTTGGGACCTGGCCCTTCATTATCTTCCATGTATATATTATTTGATAATGTTATCTTCTCCTTTCCAGAGTACATTTTGAGAGCTTTGAGATAGTCCCTATAACTTAAGGTTCAATCATTTCTATGCATACCATATATTTTCTCTGTATTCCCTCTAATTCAGAGAAAACACTCCTGCCCTGAAAGGGGAAGAGTGTAGCGAGCAATACTCAAGACAGGACAGCATCAGTGATTTAAATAGTACAGTATTAGCATTGCTGTGGGATTTCTGAGATTTGAGTTCTCATAATTCATCCTATCATTTTCCTGGCTGCCACTATTTGCTCGGTTATGTTCACTAAATGTCAGGTTGCCGGATATCATAATTCTTAGATCTTTTACATGTTGCTTTCCTTCTATGAGTAGGTCAGATTGTGTTCTGTACCGTGTGTTTCATTAAGTTCATTTTCAGCATACTGCAGTACCTGGAACTTGTCACCACTTAGATCATGTTATTTTCAGTTGCTCAATTGAAGATTGGAAAATCTGCAGGCAAATATTAATTTAATAATGTCTTCTACAGTGGCAATTTTCATGCTGATTCTTCATCTGCAAAGAGTGACATAAAGCTAGGATACAGGTGTATCCCAGGTACCCTGGGATAGAGCTTTTCACTGCACTTGGGCTTGATCCTACTAGATTGATTGTCACTCCCTGCATTGTTTGACAGTTGAAAATCCTCCACCACAATTTACCCATTATTCCTATTGATCCCATTTTATGGGCTATCATATTATTCCATGGTCACATTTGTTGAATGCCTTTGTAAAGTCTCTGTATACATCTGCATTTTGGTTTTCTAAGGCTTCTGTGGTTGTCATAGTGGTTGAGTAACCGTGACAGACAGGATCTTCCTGCTATAAATCATGTTGTCCTGGGTTGTGAAGTTCAATGCAGTGCAGGCAATGCAGACAAACTATGTAAACAATCGTTAACTAGGCTGAGCCACTAGTTTCACTATCAACACCAGATGGCAACTTTGAGTTGCCTACTGCATCATTCACATAACCCCCATTGCATGACCCCCAAATCCACTAGAAAAAGGGGAAGGGTGGGAATGGGAAGCCACTCTGTAGTTCCCAAGAGTTCTCACATGGAGAAAAGTAAAACAGAGGGCTGATCATGAGCAGGGGAAGAAGCTGCAAATAGCACACAGGGACAGCACTTGTACAATGGATGCAATACAGTGATGTGTGATACTGTGTAGGAAAACTGCTAAAAAAAAGAGACCCTAGCACTAAAGAAATTGCCATCATGGTCAGTTAAAAAAGCCACAAGGCAATGGAAAGAGCCCAAAGCAATTCTGTACTGATGGCCTGTGCAACTGAACCACACACTAGACCCTCGGTAAAAAAATGGACCCTGCAATAAGCTACCATGAACATGGGGCCAGCAAACTGCATGGTCATTCAAACCCCCATGGGGTAGCATAGACATGACACAGCAACCACAGGACAGTGACAAATTGGCAGCCATAGAAAACTAGCAACAAATGCCAAAGCACCACTTTGAAAGGTGAAGACCCAACTTTGCCACTGATTTTTAATGATCGAAAAGTTGTGCAGTACACGCATACGAAACAAGGGGAACCCCAAAAGTAGACAGAATGAGCATGAAAACCTCAAAAGGGGAAAATAGCCAGATGGAGGTGAAAAAAGATATATTGTGAAGAACAAGGGGGGGGGCCCCCCCCAAGATGATAGCTGAAGGGATGATATAAGGAAGGGGAAACTTGTGGCCTTTCATGGTACTCATTGTGACCTTTTGAAAGCAATTTAAGAAAACACTAGATCTGTAAGTTTTTTGACATATTTTAATGTGTAGTGCATAATTCAATGTGCAGCCTTTTGAAATCTTTGGTAAATGAAATATTGCCTTTGTATGATGAAAGGTTTCCCCCACTTTTGGTATAATGATTCAAATGACATTCCAAAAAATCTTTACAAAAGGAACATAACCACAGGATCAGAAACAAACCCTAAAGTGACAGAAATGGTGGAAGATGCACTATGCCACTCCATACTGCCATCGAGAAGAACAGCTGCATACAACTAGGTGAATACAGGAGAGGCAATCTGCCAACAAATGATATGGTGATTGTCATAAATGCTAGCTACAAGTTTTAATTTATGGCATGTTTGATAGCATTCAGTTGCGAGAGCTTAATATGTTAGTGGACCTATTACTAATACTGTAACTTGCTATACTTTAGATAGCATTATGGCAGGTTATAGCAGTGATATAGCATATACAGGTAATTTAAATTAAATAAAATAAATATTAACTGTTAAGAAAATAAATCTAAAGGTAATATTGTAATTACAAAATTTAAGTTAGTGTAAAGTTCAAATACTGTACACAAAATGACCTAGATACAATGTTGTAATAAAGTAAAAAGATTGAAGTAGCTGAAGGTAAATCATATGGTATTTTAGTTTTCCAGCTTTAATCTACTTGATTCCCTACACATCTGAAAGAACACAAATCAAAGGTATAAGGCAGGAATTACAAATAATGACCTCAACAAGACCGAATGAAATGAATATTATCCAAAGATTTAATTTTTTAAATGGTGTTACATTCGAACTTGAGAAAGGTGCAATTGATCATGATAATTTATTAAAGCTAAATTTTCATTATTGTAAGGAAGTGTATTATAAACATGGGCTAATATTCCCTTGCTGGATAAGTTTAAAGAAGGATAGTATTAGCATACTGTATATCATAGCTGGTCCTAGAGGAGGCACAAGAAGCATCACCAACATGAATGATGTTGGTTGGTTGGACCCTCAAGTAACCAGAGATACGACCTATTGATAGTTATGTATTGATGTGATTGTCTACTGTGTCACTTTTTTTTTCCCTCAGATTTAGGGTTTTTAATTTGCCTGTACTTTCTACACATTTTTCCCCATTACAGTAGTAGGTTGATTTCTGATCATTGTACTCCACTCTCCTCTACAAGCACACCAGATTTTGATCATGGTGTTGGACTTGTGAAAGTCCAGAGGCATGGTACATACTACTGTAGGCATGACTGTTATACTAGAACCTAATACTGTAGAGCTACCGAGGAGCTGGCTCGGAGAAAGTTTAAACGGTATTGTTAATGCATAAAAATCTCTTAAACATTGTATTTAATTTTTTTTTTTGACAGGTAGAGAAAGATCGTCAAGGAAAGTATATTGTCTGCTTTGACCCCCTTGATGGCTCATCCAACATTGACTGTTTGGTGTCAATTGGTTCAATATTCTCAATCTTTAGGTCAGTCTTGTTTACTATTGCTTATTTTACTTGAGGTTCCCCCTGAAGGTTACTGTATAGTTTATATTTAAATCTTATAAACTTGTGGTTTTTGTGCAATATCTAGTCCTGCCATCATTTACTTGAAACTTTAAAGACTTTGGTATGGTGGTGCAAGGATGATCCCTACTTCAGATCCCTGTAACTCCCTGATGGCAGATTTAGGAATTTTAATAATTGTTAGTCAAGGTATTCTTAAGTCATACATATCTTGAACAGTGTGTCTTCAAAATTTATACGCATGTTCCCCAATGCCAAACCAAGGGATAATCATGGTACCGTACCCTTGTTTGAAAATGATAACTTTGGTTTGTTTTGTAAGTGATGCCACAATTTTATTACCTAAGGGTCACTAACACCCTATTGGCCTTGAGGGCTAGCCACTCCAGTGGCACTCTAGAAGCTAGTGGCTTGTCAAAGCCCTTCCCCCCCCCCCCTTATTTGCTCTTGTAAACTGGGCAATACAATAGTTGTGCATTTCCCTCATCCCAATAGTTTTAAACTTGCAAAAAAAATTTGTAATTGCAGTGATTAGTAGAGCACTGCATCAAATAATTATTTCAAAACCCTCATTTTAGAATTATTCATAAATTTATAGGGATTTACTTGCTATGTTCTGCACATAACTGGGTGGAACTGTTGGAAAATAACACAAGTACAGTTATCATTGATGTCTCTAATATGCTTTCTCAGTCCATAAAGGCCAGCAATGCACATGCTGCAATCTCTTATTTCCATTTCTCTATTCAAGTTCAAGTATGTTTATTGAGATAAGCAAGAAATACATCTCAAAGGGATAGAGTAGCTTAGGCTATTTCTACCCCCCTCAAATACATCTATGCTACACATGCTTCCATCATGGGTTCAAAGTTCATAACTAACCAATTAGTCGGTTATATCATGTACTCTTGTACTGTAATGACTGTCCTGCTGTAAACTTGGCCAAATGAACTCAGTACACAATAACTGAATAATCTTTATTTTTTCCCATATAATTTTATACAAAGAAATTGCATAACTTCCTTTAACCAGTAGTATATTAGTATATATGGCATTTCATTACATATTAGTACTAGTGTGTGTATGTATATATGTACATACACAAGTTGTTACAT
>WNGS01165523.1:13686133-13707833 GCA_020271785.1 Procambarus virginalis | reverse complement strand
TTCAGCGGTATACCACCAGACTTGTCCAGGGACTGAGAGGTATGAGTAAGTTTCGGCCGCGAATCAAAACGGGTCCCTAGAGTGTGAAGATGCGGATGTTGAGCATTCGGCCATGATACTCAGTGTGTAATCACCTAGTTCTGCTTGCGGGGGTTGAGCTATGTTCTTTCGGCCCACCTCTCAACTGTCAATCAACTGGGTTTTTTTCCTCCCACACCCCACACTCCCCAGGAAGCAGCCCGTGACAGCTGACTAACTCCCAGGTACCTATTTACTGCTAGGTAACAGGGAAATAGGGTGAAAGAAACTCTGCACATCGTTTCTCGCCGTTTCTCGACCACAGGATCACGTGTCCAGTTTGCTGTCCGCTCGGCCGGCCGGCTCACAGGTGTGTTTTCCCGGGTGTGTGTGTGTGTGAGCCGGGTTCCCGGTGTAACATTGGCTATGACTACTGCCAACATTGTAACATTGGGTACGATAACCCAATGTAAAACCGGGTAAAATACTAAACTAATAAATGTACACATTTCTTATCCTGAGTACCACTTCCTGTAGGTTGCACTTGGTAACACTGTTATTGAACACTAACACTGTAAAATAAGCTGACATATGATGGTTACACCGGATCCAAAGGTACACTAAAAACAAGGAAATGCTACACAGGATTAAATACGCTGCCACCATCTGCCTTGACCACTGAGACTAAATCAAACAACGAGGCAAGAAACATTGCTTGACTTGGAGAGTACTTTCTATAACTAACATTAATTATGGGACGGTTGTCAGCCACTATATCCAAACTATTAAGAGGATTCAACAATTGACACAGATGGGGAATTTAACATGAGTTTATTGAGATACCAAATTATACTAAACACCACAATAAAACCTACTCTAACACTGGCAACAAGTTAAGAAATTCAGACATGGAACAAAATTACAGAGATCACACACATTACCTTAATTAAGACCTCTGTCTCTCCCCCTGGCTGGGGATGTCCTACACAGCACCTCTCTGGACCCGGCCGTCCTGATCACTCTACTCTTCCTGGGTCTACAGGCCCTCTATATACACCTCACATAGGGGGGGAGGGGAAGATTTACTGTTGCTAGGTCGGCTACACGTGCACAAACACTCAAGAATTCTCCCCACTTGTTTGACATTAAACATACACTGTTTCAAGAGAGGACTTATTAATTTCGTGTGTGGCTGACCTCTGACCTGTCTAAAAGGGGGAAATCCAAGCATGTTTACACATGAGGATCTGGGGTCTACTCCCTTACCCTGTTGACAAGAGTATCATGAAATATTACATACTTGAAACTATGCTGAATGAGACTAACACAGGAATTTTTAATCAACATACAAGAAAACCGGAGGTCATCTGGGCTGACCTCTTGGAGCAGACTTCCCTGGTTGAGAACTCTAGGGGGGGGGGGGATCATGGGTGTTACACCGGTTCTTCTGTGTGTGTGTGTGTGTGTGTGTGTGTGTGTGTGTGTGTGTGTGTGTGTGTGTGTGTGTGTGTGTGTGTGTGTGTGTGTGTGTGTGTGTTCACCTAGTTGTGTTCACCTAGTTGTGTTTGCGGGGGTTGAGCTTTGCTCTTTCGGCCCGCCTCTCAACTGTCAATCAACTGTTTACTAACTACTTTTTTTTCCCCACACATACACACACACACACACACACACACACACACACACACACACACACACACACACACACACACACACACACACACACACACACACACACACACACACACATAGGATAACGACAGCAGCGTACTCTACACTGGCGAAAATTAGAACTTCATTCAGAAACCTAAATGAGGAGGCTTTTAGGGCGCTTTACACTGCATACGTGAGACCCGTCTTAGAGTATGCCGCGCCATCATGGAGCCCCACCTGAAGAAACACATAAGGAAACTGGAGAAGGTTCAGAGGTTTGCGACGAGGCTTGTCCCAGAGTTACGAGGGAAGGGATATGAAGAGCGACTGAAGGAACTGAACCTTACGACACTAGAGAAAAGAAGGGAGAGAGGAGATATGATAGGGACATATAAAATACTCAGGGGAATGACAAAGTGGAAATAGATGAAATGTTCACACGTAATAATAACAGAACGAGGGGACATGGGTGGAAACTGGAAACTCAGATGAGTCACAGAGATGTTAGGAAGTTTTCTTTTAGCGTGAGAGTAGTGGAAAAATGGAATGCACTTGGGGAACAGGTTGTGGAAGCAAATACTATTCATACTTTTAAGACTAGGTATGATAGGGAAATGGGACAGGAGTCACTGCTGTAAACAACCGATAGCTGGAAAGGCGGGATCCAAGAGTCAATGCTCGATCCTGCAAGCACAAATAGGTAAGTACAAATAGGTAAGTATACAGAAGAACCGGGAACCCGGCTCACACACACACACACACCCCGGGAAAACACACCTGTGAGCCGGCCGGCCGAGCGGACAGCAAACTGGGCACGTGATCCTGTGGTCGAGAAACGGCGAGAAACGATGTGCAGAGTTTCTTTCACCCTATTTCCCTGTTACCTAGCAGTAAATAGGTACACACACACACACACACCAGGAAGCAGCCCGTGACAGCTGACTAACTCCCAGGTACCTATTTACTGCTAGGTAACAGGGGCATTCAGGGTGAAAGAAACTTTGCCCGTTTGTTTCTGCCTCGTGCGGGAATCGAACCCGCGCCACAGAATTACGAGTCCTGCGCGCTATCCACCAGGGGCTACGAGGCCCCATGTGTGTGTGTGTGTGTACTCACCTAGTTGTACTCACCTAGTTGTGTTTGCGGGGGTTGAGCTCTGGTTCTTTGGTCCCGCCTCTCAACCGTCAATCAACAGGTGTACAGATTCCTGAGCCTATTGGGCTCTATCATATCTACACTTGAAACTGTGTATGGAGTCAGCCTCCGCCACATCACTTCCTAATGCATTCCATTTGTCAACCACTCTGACACTAAAAAAGTTCTTTCTAATATCTCTGTGGCTCATTTGGGCACTCAGTTTCCACCTGTGTCCCCTTGTGCGTGTGCCCCTTGTGTTAAATAGCCTGTCTTTGTGTGTGTGTGTGTGTGTGTGTGTGTGTGTGTGTGTGTGTGTGTGTGTGTGTGTGTGTGTGTGTGTGTGTGTGTGTGTGTGTGTGTGTGTAATTACCTAAGTGTAGTTACAGGATGAGAGCAACGCTCGTGGTGTCCCGTCTTCCCAGTACTCTTTGTCATATGACTCCCCCTGAAACTACTGACGGTTCTGCCACCCATAGTCTTCTCACCTAACTTCTTAACAATATACCACTCTGTTTGCAAAGGAGAACGTTCTAATATTTGTTTCGGTACCTTTGTTTCCTTAGCTTGAATCTGTGACCTGTTGTTCTTGAAGTTGTTCTCAAGAATTCCTCTTTGTCAATTTTTTCGATTCCTGTTACAATTTTGAACGTAATGATTATATCACCTCTTGTTCTTCTAGCTTTGGCATATTTAATGCCTCTCGTCCCTTCTCTTAGCTCTTATTTTATAAGTTTCTAATGTCATATAGTTGCATATCTTTGCACTTTTTCCAGTTAATTGATATGCGTCTTGAGATTTGGGCACCATACAACCGCTGCATATCCCAGTTTTGGTCTCACAAACGTAGTGAACAAATTCTTTAATATTACACCATCCATGTATTTAGAAGCAAGTCTGAAGTTGGAAAGCGTTGCATATGTTCTTCAAACAATATACTTTGTTCCACTGGTGACAATCTACTGTCCAGAACCTCCCCTAGATCTCTTTCTTCATTAGCGTTCTTTAATTCCTTAAGTCTACTACGGGCTCAGCATAGCCCGTGCTACATGGAACTTCTGTTCCAAGTAGCTGAATCTAAAACAACAACATTTAATTCCTTTCCACATAATTTGTAAGTTGTGTGTGGCGTATTTTACCCTATTCAATAGGGTTACCTTCCATAGCGTGGCATTTATTCACATTGAATTCCATTTGCCACGTGATGCTCCATACACTTATTTTATCCAGGTCATCTTGACGGGCATGACTTAGTCTGCTATCTTCCCAAATAGATTAGGATAATCAGCAAACATGTTCATATAATACTGTGTACGTTCTGGTAGATAGTATATATAGGTATTGAACATTACACGGTGCTAGAATTCATCCGTTACCATTCTCACGAGCATGCGTTTGTTTGAGCTAAATTCTAACAATGTAACCAGATTCACGGCATCAACTTTACACTGTTTGCAAACATTGACACAAAGGAGTCAAGTTCCTTATATTTGCCAGTTACATTTACATCACTAAAAGTAGCACGGGGCCTTGCACGGATTCTTAGATTACTCCATCATCTGACTGACCACCCCTTCACTTGCCTCTCTCTCATATNAAATTTTAAATTTGCCCGAGGGGCGAGTTTAGGGCAGCGCCACTCATCTTGTGAGTGGACACACCGCCATAGCAGCATGTACAACACTCCCCAATAGGAAGAAAACCCGCTGAGTTGTTCATCCTGTCACTTGTACCCAGACACAGCTGGGACTTGCTAACTGTCTCAGTGAACAGCTCCTCAAACAAGAAGATAACTCTATCAACCCTAAAAGCTTACGTTATTTGCGGGTGCAAAAAATGGGGAAATCTTTTAAGAACAGTATCAATATTTGACAGATAGTGTTTTCCTAACTCAAACAATGTGGGGTTTATTAATCTACACATATTTCTGATGCCTCTCAGGTGTTCACATTCTCTCAGGTGGTCAAGGCGGTGTCCATCACTCTCACCACAGATTCTGCAACTTCGCTGCTCAACTGTTGTTTCCATTCCATATCTCCATGGATATCTGTATCCAAGACGGATTCTCGCTATTACTGATTCTCTCCCTCGTCCTCCTCCTCTTCGGCCATAATGATTGGGATTGCCAGCTTCAACCATGTTGTACCATCGTACAGATTCACTGGTTTGTGCTTCTATCCTCCTTTCCTCAGTTACCTTGTCACGGTGATGTTGCCTGACAATACCTCTAATTTGTAGTAGAGTCTTGGGTATGAAGTATTCAATATGGTCTCCTTCAGCGCCTTCAGCAGCCAGCACATCTGCTCGTTCATTCCCACATATCCCAACATGGGAGGGGATCCACAGAAACTTGATGACTCTTCCCTGATTGGTAAGAACTCTCACAGATCTCTTAATTTCAGCGACTATTGCAAGATTTTCTGCCTGATTTTTACTTAGGCTTTGTAGTGCTGCTTTTGAATCGGTGCAAATCACTGCACCATTAGTGTTCCGTTCAAGAAACTTAGTTATAAGTGGTAAATGTTTAGAATTTTTGTAGCGGTTAAGATTTATAATTTATTTGAGCATATTTTATTGTTTAATGATTAATACATGTTTCATGTCATAATCGCCATATTTTTGTGTGTCCATTCAATGTCTGTGAGAGCAGGAATAGGAAGTGTAGGTATAGGGAGGTTTAGCCGAGCGCCCATGAGCCGAAGTTCTACGTTAATCCCGCAAGAGATTGCGATTGCGCGGAGTTGGCGTACTTTTGGTGTGGTGAGGAGGCTGGTAGTATTAAGGGGGAACTGTTCACGTTACCTCGTCTTACGGGCTATTCATGCCCGTGCCACCTCTTGGGTGGCTAAATCTTTGTCAATCAATCAGTTACCGCGTTTCACTGATTTACTCCATTCAGGTGCAATAACCTGAGTTGTACTGGTCTTGTACAGCATGCTAGAGGGGACTAGTACTAGGGATTATTGTCTGGTCACGGTGCAGTGACAGTTTTGAGTTGTGAGTACCTGCAGTGGAGTGGGGGAGACAGTTATTAATTATTTATATTATTGTTATTATTATTATTATTATTATTATTATTATTATTATTATTATTATTATTATTATTATTATTATTATTATTATTAGTTATAATAATAATTGCTGTAATTCATTGGTAGATAATCATTAATTATTCATATTATTATAATAATAATTGTTGTAATTAATAATTCTTGTTCTTCCTTCTGCTGGGTCATGAAGGAAGACGGCCTCGGGTGAGAGGGGGCTGTGACGATCACTGTCTATGGACAACCTGTCCTCTTAAAAAAATAATCACTTTTGGCCGTTTGCCCGTATGGCCGAATATGGACGTTATTTGAAAATGAAAAAAAAATTAATATAATTTGGGATTTTTTTTTCAACAACATTAAGTTAAGGGTCCTCTGATAGGTTAGGTGGGCAGGAAATTCTCATAAAGTTTCAAAACGTTAATAGAAAGAATTCTCTTCTAAGCTTGACGAGTAGGCCCGATGACTCAAACAGAAAACGGAACAGTACGTCACTTTTGTGAGTCGATTTCATTTCAAATTACGTCCAAATTTGGCCATAGCGCGCATACGAGCGAAAAGTGACGTTATTTTTCTGGAACCCTAGATGCGGGGCTCGGTCGTCCACTTCCTGGGGCTCGTGCGGCCCAGGCTCTGCTTCAGGAGGCTGGGGTCGTTCTAGCCCTTGATGCGGTGGTTCTTCTCCGGACCCGACCAGGCGGTCTCCGAGTTTGGAGTCCCTCTGACTTCTTTTACCAACTTCGAGGTAAACTCCAGAGTTGGAGCCCCTAGGGTAGTTCTTTGTTGCCTTCAACCTCGTTCTGACAGTTCCTGCGACGGCGCTGGAACCAATCGTGTTGTCATTTGCCTTTCCATTGGAGACTTTCGTCACCGTGGAGAGAGGGGGACCTGCTGCATGGGTGACAGCTTCTCCCCCGTAACAACCTAACTTTGCGGCTTTGCTCCCTGGAGAGGCCAATCCAGACCAACAACCAGAGCGCAACTCCAAAGTCTCCTGAGACTGATGGATGCCTACTACTACCTGCAGTGGAGCGAGGGAGACAATTCTGATCCGCGTGAAGTGGCTGTTGTTTTTTTAAGGAGTAGGAGTAACCTCTAAAGTACTCTATAATTAGGAACGGTACAGTTAAGTCAGATTAGTGTTTTATAAGTCTTGAGTGGTTTCAACATTTTATTGTGGAGACTGATTTATTTATGAGTGATAAGTTGAAAGTAGTGATTACCTTATTCTTTCTTCCCAACTTTAATTTACTACTGTTTATGTTCTACCAAGTCAATTTCATTCATTTTTACATTTACTTAGTAATGAAGTTTTCGAGCCGTTACCAGGAGGAGAGCAGTATGACCGAGCTGTGTGTACCTTATAATACCTATGGTGTCACACAACATTTTGGGAACACAGATATTGTGACCTTAAATTCATCCTCAAGGTCGTAGTCAAGAGGAGAGGCGAGCACATACACAGGACGGAGACGGCTTTATTATTATTAACATCTTTATTGACAAAAATTAATTACAATTTTGCCTAATCTGAGAAATTCAATTAGGTCTTATTAGAGTGAGGATAATCCTGGTATTCATTGTCACACAGGACAGAGGGTCATACACAAGAAAATACGTCTAAACTGTAGGCTGAAGCACATATATATCATTGTTACAATCAACTACATTAAACTGTATACATGTTTCAATTTACGAATATGTAAATACAACTTTCTACTGTGCACTGCCACACAAGGGCAGGGATTGATTCATAAGAGATTCAGCTTAAAAATAAAATACATCAAATTGTTCTTCATTCTTAAAATGAACAAACAAATTTATTATAAATTATTAGGATGTCGTCCAGTACACCAGAGTCAATGAAATAGTTACACAGTTGGTGGTACAATAGGCCAGGAGGTCTAAACTCTTTTACGGTTTCACATTCAACAGTATAGCGTTCTAGTGCATGCATTAAAGGTTTGTCACAGAGTTTACATGGTGAATATTCTGGTAGTGGCTCAGCCTCATTAACCTGCCAGATATGCCTATAGCCAAGGCGAATTACCGCAATGACTACAACGCACTACCTGGGCGCCCTGTCCCACTCACGGGTGTTCCTCACCACCACGACCAGCCCTCCACCTGGCCACCCCAGGCTCCACCACCACCCCAGGGGACCTCAAGCCCGCCCTCACGGTTGGCCAACATTAGACTCCAGGTTGTCTGTCGCCTTCTCTAGAACAACCATACTGGACCCCAGAGGACGATGTCTCACCGCCATCGGGACCCCAATAGACCCCAGGTCGTCCTGCCGACGACCCCACTAAACATGGAAGAGGAACAACAACGAACGACTCCAGTCGGTCCCACCAAAATTCGTTCGCCTAGGATGGCCCCCAGGACGGACGGACCCCAGTGGATTTCAGGTAGCTTGTCAACGGCCCCTTGGGACGAAAAAAGAAGATGGAAGAGAAGATAAGGCCATGCTAAGACATAATGTCTAGTGTCCCTTGCTGGTGCCAGCAGTATTGCATGGAGCGTATTGCTAGAGAGGATCTTAACTGGTCGCTGCTCCGGCAAGCATATTGCTCTGTTGAAGGATTCCTCCTGCATGGTGTGGACTTGATGTGGCAGGCTGTAATAGTTCTCTGAAGGAACCGTGCTGGAGCAACAGGCCAAAAGTAGAACGGGTTCTAAGGTGTCAACCATATGGAGCTGTGGTCCCTATAGCTCCGAAACTTGTAGCCCATATAGCTGTGAAGAACTCCAGAGAGGAAGACGGACGTAGGGCCTGTCTATCTCCATTTCCCACTCGCACTTTACCTGTACAATTGATTGGTGGATTGATTGATTGATTGATTGATTGATTGATTGATTGATTGATTGATTGATTGATTGATGGAATTACCTCAGATCTACAAGGTAGTGTTAAAATTCTTGGTGTATTATTGTTTTTAAGTTGCTTATAGGCAATACATTTAAGTTGAACGCAATTAAATTTACCTTCATTTACCTGAGAGTTTCTAATGGCCTCGACTATTACTACATAGTCTCCCCGGCTTGGTGCCTTTTTTTATAATTACTTGCTTCCTTATTACTCAACACAAATCAGCGATTAGAACAATAAAAACCTCCTGTCCCAGACGGCACTCGTCTGCCTTACTGAAATTACTATTATTATTATTATTATTATTATTATTATATTATTATTATTATTATTATTATTATTATTATTATTATTATTATTATTATATTATTATTATTATTATTTTAATTTCTAATGGGCACAGCTATTTATGGTTGTAGCCGGCGAGGTCGCTTGTCGTATATTCTGCTGTCTCCAGTAGAAAACTCAGCAGTTCTTCAACAGCGATCACGCATGATTGTTTGTTCCTGTGGCTTCCTCACAGGGTATAGCTCCCAGTCCCGACGGCTGTGCGTTCACACAGCCAAGAGGAGGCTGTAAACAGAGTACAATTAATTTACGGTTACCTGCAGAGATACTTGCACTGTGGACCTTCCTGAGATACTCGCGCATGCACTGTAGTCCACTTAACACCATAATCACACTATCCCTCTATCCGTGTCTTCTATCCACTATCCTCACACGTTCTACCGCTACTTTGGCCCTTTAATTCATTGTCCATACTTGGGCCACCATTGTCAGAACTACTCACACTGGCCTGCTAATAATTCGGCACTGTCAATCACCGTCAATATACTGTGCCAACATTGTTATTTTAACTAGACCAATCCTCTTGACTGCTTTGTTTTTACTGACGACTTGGCTCAATGATGTTGTCACTGCTGCTAGGTCAACGCCAGGAGAGCTATCTTAGGCTCACACTCGGACACCTTGTCACCACACTTCTGAGGCCTTCCACTTGAGACCAGTCGCGGCTCCATCCGTCGACTTCACTTGAATTTTTGCGACTTTTCCTGGTATACTTGAAAGCTTGTCGTCCTTCTCTTGACGTAAGAAATCACTTCGTGTGTCTTCCTCACCTCACGCGCTTGAAAATCTCAGCGTTCACTCGTCGGACCACACACGCAATGGATCCAGAGTCTTTGGCCGTCGAAGCTGCCTTGTCGTTCAGATTCCGTTGCACCATTCTGTTGTTGTTTTAGATTCAGCTACTCGGAACAAAAAGTTCCAAGCAGCACGGGTTATGGTGAGCCCGTCGTACTCACCTGGCACAGATGTGCCGGTGACCACTCCGATGTTGTTATTGTTGTTTTAGATTCAGCTACTCGGAACAAAATTTCCATATAGCACAGGCTATTGTGAGCCCGTAAAGACCACTCCGACAAATATCGTTTGTTTATATCAGCTGCTGGCTCCCATACACCATTGGACCTCACCACCTTGGGGCGGCCCTACTGACGCATCATCGATTTAGTGAAATAAAACCACCAGACGTGGAGGCAGACTAACAGATACACTCTCGATGGCCTCTCGTGGGCGAGTGATGTATTGTTTGAAAAGATGAAAGAGAACTACACAGCCAGTGTGAGAGAAACTATGATATAACCCAGTTACTGGTGTGTGAACAGACTCAATAACAGAGGAACTGTGAGTGGTATGCTTGTATTTAACAAAGCACATAGAAAATGTTCACCCACTTAGTTCCTTACAACTCTCATCCTCAAGAATAAAACTACCAAATAATAGGTAGCCTATCATATTTAAAACTGCAAGATATTTCTTTTCAACCTAACAATTTTGACGCTCTTACCGCACGAAATATGCATTTTGGAACTCATTTTGCCAACAAATTGGCGACCAAAATGTAGTCACTTCAACAATTCAAACATTTTTGCGAATAAATAACTAATGTCAAAATTATTTTTAATCTAGTTTCAAGTATTAATAATGATACACATGTAAAGGTATCAAACTGTTACTATTACATGTAACTGTACTTTCATAGCGTTCTTCTAGTTTGCAACATCCAAATAGTACATGCACGTGACAAAAACAAATGAACCGCATTTTAGGTCTGGCTAGTAACTAGATGGGTGACCATGTAGTTATCTTGCTCTCCCCCGACAGTGTGTATACCCAAATATACACTGGTGAGTAGAGAGTAGAGACGGAGATGAGAGTAGAGACGGCAATAAGAACAATGGCGCCATAAACAGCAGGCTAACAACAGCAGCAGCAGTAGGAATGCCTACAGCGGCAAGAGTACCAAGACTAACAACAACAACAGCAGCAGCAGCTACAACATTAAGATAAACATTAACAGTAACAAAGGAAAGAGTAGCAACAGAGTATGAATGTGGTTCTGGCAGCGTCCCAGGCCGACACCGGTGGTACAGAGGTGAGGTGGCAGCAGCGCCACCCTCGGTGTAGTGCTTCACCACCCGTCGCCATCAGTGCCTCCGTCGTGTAGTCCTCCACCACCGTCGTGTAGTGCCCCACCACCGTCAGTGCCACCGTCGTGTAGTGCCCCACCCACCGTCCTCCTCCCCGTCACCAGAGTAAGGCACGACACTCACATGTAGAGGGCGGGGTCGGGGAAAGGGAAGGGAACTATTAGGAGACAACACCAAGCCATTACGACTATATACCACTTGGAAGGTGTCAGGATAAATATTTGGGATGGAACGGGGAGAAGGAAAGGTGCCCATGCAACCACTTGGACGGTCGGGGATTGAACCGCCGACCTGCATGAAGCGAGACCGTCGCTTTACCGTCCAGCCCAAGTGGGTGTACGGCAGGGAATGTACATTTGTATCGTATTTATTTACATGTATTGGTGGCAGGCTACAGCGTTTCAGTATACTCAGGAAGTCTTCCTGTATGTGTAACCTACAGCAGGCACACTTGGGATGCTTTCCTGCTATTTTGAGTAATGAATGTGGGTGATATAGATTCTATATCACTCACTTAATAAGATTTTATTATGTTTTTATTTTATTACTTCATTTATTATTAATTTATTAAGAGTTGGTGTAAATGACGGTCCGTGTGAATTTAGTTTAATTAGTTTATCAAGGACCCAATGCCAGTCCTGTGAGCGGCGGAGAGCCTAGTGGCAAATACAGTGGCAAGGGCTATGTTTATTTCCCTCACGAGTCATGGGGTCCTCTGCGCTCTTCTGAAGGTCAATGTCAATCCGGACACGAGGGAATCCAAATTATAATTTATACAGATGTGATAGAAAAACTAGGTCAAATGGGGGAGTAGGTCTGTATATTAAAGAGGACCTGGTATGCACAGAACTACTAAACTCAACTAATGAGGTGGTAGAGGTACTTGGAATTAAGGTAGAGAAACTAAACCTAATTATTATTTTAATATATAAACCGCCAGATACAACGGTTGAGGAATTCACAGAGCAGATGCACAAAATAGAGAACATACTTGATGACCTAGCAAACCCAGCTCCAGATATTATCTTCCTTGGAGATTTCAATTTACCGAGTCTAAGATGGAGAATGGCAAACACAAATATCATAGCAGGGAATGACCCGGGAAAAAACCAGCCACAGGTCAGAGAACTTTTGAGATTCTGTGACAAATTCTCGCTCAATCAACAGATTACAGAACCAACTAGGAACGAAAACACACTAGACTTGTTATTCACAAACAATGATGAACTAATCAGAGACATAACAATCTCAGATACTTCATACTCAGACCATAAGCTCATTGAAGTGCGAACTAGCATAAATAACGGTAGTAGATCTAAGAGACCCAACAAGCGAGAAGGAATATTCAATCAATTCAATTTCAACAATAAGAGGATTGACTGGGAAAAAATAAATGTGGACCTTTCAACCATTCAATGGGAGACGGTCTTAAGCGACAAAACTCCCACACAGGGAATAGCTCAACTGACAGCTGAAGCTTACAAGGTCTGCTTGAAGCACGTGCCGGTGAGGAGGGGCAGAAAGAGGAACACTCTAGAAAGAGAACGCAGACGACTGTACAGGAGAAGGAAAAAAATTACGGAAATGCTTCGGCAGACACAACTATCACAAGCAAGGAAAATAAGCCTAAGCAGGGAGATCGAAGAAATCGAACAAACGTTGAAGCGATCATATGAGTCTGAGGAAATGGAATTGGAACAGAGAGCTATACAAGAGATAAGGAAAAATCCGAAATATTTTTTCACATACGCTAAATCAAAATCCAAAACCTCGACCAGTATTGGACCGTTAATTACAAATGAAGGTACGTACACAGAGGACAACAAAGAGATTAGTGAAATTCTAAGAAGCCAGTATGAGGCTATGTTTAGCACACCAATTAACAACATGAAAGTTGATGACCCAGACAGCTTCTTTATGAATGACATTCAAGCTGCAGATAATATAACGGATATTACCACAAACTCGGAAGACTTTGAAAGAGAAATTGACAATATGCCCATGCACTCAGCCCCTGGGCCTGACTCATGGAATTCAATATTCATAAAGAAATGTAAAGTACCAGTAGCGAGAGCACTCAGCGTAATATGGAGAAAGAGCCTGGATACAGGGGAGATACCAGCAGCACTTAAATCTGCAGATATAGCTCCGTTGCACAAGGGGGGGAGTAAAGCCTTGGCAAAAAATTATAGGCCAGTTGCACTAACATCACACATAATAAAAGTGTTTGAAAGAGTGATTAGGAATCAAATTTCTAGTTTTATGGAAAACAATGAATTGCACAATCCAGGACAACATGGATTTAGAGCGGGAAGATCCTGTCTGTCACAGTTACTCAACCACTATGACAAAATCACAGAAGCCCTAGAAGAAAAGCAAAATGCAGATGTTGTATACACAGACTTTGCAAAGGCTTTCGACAAATGTGACCATGGGGTGATAGCTCACAAAATGAGGTCAATGGGAATAACTGGAAAAGTAGGACGCTGGATACTCAATTTCCTGTCGAACAGAACACAAAGAGTAACAGTCAATCAGATAAAATCGAGTCCAAGCGATGTTAAAAGCTCTGTACCTCAAGGTACAGTCCTTGCACCGCTACTGTTCCTTATTCTCATATCTGATATAGACAAAAATACACGTCACAGCTTCGTGTCATCCTTCGCAGATGACACAAAAATCAGCATGAAAATTACCTCTGCTGAAGACATTGAAAAACTACAAACAGATGTCAACAAAGTTTTCGATTGGGCAGCAGAAAATAATATGATGTTTAACAGTGATAAATTTCAGGTACTCAGGTACGGCAAAAATGAGGATCTGAAACATAATACAGGGTACAAAACACAATCAAATCTTCCCATAGTAGAAAAACAGCATGTCAAGGATTTGGGAATAATGATGTCCGACGATCTAACGTTTAGGGAGCATAACCAAGCAAATATCGCATCAGCCAGAAAAATGATCGGATGGATTACGAGAACTTTCAAATCCAGGGATCCCATCACAATGGTTGTACTCTTCAAGTCACTTGTGTTGTCCCGTCTCGAATACTGCTCAGTACTCACTTCCCCCTTCAGAGCAGGAGAGATTGCTGAAATAGAGGGAATACAGAGAACATATACGGCACGCATAGACGAGATAAAACACCTAAATTATTGGGATCGTCTCAAAGCTCTCCAAATGTACTCTCTAGAAAGGAGACGAGAGAGATACCAAATAATATACACGTGGAAAATACTGGAGGGCCAGGTCCCAAATCTACACAGTAAAATAACAACGTACTGGAGTGAACGATATGGAAGAAAATGCAAGATTGAACCAGTGAAGAGCAGAGGTGCCATAGGCACAATCAGAGAACACTGTATAAACATCAGAGGTCCGCGGTTGTTCAACGTCCTCCCAGCGACTATAAGAAATATTGCCGGAACAACCGTGGACATCTTCAAGAGAAAACTGGACTGTTTCCTAAGAGAAGTCCCGGATCAGCCGGGCTGTGGTGGGTATGTGGCTCTGCGGGCCGCTCCAAGCAACAGCCTGGTGGATCAAACTCTCACAAGTCGAGCCTGGCCTCGGGCCGGGCTTGGGGAGTAGAAGAACTCCCAGAACCCCATCAACCAGGTATCAACCAGGTATCAACCAGGGAAGTCACGAACTCAGCTAGGGGGGAGGTGGGCCCATGTGAGGGGAGGGCGGCACTGCTCAATTGATCGTCAACCTCTCTTCCAATCCCAGCCTTCCTCCAGTCAAACTATCCACCGGCCGTCTTTAGGACGCAGTTCTGCTGTAAGAGACGTACAGTGTTGACGTTATCTGTCTCACAGTGTTAGCCTTATTGTGGTACAGTGTTGACGTTATCTGTCTCACAGTGTTAGTCTTATTGTGGTACAGTGTTGACGTTATCTGTCTTACAGTGTTAGCCTTATTGTGGTACAGTGTTGACGTTATCTGTCTCACAGTGTTAGTCTTATTGTGGTACAGTGTTGACGTTATCTGTCTCACAGTGTTAGCCTTATTGTGGTACAGTGTTGACGTTATCTGTCTTACAGTGTTAGCCTTATTGTGGTACAGTGTTGACGTTATCTGTCTCATAGTGTTAGCCTTATTGTGGTACAGTGTTGACACTACTCTGGTACAGTGTTGACACTACTCTGGTACAGTGTTGACACTACTCTGGTACAGTGTTGACGCTACTCTGGTACAGTGTTGACACTACTCTGGTACAGTGTTGACGCTACTCTGGTACAGTGTTGACGCTACTCTGGTACAGTGTTGACACTACTCTGGTACAGTGTTGACACTACTCTGGTACAGTGTTGACACTACTCTGGTACAGTGTTGACACTACTCTGGTACAGTGTTGACGCTACTCTGGTACAGTGTTGACACTACTCTGGTACAGTGTTGACGCTACTCTGGTACAGTGTTGACGCTACTCTGGTAGTGTTGACACTACTCTGGTACAGTGTTGACGCTACTCTGGTACAGTGTTGACACTACTCTGGTACAGTGTTGACACTACTCTGGTACAGTGTTGACGTTATCTGTTTTACAGTGTTGACGTTATCTGTTTTACAGTGTTGACATAATCTATTTTACAGTGTTGACATAATCTATTTTACAGTGTTGACATAATCTATTTTACAGTGTAGACATAATCTATTTTACAGTGTTGACATAATCTATTGTACAGTGTTGACATAATCTATTTTACAGTGTAGACATAATCAATTTTACAGTGTAGACATAATCTATTTTACAGTGTTGACATAATCTATTTTACAGTGTTGACATAATCTATTTTACAGTGTTGACATAATCTATTTTACAGTGTTGACATAATCTATTTTACAGTGTTGACATAATCTATTTTACAGTGTTGACATAATCTATTTTACAGTGTTGACATAATCTATTTTACAGTGTTGACATAATCTATTTTACAGTGTAGACATAATCTATTTTACAGTGTTGACATAATCTATTTTACAGTGTTGACATAATCTATTTTACAGTGTTGACATAATCTATTTTACAGTGTTGACATAATCTATTTTACAGTGTTGACATAATCTATTTTACAGTGTTGACATAATCTATTTTACAGTGTTGACATAATCTATTTTACAGTGTTGACATAATCTATTTTACAGTGTTGACATAATCTATTTTACAGTGTACCCAATTATTGAATCATTCCTTGAGTTTGTCCATGTCATCTTGCTGTTGTAGTACAGTGTCATATTACGGTGTATTACAGCAAATATGAATACAGTGTTCATATTACTGCAATACACAGTTGGTATTGTGATCAGTGAACACATCACTGTAATATAGTGTTGGTACTGTGGTACAGTGTTCGTATCACTTTTGATAACAGTTTTAATTACAATATAATAAAATTATGTTTCATTTTATCAAATGTTGATGTTACTGTGGTTAAAATGTTGATGTTTCTTTGGTTAAAATGATGATGTTACTGTGGTTAAAATGTTGATGTTACTGTGGTTAAAATGTTGATGTTACTGTGGTTAAAATGTTGATGTTTCTGTTGCTAAAATGTTGATGTTACTGTGGTTAAAATGTTGATGCTACTGTGGTTAAAATGTTCATGTTACTGTGGTTAAAATGTTGATGTTACTGTGGTTAAAATGTTGATGTTTCTGTTGCTAAAATGTTGATGTTACTGTGGTTAAAATGTTGATGTTACTGTGATTAAAATGTTGATGTTTCTGTTGCTAAAATGTTGATGTTACTGTGGTTAAAATGTTGATGTTTCTATTATTAAAATGTTGATGTTAGTGTGGTTAAAATGTTGATGTTTCTGTTGTTAAAATGTCGATGTTTATGTGGTTAAAATGTTGTTGTTTCTGTTGCTAAAATTTTGATGCTACTGTGGTTAAAATATTGATGTTTCTGTTCTTAAAAAGTTGATTCTATTGTGGTTAAAATATTGATTTTATTTTTTATAAAATATCGATCTTTCTGTTTTCGACTACTGATGTTACTTTTGTCAAATCATGATGTTACCTTTCTCAAATGTTGTTGTTGCTATGGTTAAATGTTAGTGTGAAAGAGTGTTGATGTTTGCCCGAGTTTACCTGAGAACCACTAACATTTATGGTCTCGACGAGGACAGGAAGCCGGCAGCTTGTCGAAGGTCCTCCCCCCCCCATTTGCCTTGATGATCTTTTCCAGTTGTACTTTGAAAGTTAAGAGTTTTGGCACTTACGGCTTCAGCGGGTAGGCTGTTCCATGAGTTTATAGCCCTGTGAGTGAAAAGCATCTCCTGTTCTCAGTCCTACATTGTGGCTTGTTGAGCTTGAAACCGTTGCTCCTTGTTCGTGTTACATCTGACCTTTCGAACAAATTGTCCGGATCAACATTCTCCAAATTGTTCAGTATTTTGAAAGTTTCGATGATATCCGTGGTTTGCAGTGTTGTTAGCCCTGTGGCCCTCAACCGTTCCTGATACGTGAGTTGACTTAGCTGCGGAATGATTTTTGTTGCCCGGTGTTGCACTTTCTCCAGAGCAGCTATGTCCTTCTGAAGATGAGGTCTTCCATGCTTGTATACAGTAATCTTAGTGTGAAGGAGTGTTAGTGTGAAAGTGTTGGTATGAAAGTATTGGTGTAAAAGTGTTGGTGTAAAAGTGTTGGTGTGAAAGTGTTGGTGTGAAAGTCTTGGTATGAAGAGTGTTGGTGTGAAAATGTTGGCCCGAAAGAGTGTTGGCCTGAAAGAGTGTTAGCATGAATGAATGCTGGGGTGTAAAAGTGTTGTGATTTTTAATATAGTCTTGTCGTCTTGTCATTGTTCAGTGTCAGGCACCTTGAAAGAGATTTGTCGTCTTGTCCATATATTGCGATAATTGGGGCTGACAGTTTCCAAGTGGGGATGCAAAAAACAGAAGACTTGTCTCCTTCAAGGCTGCACTCATATATACAGATGAACAATGTTTTGAAATTTCAAACTATAATACAGGGAGTAGTAAAGGAATACAAAGCTAATTAAATCTGGGGTCAATAGACTAACATTGCCTTCTGTTATGCTACAGCGGTACACTGAATTGGTGTTCTGATTTAGGTTAAAATGTCGAATGAAAAGATCAACACGAACTGCGTGACACTGACGCGGTTCATCCTGAAGGAGCAGAAGAAGCACCCGGAGGCCACGGGCGAGCTCACCATGCTGATGATGGGCATCCAGACGGCAGTCAAGTGCATATCCAATGCCGTCAGGAAGGCTGGCATCGCTGCTCTGTGAGTAACTTCTCACTCTGTTTTTCCTCCGTCATATTGGTGTGTATTCACCTATTTGTGCCTGCAGGATCGAACTGTTAGTGCTTGGGACCCCGCCTTTCCAACGGTCAGTCGTATAATATACTGACTTGGGACCTGTTTTTCTCTATCATATCTGCATTATATTGCTCTCTCTCTCTCTCTCTCTCTCTCTCTCTCTCTCTCTCTCTCTCTCTCTCTCTCTCTCTCTCTCTCTCTCTCTCTCTCTCTCTCTCTCTCTCTCTCTCTCTCTCTCTCTCTTCTTCTCACAGACCAGGGTTTTGCCACCAGAGATTCAGAGGTGTGAGGTGTGCCACTAGACTAGTACCCGAGCTGAGGGGTATGAGCTACGAGGAGAGACTACGGGAATTAACCTCACGTCGCTGGAAGACAGAAAAGTTAGGAAGATTTTCAGAGGAATTGATAGGGTAGATAAAGTTTATTTAACTCAAGGGGCACACGCACTAGGGGACACAGGTGCCAACATAAGAACTGCCTTTAGAAACTTGTGTAAGGAATCGTTCAGGACCCTGTATACCACTTATGTCAGAACAATCCTGGAATATGCAGCTCCTGCCTGGAGTCCATATCTAGTTAAACACAAGACAAAGTTAGAGAAGATTCAGCGGTATACCACCAGACTTGTCCAGGGACTGAGAGGTATGAGTAAGTTTCGGCCGCGAATCAAAACGGGTCCCTAGAGTGTGAAGATGCGGATGTTGAGCATTCGGCCATGATACTCAGTGTGTAATCACCTAGTTCTGCTTGCGGGGGTTGAGCTATGTTCTTTCGGCCCACCTCTCAACTGTCAATCAACTGGGTTTTTTTCCTCCCACACCCCACACTCCCCAGGAAGCAGCCCGTGACAGCTGACTAACTCCCAGGTACCTATTTACTGCTAGGTAACAGGGAAATAGGGTGAAAGAAACTCTGCACATCGTTTCTCGCCGTTTCTCGACCACAGGATCACGTGTCCAGTTTGCTGTCCGCTCGGCCGGCCGGCTCACAGGTGTGTTTTCCCGGGTGTGTGTGTGTGTGAGCCGGGTTCCCGGTGTAACATTGGCTATGACTACTGCCAACATTGTAACATTGGGTACGATAACCCAATGTAAAACCGGGTAAAATACTAAACTAATAAATGTACACATTTCTTATCCTGAGTACCACTTCCTGTAGGTTGCACTTGGTAACACTGTTATTGAACACTAACACTGTAAAATAAGCTGACATATGATGGTTACACCGGATCCAAAGGTACACTAAAAACAAGGAAATGCTACACAGGATTAAATACGCTGCCACCATCTGCCTTGACCACTGAGACTAAATCAAACAACGAGGCAAGAAACATTGCTTGACTTGGAGAGTACTTTCTATAACTAACATTAATTATGGGACGGTTGTCAGCCACTATATCCAAACTATTAAGAGGATTCAACAATTGACACAGATGGGGAATTTAACATGAGTTTATTGAGATACCAAATTATACTAAACACCACAATAAAACCTACTCTAACACTGGCAACAAGTTAAGAAATTCAGACATGGAACAAAATTACAGAGATCACACACATTACCTTAATTAAGACCTCTGTCTCTCCCCCTGGCTGGGGATGTCCTACACAGCACCTCTCTGGACCCGGCCGTCCTGATCACTCTACTCTTCCTGGGTCTACAGGCCCTCTATATACACCTCACATAGGGGGGGAGGGGAAGATTTACTGTTGCTAGGTCGGCTACACGTGCACAAACACTCAAGAATTCTCCCCACTTGTTTGACATTAAACATACACTGTTTCAAGAGAGGACTTATTAATTTCGTGTGTGGCTGACCTCTGACCTGTCTAAAAGGGGAAATCCAAGCATGTTTACACATGAGGATCTGGGGTCTACTCCCTTACCCTGTTGACAAGAGTATCATGAAATATTACATACTTGAAACTATGCTGAATGAGACTAACACAGGAATTTTTAATCAACATACAAGAAAACCGGAGGTCATCTGGGCTGACCTCTTGGAGCAGACTTCCCTGGTTGAGAACTCTAGGGGGGGGGGGATCATGGGTGTTTACACCGGTTCTTCTGTGTGTGTGTGTGTGTGTGTGTGTGTGTGTGTGTGTGTGTGTGTGTGTGTGTGTGTGTGTGTGTGTGTGTGTGTGTGTGTGTGTGTGTTCACCTAGTTGTGTTCACCTAGTTGTGTTTGCGGGGGTTGAGCTTTGCTCTTTCGGCCCGCCTCTCAACTGTCAATCAACTGTTTACTAACTACTTATTTTCCCCACACCACATACACACACACACACACACACACACACACACACACACACACACACACACACACACACACACAACACACACACACAACACACACACACACACAACACACACTCCACAGGGCTACTATGTAGTGAGGAAAGAGAGAGAAGGGAGAGGAGGTGGTGGTGTGGCTTTGCTACTAAGAGAAGGTTGGAGTTTCGAAGAGATGGTAATTCAGAACTGTGAAGGTTTCAGGGACTACATATCAGGCACCATTGCAACTGGAGGACAGAAAATTATAATAGTAGTCATATATAACCCCCCACCGAATGACAGAAGACCCAGACAGGAATATGATAGAAACAACATGGCCACCATCAATATAATAGAGAGAGCAGCTTCTATGGCTAGCAGGAACGGATCCAGACTTCTAATCATGGGAGACTTCAACCATGGGAAGATAGATTGGGGGAACAGGACCCACACGGAGGCCCAGACACGTGGAGAGCTAAGCTGCTGGATGTGGCAACAAGAAACTTTCTAAGTCAACACGTCAAGGGACCGACAAGAATGAGAGGAGGGGATGTACCAGCCTTGCTGGATTTGATATTTACCCTAAATGAGTCGGATATAAGGGAAGTTAAGTTGGAAGCCCCCTTGGGAATGAGTGATCATAGGGTATTGAGCTTTGAGTACCTGGTTGAGCTAGGAATTATCACCCCCAAAAAAGAACTGGGAACCAAAGGGCTGGCGTACAGAAAGGGAAACTATGAGGAGATGAATAAATTCCTATGGGATATACATTGGGACACAGAACTCGGAACCAAGTCCGTACAAGACATGATGGACTATGTCACCCAAAATGTCAGGGGCTGTAAGCAGGTTTGTCCCAGCCCCAACAGAAAAACAGAGAAGCAAAGGAAGAATCCGTGGTTAATAGGGAAGGTATGAAAG
>WNGS01165523.1:13673585-13686033 GCA_020271785.1 Procambarus virginalis | reverse complement strand
CTTCAGGGTGGCCACTGCAAGATTCAGGGACTCGTAAAGCTCTTCTAAGGTCGTTGGTTGCTTCACATTCAAGGAGATAGTGAAGTAATTGGCTTTTCTGCGAGTTCGTGACCTCTCCTGCCCTCGTTTAGGTACCTCCTACCTTCTGCGCGCGTGGCACATGCCGTCACATGCGATTTTTTACCCCCAGAATTCCACTGAGTCGTTCAAGCTGTGCCCATTTGTCAACCAATAAAATCTTGAGTTATCTTGTGGGTGCAAAATGGGGGAATATTTTAAGAACAGTATCAATATTTGTGGGGGGGAGGAGGGAGGAGACGTTGACGACGACAAGGAAGAACAGAGACACAGACACCTCCCCAACCAACCATCATCATCATCTCTAGATAATCTCAAGATAGGCTCTTCTTATGTTGGCCAGCCTGGCATATGCTGCTGATATCCCCTCTTGATATGGGTTTCAGAGGGCAGATCTGGAGATATCAACCCCCTAGGTCTTTCTCCGATTCTTGAAAAATGTCATCCCCCCCCCCCCAAATGTATCTGTATCTGGCCTTCTGCTTCCTAGCTACACCTACCTTTATTACTTTAAATTTGCTCCGGTTACTCTTAACCATTTGTTGGTCCATTCCTTCGGTATCATAGAAATTGGATGTGGGTGTTCTCCTTCCTACTCTAACTTCTCTAAAGTTCTCAGATAAGCAACCTTCTAGTGTAATGTGCATCCCTCCTCTTCATAGTATAGTTTCATGTATTACCCTGGCTAGAACCTAAGGATCCTGTAAGTATGAACCCAGGTATTGGCAAGTGGAGCATGTGTTTTGTCTTAGGTTTAAGTTTGGACTGGCCTGGCCTTTAAGGGACCATAGACCATACCACTAGTTTATTACCTATATGTATGTCTCTCCTCCTATCTATGTGGAGTCAGATTTAAAGTAAAGTAGGATGTGGTAGAGTATTGTGATCTTATTTAGGGATTTTCAATGGTTCAGTTTGTCACTAGTTCCCCCCCCCCCTCTTGTCTAATTAGACATTGTTCCTAGATAGCAGTACTTTTATGTTTAGGAACTAATTCCCAGGGGCTGGGCCTAGCCTAACACTAATGGTTTCCCTAGTTAAGATTATTCTCCTGTTCATAAATAAGCCCACTCTTGTAACAGGATTGTATATTTTTAATGTTAGTAGTTGGTATTCTCGGCTGTTTATAATAGTCAGGCAGCAGCTCGGGGGGCCCTGTATTTTAGCTAGCAATGGTCAGGCTCGAGGAACTTGGATTGTCATAATGATTTGCTGGCTTAAGGACCTGCCCAAAATGTTGTTAGTGGCTTTGCAAGAATGTACCACCTGATCACCAATGTATGTAATTTCAAAACCTATTGTACCTTCAGTTATATATACTGTGTAAATATATAGATATAAAAATGTGTAAATGAATGGTCACATGCAGGCCTGGTGAGCCAGATTGAGTTTATAACCTCATCCACAGCATATCCAAAACTACTATAAACCATACCTGTTCTTTACAGGTATGGTTTGGCTGGTGATGTGAATGTGCAGGGTGAAGAGGTAAAAAAACTGGATGTACTGGCCAATGACCTCTTCATCAACATGCTGACCTCCTCCTACACCACCTGCCTCCTAGTCTCTGAGGAAAACAAGACTGTAATTGAGGTAAGATGCATTTCATCTCTCAAATCTTGCTAATACCACATCACCATTGCATACTGTATTGTTGTTAGGAAGGTGTCTACATCTGCTCCAGAACTGGGAGCTCAGGCTGCTGTAGGCAGTGAGCTACCTCTCCCTCCCTACTCCTAAATGAATGGGGAAGGCAAGGCAAATTAGCTTGCATTAGTTCAAAGAGAATATGATAACTGAAGCATACCTGGAGAGGGGTTTCGAGAATTCTACTTCCCGAGCCTGGCCTGAGGCCAGGCTTGACTTGTTCAGGCCGGGCTTGACTTGATAACTTGGTCCAACAGGCTGTTGCTTGGAGTGGCCTGCAGGCCCACATGCAACCTTTCAAAGTGCCTCTTGAAATATCCATATTTCATTTTAAAGCCTCCATATTTCAAATGCTTGCTGGAAGGGTGTTGAACAGCTGTAGACTCTGATGTCAAGACTGTTCTCGATGCACAATTTGTTAATTTGTTCAGTTCTTAGATTTTCTATAGCACACCTACTCACTGGTTCTATTCTGCATTTCCTCATCTTTTACTCCAGTATGTTATTCTACTGGGCAAATTTGGGACCTGGCCCTTCATTATCTTCCATGTATATATTATTTGATAATGTTATCTTCTCCTTTCCAGAGTACATTTTGAGAGCTTTGAGATAGTCCCTATAACTTAAGGTTCAATCATTTCTATGCATACCATATATTTTCTCTGTATTCCCTCTAATTCAGAGAAAACACTCCTGCCCTGAAAGGGGAAGAGTGTAGCGAGCAATACTCAAGACAGGACAGCATCAGTGATTTAAATAGTACAGTATTAGCATTGCTGTGGGATTTCTGAGATTTGAGTTCTCATAATTCATCCTATCATTTTCCTGGCTGCCACTATTTGCTCGGTTATGTTCACTAAATGTCAGGTTGCCGGATATCATAATTCTTAGATCTTTTACATGTTGCTTTCCTTCTATGAGTAGGTCAGATTGTGTTCTGTACCGTGTGTTTCATTAAAGTTCATTTTCAGCATACTGCAGTACCTGGAACTTGTCACCACTTAGATCATGTTATTTTCAGTTGCTCAATTGAAGATTGGAAAATCTGCAGGCAAATATTAATTTAATAATGTCTTCTACAGTGGCAATTTTCATGCTGATTCTTCATCTGCAAAGAGTGACATAAAGCTAGGATACAGGTGTATCCCAGGTACCCTGGGATAGAGCTTTTCACTGCACTTGGGCTTGATCCTACTAGATTGATTGTCACTCCCTGCATTGTTTGACAGTTGAAAATCCTCCACCACAATTTACCCATTATTCCTATTGATCCCATTTTATGGGCTATCATATTATTCCATGGTCACATTTGTTGAATGCCTTTGTAAAGTCTCTGTATACATCTGCATTTTGGTTTTCTAAGGCTTCTGTGGTTGTCATAGTGGTTGAGTAACCGTGACAGACAGGATCTTCCTGCTATAAATCATGTTGTCCTGGGTTGTGAAGTTCAATGCAGTGCAGGCAATGCAGACAAACTATGTAAACAATCGTTAACTAGGCTGAGCCACTAGTTTCACTATCAACACCAGATGGCAACTTTGAGTTGCCTACTGCATCATTCACATAACCCCCATTGCATGACCCCCAAATCCACTAGAAAAAGGGGAAGGGTGGGAATGGGAAGCCACTCTGTAGTTCCCAAGAGTTCTCACATGGAGAAAAGTAAAACAGAGGGCTGATCATGAGCAGGGGAAGAAGCTGCAAATAGCACACAGGGACAGCACTTGTACAATGGATGCAATACAGTGATGTGTGATACTGTGTAGGAAAACTGCTAAAAAAAGAGACCCTAGCACTAAAGAAATTGCCATCATGGTCAGTTAAAAAAGCCACAAGGCAATGGAAAGAGCCCAAAGCAATTCTGTACTGATGGCCTGTGCAACTGAACCACACACTAGACCCTCGGTAAAAAAATGGACCCTGCAATAAGCTACCATGAACATGGGGCCAGCAAACTGCATGGTCATTCAAACCCCCATGGGGTAGCATAGACATGACACAGCAACCACAGGACAGTGACAAATTGGCAGCCATAGAAAACTAGCAACAAATGCCAAAGCACCACTTTGAAAGGTGAAGACCCAACCTTTGCCACTGATTTTTAATGATCGAAAAGTTGTGCAGTACACGCATACGAAACAAGGGGAACCCCAAAAGTAAGACAGAATGAGCATGAAAACCTCAAAAGGGGAAAATAGCCAGATGGAGGTGAAAAAGATATATTGTGAAGAACAAGGGGGGGGGGCCCCCCCAAGATGATAGCTGAAGGGATGATATAAGGAAGGGGAAACTTGTGGCCTTTCATGGTACTCATTGTGACCTTTTGAAAGCAATTTAAGAAAACACTAGATCTGTAAGTTTTTTGACATATTTTAATGTGTAGTGCATAATTCAATGTGCAGCCTTTTGAAATCTTTGGTAAATGAAATATTGCCTTTGTATGATGAAAGGTTTCCCCCACTTTTGGTATAGTGATTCAAATGACATTCCAAAAAATCTTACAAAAGGAACATAACCACAGGATCAGAAACAAACCCTAAAGTGACAGAAATGGTGGAAGATGCACTATGCCACTCCATACTGCCATCGAGAAGAACAGCTGCATACAACTAGGTGAATACAGGAGAGGTAATCTGCCAACAAATGATATGGTGATTGTCATAAATGCTAGCTACAAGTTTTAATTTATGGCATGTTTGATAGCATTCAGTTGCGAGAGCTTAATATGTTAGTGGACCTATTACTAATACTGTAACTTGCTATACTTTAGATAGCATTATGGCAGGTTATAGCAGTGATATAGCATATACAGGTAATTTAAATAAATAAAATAAATATTAACTGTTGAGAAAATAAATCTAAAGGTAATATTGTAATTACAAAATTTAAGTTAGTGTAAAGTTCAAATACTGTACACAAAATGACCTAGATACAATGTTGTAATAAAGTAAAAAGATTGAAGTAGCTGAAGGTAAATCATATGGTATTTTAGTTTTCCAGCTTTAATCTACTTGATTCCCTACACATCTGAAAGAACACAAATCAAAGGTATAAGGCAGGAATTACAAATAATGACCTCTCAACAAGACCGAATGAAATGAATATTATCCAAAGATTTATTTTTAAATGGTGTTACATTCGAACTTGAGAAAGGTGCAATTGATCATGATAATTTATTAAAGCTAAATTTTCATTATTGTAAGGAAGTGTATTATAAACATGGGCTAATATTCCCTTGCTGGATAAGTTTAAAGAAGGATAGTATTAGCATACTGTATATCATAGCTGGTCCTAGAGGAGGCACAAGAAGCATCACCAACATGAATGATGTTGGTTGGTTGGACCCTCAAGTAACCAGAGATACGACCTATTGATAGTTATGTATTGATGTGATTGTCTACTGTGTCACTTTTTTTTTCCCTCAGATTAGGGTTTTTAATTTGCCTGTACTTTCTACACATTTTTCCCCATTACAGTAGTAGGTTGATTTCTGATCATTGTACTCCACTCTCCTCTACAAGCACACCAGATTTTGATCATGGTGTTGGACTTGTGAAAGTCCAGAGGCATGGTACATACTACTGTAGGCATGACTGTTATACTAGAACCTAATACTGTAGAGCTACCGAGGAGCTGGCTCGGAGAAAGTTTAAACGGTATTGTTAATGCATAAAAATCTTTTAAACATTGTATTTAATTTATTTTTTTTGACAGGTAGAGAAAGATCGTCAAGGAAAGTATATTGTCTGCTTTGACCCCCTTGATGGCTCATCCAACATTGACTGTTTGGTGTCAATTGGTTCAATATTCTCAATCTTTAGGTCAGTCTTGTTTACTATTGCTTATTTTACTTGAGGTTCCCCCTGAAGGTTACTTTATAGTTTATATTTAAATCTTATAAACTTTGTGGTTTTTGTGCAATATCTAGCCTGCCATCATTTACTTGAAACTTTTAAAGACTTTGGTATGGTGGTGCAAGGATGATCCCTACTTCAGATCCCTGTAACTCCCTGATGGCAGATTTAGGAATTTTAATAATTGTTAGTCAAGGTATTCTTAAGTCATACATATCTTGAACAGTGTGTCTTCAAAATTTATACGCATGTTCCCCAATGCCAAACCAGAGGATAATCATGGTACCGTACCCTTGTTTGAAAATGATAACTTTGGTTTGTTTGTAAGTGATGCCACAATTTTATTACCTAAGGGTCACTAACACCCTATTGGCCTTGAGGGCTAGCCACTCCAGTGGCACTCTAGAAGCTAGTGGCTTGTCAAAGCCCTTCCCCCCCCCCCTTATTTGCTCTTGTAAACTGGGCAATACAATAGTTGTGCATTTCCCTCATCCCAATAGTTTTAAACTTGCAAAAAAAATTTGTAATTGCAGTGATTAGTAGAGCACTGCATCAAATAATTATTTCAAAACCCTCATTTTAGAATTATTCATAAATTTATAGGGATTTACTTGCTATGTGCTGCACATAACTGGGTGGAACTGTTGGAAAATAACACAAGTACAGTTATCATTGATGTCTCTAATATGCTTTCTCAGTCCATAAAGGCCAGCAATGCACATGCTGCAATCTCTTCATTTCCATTTCTCTATTAAAGTTCAAGTATGTTTATTGAGATAAGCAGGAAATACATCTCAAAGGGATAGAGTAGCTTAGGCTATTTCTACCCCCCTCAAATACATCTATGCTACACATGCTTCCATCATGGGTTCAAAGTTCATAACTAACCAATTAGTCGGTTATATCATGTACTCTTGTACTGTAATGACTGTCCTGCTGTAAACTTGGCCAAATGAACTCAGTACACCAATAACTGAATAAATCATTATTTTTTCCCATATAATTTTATACAAAGAAATTGCATAACTTCCTTTAACCAGTAGTATATTAGTATATATGGCATTTCATTACATATTATTATACTAGTGTGTGTATGTATATATGTACATACACAAGTTGTTACATTCTTGTACAGCCACTAGTATGCATAGCGTTTCGGGCAGGTCCCTGGAATACGATCCCTGCCGCAAAGAATCGTTTTTACAACAAAGTACCCATTTTACTGTTGAGTTAAACAGAGGCTACAGTTAAGGATTTGCACCCAGTAAATCCTCCCCGGCCAGGATAGGAACCCATGATAAAGCGCTCGCGGAATGCCAGGCGAGTGTCTTACCACTACACCACGGAGACTATGTATGTACAGGCGATGAGTCGCAATAACGTGGCTAAAATATGTTGACCAGACCACACACAAGAAGGTGAAGGGACAACACCGTTTAAGTCCGTCCTCACAATCGACTTGAGAATGGTCCAGGACGGACCGAAACGTCGTCGTCCCTTCACCTTCTAGTGTATGGTCTGGTCAACATTGTGCGAGAGATATATTAGTACTGTACTGTTTTAATTACATATTAATTACTGGTAGTATATTAGGCATTTCATTACATTTGCTGCTGGATTTTAGTCTTGTAGAATTTTGGCTAGTTTTTGTATCAAAAAAATTATATGCCTAGATAAGTTTTAAGTGGAAACTATATTAACTTTTGAAATTTTCAGGAAGATCTCTGATGATGACCCTAATGTAAATGATGCACTCCAGCCAGGCAATCGTCTTGTTGCAGCAGGATATGCCCTCTATGGCTCGGCTACTATGATGGTCATATCTACTGGGAATGGGGTTAATGGATTCATGCTTGATCCAGTGAGTCTTCACTGCAATTTGTAGTATAGTACTATATTCACAAAAGTTAAAATGTGCAAGTACTGTTCATGAAATGCACATTTAGAGTACTGGACTATATTTTTGCTCTTATCTAATAATACTGTACCTTAATTAAAATCATTACCTCTGAAAGTGTGTGTGAATGGATAAATGTGAATATACAGAAACAAGGTAGTTTACACGGAGTATGAGTAGTTATCACTGGTCATGCCAGCCAATACAGCTGTGGCTGACAGTCTGCATAACTGCCCCATACATGAAATATACATTACAGAATAGTGTATAAACAAACAAGGGCATTGCTAGGCAGTATAACAAAACCAATGGTCCCCCATTCAACGCTACCTCGTAACTTACCGAGGCTTATCAGTAAAAACAGACTTAGCCAAATAAGGAGCGGAAGACACTTATGTGTTCCATCCATGTTACACGAATGAGGTTTAACAGTACTATAAATTATTGAAAAGAGGAAACGAAACGAATGAGGTTTAACAGTACTATAAATTATTGAAAAGAGGAAATATAGTACCCTGTACACACTACATACATACATACACATATATACACACACACACACACACACACACACACACACACACACACACACACACACACACACACACACACACACACACACACACACACACACACACACACACACATAATTGGACAGACTTGTTGCTAGGCAAGGAAGTGAATGAGATGTATGTCAAGTTTTGTGAAATATATGATAAAGGCACAAAAAATTTATACCAAAACAGAGAAGCAGAACTAGGAAACAGGATTGGTTCGACAGAAAGTGCGAGAGGGCCAGAGAACAAAAGACACAAAAATGGAATCAATACAGGAAGAGGCCAAACCCCCAATCATACCAGCGATACAAAGATGCGAGAAACAACTACACGGCAGTGAGGAGAGAGGCAGAAAGAAATTTTGAAAAAGGGATTGCAGACAAATGTAAAACAGAACCAGGTCTATTCTATAAATTCATAAACAACAAATTACAGGTAAAGGATAATATTCAGAGGTTGAAAATGGGAAATAGATTCACGGAAAATGAAAAGGAAATGTGTGAAACATTAAACGAAAAGTTCCAAAGTGTGTTTGTCCAAAATGAAATCTTCAGGGAACCAGATACAATAAGAATTCCAGAGAACAACATAGAGCACATAGACGTGTCTAGAGACGAAGTGGAAAAAATGCTCAAAGAGCTAAATAAGAACAAAGCAGTTGGTCCAGATGGAGTTTCACCATGGGTTCTGAGAGAATGTGCACCTGAGCTCAGCATCCCTCTTCAACTGATCTTTCAGGCATCCCTGTTTACAGGAGTTGTAGCTGATGTGTGGAAAAAGGCTAACATAGTTCCAATTTACAAGAGTGGAAGCAGGGAAGACCCCCTTAATTATAGACCGGTATCATTGACAAGTGTAATAGTCAAAATATTGGAAAAAATAATTAAAACTAAATGGGTAGCACACCTGGAGAGAAATGATATAATATCAGACAGACAGTATGGTTTTCGATCTGGTAGATCCTGTGTATCGAATTTACTCAGTTTTTATGATCGAGCAACAGAGATATTACAGGAAAGAGATGGTTGGGCTGACTGCATCTATCTGGACCTAAAAAAGGCTTTCGACAGAGTTCCACATAAGAGGTTGTTCTGGAAACTGGAAAATATTGGAGGAGTGACAGGTACGCTTCTAACATGGATGAAAAACTTTCTGACTGATAGAAAAATGAGGGCTGTGATCAGAGGCAATGTATCGGACTGGAGAAATGTCACAAGTGGAGTACCACAGGGTTCAGTTCTTGCACCAGTGATGTTTATTGTCTACATAAATGATCTACCAGTTGGTATACAGAATTATATGAACATGTTTGCTGATGATGCTAAGATAATAGGAAGGATAAGAAATTTAGATGATTGTCATGCCCTTCAAGAAGACCTGGACAAAATAAGTATTTGGAGCAACACTTGGCAAATGGAATTTAATGTGAATAAATGCCATGTTATGGAATGTGGAATTGGTGAACATAGACCCCACACAACCTATAAATTATGTGAGAAATCTTTAAAGAATTCTGATAAAGAAAGGGATCTAGGGGTGGTTTTAGATAGAAAACTGTCACCTGAGGACCACATCAAGAACATTGTGCGAGGAGCCTATGCTACACTTTCTAACCTAAGAATTGCTTTTAAATACATGGATGGAGAAATACTAAAGAAATTGTTCACGACTTTTATTAGACCAAAGCTGGAATATGCAGCGGTTGTATGGTGCCCTTATCTTAAGAAGCACATCAACAAACTGGAAAAGGTGCAACGACATGCCACTAAGTGGCTCCCAGAAATGAAGGACAAGAGCTATGAGGAGAGGTTAGAGGCATTAAATATGCAAAAACTAGAAGATAGAAGAAAAAGAGGCGATATGATCACTACGTACAAAATAGTAACAGGAATTGATAAAATCGACAGGGAAGATTTCCTGAGACCTGGAACTTCAAGAACAAGAGGTCATAGATTTAAACTAGCTAAACACAGATGCCGAAGAAACGTAAGAAAATTCACCTTCGCAAATAGAGTGGTAGACGGTTGGAACAAGTTAAGTGAGAAGGTGGTGGAGGCCAAAACCGTCAGTAGTTTCAAAGCGTTATATGACAAAGAGTGCTGGGAAGACGGGACACCACGAGCGTAGCTCTCATCCTGTAACTACACTTAGGTAATTACACTTAGGTAATTACACAGCTGTCAGGTGCCCTACCTGACAAGGTGATACAGCAACCCTCAAACTCGCACAAGGCGAGAGGGGACCCAGGGGTCACATCCATTGAACCCCTTGCAATCCCGTGGGGTTTCTGAGGGCCCTTAGACTGTTATCGCTAAGGGTAAGCCCAGGCGGGGTACTGCTAACCGGCACCGCACCAAGTCTACCAAACTAACTTCTAAAGCTGAACCACCCAGACGTGTCTGCTCACAGGGGTATCATGCAGGGGGCATCACCAAACGCAGGAGGATAAGACCTTAATATAACGGGGGTAGGGAAACAAGAGCAGACCCCCCCCCCAAACCAGACAAACAAAAATTAAGAGAATAACCCTGCAAGAAGACAACGTACCCAGGAGGAACAGAGCCGTCACTGTAATAGGGAAAAACTAGCTGCTCAGTACCCCGTTCCCCACCCGTGCAAAACTACCACTTACCCTAAGGTAAACAAGGGAGGAGGAAACACCCCCAACACTCCTAGGGCGGTCAATCACCAAGCAGCAAAAAACAAAAGTAGACCCCAAGGTGACTTGTGGAAGATAACCCCAAGCCCCAAGGACGGTACTTACAGGGCCCTCAGAGAAGGGAACCCTAAGCACATGCAGCCGGAGTACCTGTGAATATTACTCCCAGCTCGCACGCCATTGTAAGAGTAGTACTGGGCACAAGGGACAGCACAACACGAGAGAATCGGGAGCTGGAGCCACACGACTGAGCTACAAGCACATCAGCCGAGAACTGACAGGTGGATAGCCAACGTGATGGGTCTGGGGCTCTCCCATCTCCCCTCCCAGAGAGGGGGGGGGGAGCTATGCAGACAAGCGGCGCGGCAAATGTGACGTCATGCTTGTTTGTTCGTTTTTCAATTGGGAGTTCTGTTTACTTATTAGTTTCAGTAGTAATTTTAACCAGATTAGGGGTTTGTTTTGGGACGCCTACCTTTCTGGGTGCCCGGCCCAGTCGATGGCTGACATAGAATGCTCCACACACATGTGCATTTCTTTAGGCCTTTGCGCCTAGTGCCTCTCCGAGGTGGCCAGGTTCTGGCTCGGTAGGCCTAGAACTCCTTTCACACTGACTGATGCCAATGTCTAATAATAATACATATCAGCCTGGATAGCTCTGAGGAGCTGAAGGGGCTCCCCCCAGAAAAAAAAAATTAAATTGTCAAAGTTGGAATAACACCACAACCTTCAAGCACCAAGATGCTAAGATACAAGGGAAGATAAGAAATTTAAAAGATTGTCATGCCCTTCAAGAACACCCGGACAGAATAAGTGTATGGAGCAACACTTGGCAAATGGTATTTAACGTGAATAAATGCCACTTTATAGAATGTAGAATAGGAGAAAATAGGCCCTACACAACCTACAAATTATGTGAAGAAGCTCAAAAATGTTAAAGAAAGAGATATAGGTGTGGTTATCACCACACCGCGGTGTGGTAAACTATCATCTAAGGACCACATAAAGAACATTGTGTCAGAAGTCTATGCTACGCTTTCCAGTTTTCAAATTGCTTTTAAATACATGGAAGACAAATAGTAAAATAAGTCTATAAATTTATTAAAAGCAAGCTGCACGTAAAGGATAAAATCTAGAGATCGAGAACGGGGAAGAGGACAAATTGAAAAAGAAATACGACGTGCTAAATGAACAGTTCCAAGTGCGTTCATACAAAAAGGATTTCAGAGAGCCAGACCAAAAAGGATTTCAGAGAGCCAGACCTAATGCAAACTCCAGAGCATAAGAATAAAGGTTTCCAAAGATGAAGTTGAAAAATTACTCAAGGGGCTAAGAAGAAAAAGCAGTTTGACTGGAGTGAGTTTCATCTTGGGTGCTGCGAGTGTGCAATGAGCCGAGCATTCCATTCCAATTTATATTTCACATTCTTATGTACAAGATTCTTATACATTAAAAAGGGCAAACAGTTCAAATCTCAAACGTACAGAACTCGCACTAACGTGATATATATCTATGAAAAAAGTCCCCCAGGATTGTATTGACACCACTTGGGGGGGGGGGGTGTCATAGTCCTTGGGGCCCAGGTTCAATTCCCAGCTGAGACAGGAAAAGAGGGCACACTCTTTCACCTGCTGGCCCCTGTTCACCTAGGAGTAACAGGGATTAGTAAACTACTTGTGGGGGGGTTGCATCTTTGGGAGGGTCACTAATTTGTCCCTGATGGGGACCAATACAAACCTAACATATACTGTATGTA
>WNGS01165523.1:13626705-13647074 GCA_020271785.1 Procambarus virginalis | reverse complement strand
TTTTGACTATTACACGTGTCAATGATACATATATATATAATATATATATATATATATATATATAAACATACATGTGTGTATACCTTGGGAAGAAGTGAGGAAGACAATGGTTGTGGTGTACATGTAACCAGATCACCCACAAGTAGCATTGAACGGAAGTTAACACAGAATACAAGAACTACCCCAAGTTGGTTGCCACACCTGGCAGATGTGAGGGCCACACCTGGCAGATGTGAGGGCCACACCTGGCAGATGTGAGGGCCACACCTGGCAGATGTGAGGGCCACACCCGGCAGATGTGAGGGCCACACCTGGCAGATGTGAGGGCCACACCTGGCAGATGTGAGGGACACTTGGCAGACGTGAGGGCCACACCTGGCAGACGTGAGGGCCACACCTGGCAGATGTAGGGGCCACACCTGGCAGATGTGAGGGTCACACCTGGCAGATGTGAGTGCCACACCTGGCAGATGTGAGGGTCACACCTGGCAGATGTGAAGGTCACACCTGGCAGATGTGAGGGCCACACCTGGCAGATGTGAAGGCCACACCTGGCAGATGTGAAGGTCACACCTGGCAGATGTGAGGGTCACACCTGGCAGATGTGAGGGCCTCACCTGGCAGATGGGAGGGCCACACCTGGCAGATGTGATGGTCACACCTGACAGATGTGAAGGTCACACCTGGCAGATGTGAGTGTCACACCTGGCAGATGTGAGGGTCACACCTGGCAGATGTGAGGGCCACACCTGGCAGATGTGAGGGCCACACCTGACAGATGTGAGGGCCACACCTGGCAGATGTGAGGGCCACACCTGGCAGAAGTGAGGGCCACACCTGGCAGATGTGAGGGACACACCTGGCAGATGTGAAGGTCACACCTGGCAGATGTGAAGGCCACACCTGGCAGATGTGAGGGCCACACCTGGCAGATGTGAAAGCCACACCTGGCAGATGTGTGTGCCACACCTGGCTCCACGGAGGCTAGGGACGGCCCAGTAACCCAACACCAGACACTGTAAGACAGTAGTGAACGTCTTGTAAGGATATATCATAAAGGAACTAGTCATTAGTGACGGGACTGTGCATTAAAACTTAGTTACATTAACTTGCATTAACTTTACAGTAACTGTACATTAACTTAGTTACATTATTCACTCTATGCAAGTAAAGTGGTTAAGAATATTGATGGGCCATTACGAGGTAAAGTGGCGGGATAAATGTATTTATCCCGCCGCTGAAATAAATGAAATACATTTATTTATAAATGCATTTCAGATTGATTTAGCATCACTCTGAAATGATGCCAAACGTTGCCAGCGTGTTTTTCTTGACACTAAGATTGTCTTGCAACGATCCGTGAGTCACGGGAGAGTGCCTGGAGACTGGAGATCTGTTAGCGTCTTCCCAGGCTTCAGTAACAGTAGTAAAATCTCAGTACAAATCTATCTGCCACTTAACGTAGCTTCTCGTGTCTACAGCCTCGCGAGATAACTAGTTGAAGCATCAAATGTATGGAAAACAAATCTTGTTTAAGAATCTGACATCTCAGGAAGCGATAACCGGCTGTGCAGGTCAAGGGTTCCTGTTATGCTCAGTACATGAACCTTTGTAAGGCGTTTGGTAGTGCCACACGGAAGGTATATTATTATTATTAACATCTTTATTGACAAAATTAATTACAATTTTGCCTAATCTGAGGATTTTGATAGTCTTATTAAAGTGAGGATAATGCTAGTATTCATTGTCACACAGGACAGAGGGTCATACATAAGACAATAGGTCTAAACTGTAGGCTGAACACATATATATCTTGGTTACAATCAATGTTTTAATGTATGGATATGTGAAAATAACTTTCTACTGTGCACTGCCACACAAGGGCAGGGATGGGTTCATAAGTGATGCAGCTCAGAAGTAATATAAATAAAAATTGTTCTTCATTCTTTAAAATGGACAAAGGTTGGATAAGTGTGGCAGCCCCTGTGAAGGCTGCCACAATAGCGGGCTAAAGAGCGCCTGAGATATTGTCGTCTTCAGTGTGGCAGAATGAGAGCAGCGGGTCACAGCTGCCGGTAATGTACGGCAGTGTTATTAACAAGAGCATCTCATACTGCATCACCAAGTGAGGTGTCCAGACCTGGTGATGGGGCACCAGCGGTGGTGACACCAAAGTGATCAACACCAAATGTAAATATGGTCACGAGACTGGTAAATGACCAGATCTGTCCACAACATCCCGAGGTTATGTTGACCACAACACAGCACCTCACAGTGTCCACGTTGAGAACACTACCTTATTGCTACCGGTACAGAATGTCAGGGACCTTGGCATGCTTGTCCACCAATCCAAGCAGTGCAGCATGTTGAAGCAACCATGACAAATGCCAACGAAATTCCAGGAATAAGCAAACTGACCTTAGAATACAAGGACACTGTAAGAAGCGATCAAGGCTGCGTGAGCCCGGAGGTCCGCTCCTTCATGCAAGTCACACACACCTGCACCAACACTTCACAACACTGAAAATGATCAACATTGGGCAACAAACACCATCCCAGAGTGAAGGCAACTTTCCAACCACGGTAATCAGAGCTTGATGCCTAATATTTCCTGCCATGTTCACCTAGCAGTGAGCAGGTACGTAAGAGTCAACTATTGTGGCTTGCATGTGAAAGGGATGGCCAGTGGTTGGCAAATGAGACCCCGGTGAACCTATCGAGCTCCCTGCCCCCAGTAATGGGTTCCCTACTCTTCAAAGCACAACAGAACAAATGACAAAGACAGACTAATATCAGAGAGAATAAAAAGGTGAATTTCGTCCGCAGCTTCAGTGAGGTATAGTGCAGATAAGTCTAGGCTAGCACGGTAGAACGGTCACAGTGTAAAACAATGGGAGTTCATATCTTAGGAGCAGTAAGCCTATGGAAGAGTCTCTTGAGAGACGGGACCGTAGTAGCTTCGTGGCAACTTTTTTTGAGTTCATCGCACACTTCCTTGTCATTCTTTGTGTGGCCTCTTCTAACATATTGTCTGATCACTTGTTCATGTTCCATCTTCCTCCTTATATGATTATATAGTAGTCCAAGTTGATCCTTGGATGCTGTATCATTCTCACACTGCTTCTCTGTCCCTCTCCGAATTTTTTTTTTTTGTTTTGTTTTGAGATATATACAAGAGTTGTTACATTCTTGTACAGCCACTAGTACGCGTAGCGTTTCGGGCAGGTCCCTGGAATACGATCCCCTGCCGCGAAGAATCGTTTTTTCATCCAAGTACACATTTTACTGTTGCGTTAAACAGAGGCTACAGTTAAGGATTTGCGCCCAGTAAATCCTCCCCGGCCAGGATACGAACCCATGACATAGCGCTCGCGGAACGCCAGGCGAGTGTCTTACCACTACACCACGGAGACTGCAATTTATATATGTTCATTCCTCTCTTGTATATATGTGTGTGTTTACTATTTTGTACCTGCACAATCGAGCTATTAGCTCTTGGACCCCACTTTTCTAACCAATCTATTTTTCCTCTATTATATTTACTACATATGTTTATCTCCAACACACACACACATCCCCAGGAAGCAGCCCACAGCAGCTAACTCCCAGGCACCTAGTGCTTGGGGTACACATGAATCAGGTGAAAGAAACTGCCCATTTGTTTCTGCCTCGGCCGGGAATCAAACTCAGGCCCTTAAGACTTGGATCTCCGAGCGCTGTCCACTCATCCGCGAGGCCCCGCATGCGTGTGCGTGCGTGCGTATATGTGCCAGTGTGAAAGTGTGTTCTGCCGGCATCATCACGCACCAGTGACTTAGATTCCCTTCACACACCTGCCAGCCACACCCGCATACACACACACCCACACCCACATACACACATGTGAAGAATCCATGGTATAATAGGGCATGTATGGAAGCAAAGGGACTGAACAAGAGGGCGTGGAGGAACTTCCGTAATAACAGAACACCAGAAAGTAGAGAGAGAGATACCAGAGAACAGGAATGAGTATGTTAGGGTGAGAAGAGCAGCAGAGAAAAATTATGAAAATGATATAGCAAATAAAGCCAAGACCGAACCAAAGCTACTACACAGTCACATCAGGAGGAAAACAACAGTCAAAGAACAGATGATGAAACTTAGAACAGGTGAGGATAGGTATACAGAGAATGACAAAGAGGTGTGTGAAGAACTCAACAAGAGGTTCCAGGAGGTCTTCACAATAGAACAAGGTGAGGTTACTGTGCTAGGGGAAAGGGAAGTAAACCAGGCGGCCTTGGAAGGGATCGAAATTACAAGTGAGGAGGTCAAGAGGCACCTTCTGGATCGGGATGTTAGAAAGGCTGTTGGTCCAGACGGGATCTCGCCATGGGTACTGAAAGAGTGTGCAGAGGCACTTTGCTTGCCCTCTCCATAGTGTATAGTAGGTCACTGGAGACGGGAGACCTACCAGAAATATGGAAGACGGCTAATGTGGTCCCAATATAGAAAAAGGGCGACAGGCAAGAGGCACTGAACTACAGGCCAGTGTCCTTGACTTGTATACCATGCAAGGTAATGGAGAAGATCGTGAGAAAAAATCTAGTAACACATCTGGAGAGAAGGGACTTCGTGACAAATCGCCAACATGGGTTCAGGGAGGGTAAATCTTGCCTGACTGGCTTAATACATTCTACGACCCGGTGACAAAGATTAAGCAAGAAAGAGAAGGCTGGGCGGACTGCATTTTCTTGGATTGTCGGAAAGCCTTTGACACAGTACCGCATAAGAGGCTGGTACATAAGCTGGAGAGACAGGCAGGTGTAGCTGGTAAGGTGCTCCAGTGATAAGGGAGTACCTAAGCAATAGGAGCAGTGAGTTACAGGAGGGGGGAGACCTCAGATTGGCGTGATGTCACCAGTGGAGTCCCACAGGGCTCTGTACTCGGTCCTATCTTGTTTCTGATATATTANAAAGTACCTAATTTCTTCTTCATAGTTTTTTACCTTGTTGCTTTAAAATTGCACTGTATCATTTGCTACCCAATCTCCCAATCTTTATGTACCCAATCCGAACATCTTAACCATTGTGATCATTGTTGTCTTATATGTGCTGTTAATCTGCTGTACGGTGTCTGTTAATCTTGTTTAAATTACCAATTAAGCTGTCAATGTAACCAATCAGAGCTTTCATATACCAATGTGCTTTAATATACTTACTAATCTCTCTCATCTCATTTTTTTCTTTGCAATGTATGTCATCATTTTATTAATTCTGCTAGAATTTACCTACTTAAAATTATCTGTTAGATTAAGGACCTGCCCGAAACGCTGCGCGCACTAGTGGCTTTACAAGATTGTAAATAGTATGCTATGTATTCTCACAAACCCAATGTACCTTCTTGTATATAAATAAATAAATAAATAAGTTAGGGTTAATTGTGTCCGTGGCGGCCTTACTGACCACAACACTGATGCATTAAAGAAAACGGCTTGTTAAGGGCAAACTTAGGCAGCTGGGTCTTCTCCCGACTGGCCTTGTCTTCTATCAATATTATGTTGTTTAAGACTAATTTTTTTATTATGGACTTCACACCCATCATGTGGGTAAGAAGAGGAAAGGTTTGAGCATATAATGGCTCAAGGAACTGTACCTAAATGTTCTTTGAACCAAGTAATTTACATTTGTGAACTATCCCTAGATGTTTTGTTCAATTTAATAATAATAATTAGTTTTGCCGAGACAGGAAGCTGCCTAATATATATATATATATATATATATATATATATATATATATATATATATATATATATATATATATATATATATATATATATATATATATATGCGGAAAAACCACAAAGAATTGGAGAAAGGGGGTGAACGTTTCGGCTTCTCAAGGCCTTTGTCAACACCAGTCTGGTGTTGACAAAGGCCTTGAGAAGCCGAAACGTTCACCCCCCTTTCTCCAATTCTTTGTGGTTTTTCCGCATACAAATGATCAGTGTTTAGTGATCGTCATAATTGCATATATATATTATATATATATATATATATATATATATATATATATATATATATATATATATATATATATATATATATATATATATATATGACCGCATATTCTGTATTTACTATCTTCTGATTTAGGGCTTCTATCCCTCTAACTATTTTCTTAGCATCAGGGCTTAGCTGAAATAGGAGTTCTCCAAAACTCATTTTCGTAATTTCTGGGTGAAGAAAAGAGGTAAATTACTGTAGAATGTATTACACTTATTTATACAATATGCACAACGTTTCGAACCTCCATGGTTCATTCTCAAGTGAAGGAATTTTACAACGTGGTTGATTTTATACCCGCACTGGGTCAGGTGATAAGACAATAAATGTGAAAACAAAGGGGATACAAAGGGGATATAAGTGGGGTCACACATATGAACATAAGAATATAGGTAACCGCAGAAGGCCTATTGGCCCATACGAGGCAGCTGGTATCTACATACAAAGATTAATCCAGTGTAATTGGCCTGTTATGTTGAACATTGTCTTCTGTGTTGGCATCGTTATGTTCTGGTCTTGTCCTTACTCTCATTGTGGGTAGGGTAAATAGTTCCGTGATTTGGGTGTTCATGGTAGGTTGTTCTATTCTTATGTGGATTGCTTCAAGAATTTGTAATCTTCTTGCATCTTGGGTTTGTCTATTATGCATGTATTTTTGTTCAACATTTCTCTTGTTAGGGTGATGTCATGGGCTTGTCTCATGTGATTCCTAGGGGCACCGGATTGAAGATGGCATGTCAAACGCCTCGTCAGCTTCGTCGACGTCATACCTATGTACTTAGATTGAAGGTTACATCCTTCGTGGGGGCAAGTGTACATGTATACAACGCTTGACTGCTGTAGAGGGTTCTCTGTCGGCTTCGGGCTGTTTTTGATAAGGAGTTCGGAAGTCTTCTTGGTTTTATAGAATATTATCAGGTTTATGTTTTGGTTAGGAGTAGTGCTTTTTACTCCTTTACGGATTATTTCTTTCATTATTCTTTCCTCTTTTATATGTTCACTGTGCATGGTTGATTTGTAATATAATTTTATTGGAGGTATTGTGGTTTCTGCTCTAGGTTCTGGATTATACCAGCGGTCCAAGTGTCTTCTTATAGCAGCGTTTATTTCCGCGTTGCTATATCCGTTGTTCACCAATACCTGAGTTACTCTTTCAAACTCTCTACTCACGTTGCTCCATTCAGAGCAGTGGGTAAGCGCTCGACGAATATAAGCATTGAGAACACTGGCTTTGTATCTTTGGGGGCACTCACTTCTACCGTTCAGGCATAATCCTATGTTGGTGGGCTTGGTATATACGTTGGTGCTTAAAGAGGTTCCTGTTTTTGTTATTAGTACATCCAAGAGTGGCAGACTGTTATTTTCACTATACGAAACAGAGCAATGCAAAAGTTGTACAGTGACCACAACTCAGCTGTTGCAACATCTCGATCTGCGGGTTGGTACAGGAATTCAACCAACTACGAACCACTTATGTTAATGAAGGGGAGCAGTAGAGCAACATAAGTACACTTACATCGCATCAGGCTTGGATACCCATGTGAATGGGAAATAGGCTTACAGGTTCCGGAAGATGAGAGGAAATGTCAGCACTGTGGAGAAATGTCCGACAGACCACTGGAACATTATCTAACACAGTGCACAGTTACAAACCCATTAAGATTTCAACTTCAATTCAACAGAGCAGAAGAAGTTGTTAAACACATTTAGCAACATCTTACTAAAGCGACCATACGAGTAATAAATACTCATACTCCGCCCAAGTAAACTAGAAACAAGCAACACTTAGTGGGCCAGCCAGAGGCTTAGGGCCCGCGCAGGAATATCCCTGCAAAAAAAAAAAAAAAATCCTGTGAGGTGGAGATGTTGGATGAGCTTGTAACTATAACCTCTTTCTGATCTACACTGTGTAATCTTTCATATAGAACAGAGTAGCAGAACATTCCTGTACTCACCTAGTTGTGCTTGCGGGGGTTGAGCTCTGGCTCTTTGGTCCCGCCTCTCAACTGTCAATCAACTGATGTACAGATTCCTGAGCCTACTGGGCTCTATTATATCTACATTTGAAACTGTGTATGGAGTCAGCCTCCACCACATCACTACCTACTGCATTCCATCTGTTAACTACTCTGACACTGAAAAAGTTCTTTCTAATATCCCTGTGGCTCATTTGGGTACTCAGTTTCCACCTGTGTCCCCTTGATCGCGTACCACCCGTGTTAAACAGTTTATCTTTATCTACCCTGTCAATTCCTCTGAAAATTTTGTAGGTAGTGATCATGTCTCCCTTACTCTTCTGTCTTCTAGTGTCGTAAGGTGCATTTCTCGCAGCCTTTCTTCGTAACTCATGCCTCTTAGTTCTGGGACTAGCCTAGTAGCATATCTCTGAACTTTTTCAAGCTTCGTCTTGTGCTTGACAAGGTACGGGCTCCATGCTGGGGCCGCATACTCCAGGATTGGTCTTACATATGTGGTATACAAGGTTCTGAATGATTCCTTACACAGGTTCCTGGAAGGCAGTTCTGATGTTAGCAAGCCTCGTATACGCTGCATATGTTATTCTTTTGATGTGGGCTTCAGGAGACAGGGTTGGTGTGATATCAACTCCTAGATCCTTCTCTCTGTCCGTTTCATGAAGAACTTCATCTCCCATTCTGTATCCTGTGTCTGGCCTCCTGTTTCCACTGCCTAGTTTCATTACCTTACATTTACTTGGGTTAAACTTTAGTAGCCATTTGTTGGACCATTCATGCAGTCTGTCTAGGTCATCTTGTAGTCTCATACTGTCTTCCTCCGTCTTAATCCTCCTCATAATTTTTGCATCATCAGCAAACAATGAGAGGAATTATTCTATACCATCTGGAAGATCATTTACATATATAAGAAACAGTATGGGTCCAAGGACTGAACCCTGCGGGAGCCCCACTGGTGACGTCTCGCCAATGTGAGATCTCACCTCTCACAGTGACTCGCTGCCTTCTGTTGCTTAGGTACTCCCTTATCCAATGGAGTACCTTCCCTTTCACTCCTGCCTGCATCTCCAGCTTTTGCACTAGTCTCTGGTGTGGCACTGTGTCAAAGGCTTTCTGGCAATTCAAAAATATGCAGTCTGCCCACCCCCTCGCTTTCTTGTCTGATTCTTGTTGCCTGATCGTAGAATTCGCTTAATCCTATGAGGCATGACTTGTCATCCCTGAAACCATGTTGGTGTTGTGACACAAAGTTCCTTCGCTCCAGATGTTCGACTAGCTTTTTTCGCACAATTTTCTCCATTAGCTAGCATGGTATGCAAGTTAGGGACACTGGCCTGTAGTTCAGTTCCTCCTGTCTATCCCCCATTCTTATATTTCGGCACTACGTTTGCCGCCCTCCAAATTTCTGGCAGTTCACCTGTTACCAGTGATTTGTTATACACCATGGAGAGTGGCAGACACAGTGCTTCTGCTCCTTTAGTATCCATGGTGATATTCCATCCGGGACTATAGCTTTTGTCACATCCAACTCTAGCATAAGTTTCCTTACATCTCCACTGGTAATCTCAAATTCCTCTAGTGGTGCCTAGTTAATTATTCCTTCTCTTATTTCTGGAACTTCTCCTTGCTCTACTGTGAAGACTTCCTGGAATTTCATATTGAGTTCCTCGCACACTTCTTTGTCGTTAGTAGTGAATCTGTCTGCCCCTATCCTGAGTTTCATTACCTGTTTCTTCACTGTTATCTTTCTCCTGATGTGGCTGTGCAGCAATTTGGGTTGGGTCTTAGCCTTGCTTGCTATGTAGTTTTCATATTGCCCTTCTGCCTCTCTTCTCACCCTGACATATTCATTCCTGGCTCTCTGGTAACCTTCTCTGTTCTCAAGTGTCCTGTTATTTCTATAGTTTCTCCACGCTCTTTTACTTTGTTGCTTAGCTAGCTTACATCTCTGATTAAACCAGGGGTTTCTCCAAGTAACTTACACCAAGTAAAGTGTAAAGTATGTGGACAAAGACAGGGATACACTCGAACAGTATCTTGGATTGTAGTAAAATTGAGCTGTTTAAAGATAAATCTAAGCTCACGCTGTATGATATGGCAACCTATCTTATTACTAAGGATAAAATACCTGAAATCCTTGCACTGTATCCATATTTCGCTTCCAGTAGATAAACGACATATGAGATTAAGAAACAAGTAGTGTATTGTGAAGACTAATAATAAACAGCAGCTCCCCAATGACTGTAATATCTCCATTGTTCAAACAATTATGTATTAGCGATAAGACCTACCATTAATGTATAATGACTTACTGTAAATATGTAGCTCTTGAAATAGTTCATTCTCTGTAACTAGCTGACATGTAACTATATGGTGTGAAGGATAGATGAAATTGTTTATGTAATAATTTAAGATGAGGTCTTAAATTTATCAGATCTCAGATGAGGTCTGATAAAGACCTTTTGTGCCCTCTGTAATGCTTTTTGCGCTACCGCTCACAGGATGGGTATGGGGTGTACATTAAACTAACCGCCTCTGGCGGCAACAATAAAAAAAAATGAGAAAGGCAGACTGTGAGGCAGACGTGGGTGAGCGTGGCGACCCCAACACGGCTCCAGGGGTGACTAAGGCCGCTCCAGCACCGCCTAGTGCACCCGACGGTCACTGGCGCCCCCTACACCTCCCTAGCCTGTGTTCTCATCATCACATAAAGGCTTATCCTATTATTATTATTATTATAGTATTGATGTTAATATTATTATCATAATTACTATTATTTTGATCATTAATATTATTATTACTATTATTAAGATTATTATTGAGAACAATCAGTTGGAGCCATGAGGAGGATTCGATCCTGCGCCGTGCGGGTACTCCCAAACACACGCCTACCTGAAAGTACTACACCAAGATACGCTATAAGCAATGCAACCTTTGTGTGGAGCACCTAGAGTGCAAGTTTGAGTCCTTGTCACTCTAATTGAATTTCTCGTTGATGGCAGATATTTCTCATTCCACCACGTTAATGGAAGGAGGCGGAAGCCACCTCCATCCATTAACTCACTCCCCTTTAATCAGGGATAGGTAAGTACTATTAGGGAAGGGCACCACTACCACCACCACCACCTACGACCACTATTACCACTGCTGTTACTACCCCCGACCCCTTCCCAGTACACAGCAACAGCTCACCAGTGGTCCCGTTATGCTGACCGCCAGCCAGTGTTCGCCGCCCAGATGAGCTTCACACGCTCTCACAAATCCGTATACATGCATAAACAAACACTTGCCAGCGTTCGTATTGCACCTCGTCTGGCGTCCCTAGGGTGTGGTCACTGTGGAAAGCTCTCCAACGGATTTGGCATAAATTTTAATAAGATAATTCCTCAGCTTCTGTCAAGAACCGCAGATTTTCCTCCTGCGATAATATTGAGGTCATTGTGCTAGTTTTCTTGAAATCTTGTCGCATTTAAACAAATCTTTAGACATCATTAAATTTCAAACAACAGTAAATATGATAATTTATTCAAGTTCATTAATATATAAATAATCGAGAAAACGCTTGACGGTGCGGAAACTGTTGTGAACAAGAAAAGAGAAACTGGCGCCGATTGTACGAGAACTGGGAGGGGGAAGGTGGAGGGAAAATTTCCCTCCCTGGGATGGGGAGAGAAGGGAAAGGGGGGGATGGAAATTCCCTCCCCACCTCCCTCCCTCAGCGCCAGCCCCCGTGGGAACTCTCACCTCGGGAGTGACGTGGGGAAATTTTTCGCGTGTTGTAGCCAGTTGGCGTTTGGTGGTGGTCGTGGACGGTACGCTTCCTGCACACCCTCCTCCTCTCTCTGTTAAAGTTCTCGACCTCCTGCTGCTGCTGCTGCTGCTGCTGCTGCTGCTGCTGCTGCCTCAGTTAAAGCTCTCCTGCCGCCCCCGCCAGGTCCTGCCCCATCCCTGGCGGGAGCAACACGCCTCATCCTCTCCAACCATCATCCGCAAACCTCGTGATTCGTGCAAATGTTTTGTGTGCCAGTTGCCTTTAGAAAACTGTTTCCGAAAGTTACTTGTCACGTGTCCTTTTTTTCAGTTTGGTTTAATTATGTTCGTATCATGAAGTTTTAATTTATTTGTTTTTAGAAGCTTTGTTCATGATTATGAGCATGTATATTAATGTGCCAATATCTACATTAACTTTTGTTGTAGTGCCACCACTTGTGTTTTAGTGCCACCACTCGTGTTCCAGTGCCACCACTCGTGTTCCAGTGCCACCACTCGTGTTTCAGTGCCAACACTCGTGTTCCAGTGCCACCACTCGTGTTCCAGTGCCAACACTCGTGTTCCAGTGCCACCACTCGTGTTCCAGTGCCAACACTCGTGTTCCAGTGCCAACACTCGTGTTTCAGTGCCAACACTTGTGTTCCAGTGCCAACACTCGTGTTCCAGTGCCAACACTCGTGTCCAGTGCCAACACTCGTGTTTCAGTGCCACCACTCGTGTTCCAGTGCCACCACTCGTGTTCCAGTGCCACCACTCGTGTTCCAGTGCCACCACTCGTGTTTCAGTGCCACCACTCGTGTTCCAGTGCCACCACTTGTGTTCCAGTGCCACCACTCGTGTTCCAGTGCCACCACTCGTGTTCCAGTGCCACCACTTGTGTTCCAGTGCCAACACTCGTGTTCCAGTGCCACCACTCGTGTTCCAGTGCCACCACTCGTGTTCCAGTGCCAACACTCGTGTTCCAGTGCCACCACTCGTGTTCCAGTGCCACCACTCGTGTTCCAGTGCCACCACTCGTGTTCCAGTGCCAACACTCGTGTTCCAGTGCCAACACTCGTGTTTCAGTGCCACCACTCGTGTTCCAGTGCCACCACTCGTGTTCCAGTGCCACCACTTGTGTTCCAGTGCCACCACCCGTATTCCGGTGTCCTTCAACAATTCCTGCTTTAATATTCAGCACAGCCAACAAGGAAAGAGTGCCACCCCTCCCACCAGTGTTGCCAGCTGGGAGAGGGGAGGGATTTGTCAGGGAAAAGCGCCAAGCCATTACGACTATATAGCACTTGGAAGGGATCAGAATAAGTATTTGGGATGGGATGGGGGGGGGGGGGGGAAAGGAATGGTGTTCAACCACTTGTGGACGGTCGGGGATTGAACGCTGACCGGGATTTAGTGAGACCGTCGCTCTACCGTCCAACCCAAGTGGTTGGCTGGGAGAGGGGGTTATCCCCCATTGTCGCCAGCTGCGAGAGGGGGGGGGGGTTATTCTCCAGTGGTGCCAGCTGCGAGAGGGGGGATATCTGCCAGCTGGGAGAGGGGAGTACCCCCTCGGTGTTGCCAGCTGGGAAGGGAGCGATGTCCCCCCCAGCGTTGGCAAATGTCCAGTGTTCCCCTTTACTGGTTTGTGGAAAACTGTCCCATATAGGGCCTTATGGCCGGTCCACGCCCTCTTCCTCCTCTTTCCATTCACCCTCTCTTCTTGTTCCTGGCTCTCCTCCTCCTCCTCCTCTCCCTCTCCTTTGTGTAATTTTCTGAATATATTTGTCATTTATGTTCCTTAAAATTTGCTTTCTTGAGCTAAAATTTTTTTCGCGCCGGCACTTCCTGCATGCAGATGTTTCTCTTGGTTTTTTTCCCCTTCAAATGTTACCCTAATTTTAGTCTTTGATTCGTATCGCCCAGTTTACAACATGACCCATTTTCCCACTTGTGTTGGTATATAATCGAGTCCTTTGTTTATAAAAGTTGGGGCGGGAGGCCTGGTCACAGACCAGGGCACGGGACCCCTCCCTCAGGAACTGGTCTTGCCGGCCCGGGAGGCCAAGTCACAGACCGGGGCACGAGACCCCTCCCTCAGGAACTGGTCTTGCCGCCTGGGAGACCTGGTCACAGACCGGGGCGCGGAGCCAAGGTGACCCATCATGGTCTCGGTATACCCAGCCACCCGGCCCTCGGTCTCATGGGAGCGCTGGCTTCCGTTGGCGGCTTTACACACTTGATCCTTAACTACTGGCTCCTTGAGTTGGTTTTTATTGTTTGGTTCACTATCTTTTTGGAGCTGGCATTAAGAAGCATTTTTTAAATTAGAGTGATAGCCATTTGATATAGAATTTTAATATATATATCAAATTTCTCACTTATCTTTTCCATGTTTATACAGTAACACAAATGGGAGGGAGGGAAGGTAGCAGATATACATTGAGAGGTGTAACCTGCTTCGCGGTGTATACACATTGAGTTTAATTTAGTCCTGGACAATATTCAGGACTAAATATACTTGCTGGTTAGTCAGTAGGCTGTTAATAACCCTCCACAGGTTGAGTGCTCTTAAGCCCAATATCAAACCCTAAATGAGACACAAATCATTGGTCTGTAACAGTTGTTGAGGTGACTTGAGTAGAGACTTGGGATTACAGCAGACTTACGAGACATTCACAGGGAGGTGAGGTAAGGTCACACAAACCTCACCTCCAGTAGTTTCAAAGGTTGGAAGGCTATCCCTTGTTACCAGATTCAAATCCATCCATTCAACGGAAAATTGGGGATAGACGGGTTTTTAGCTCGTTACGAGAGAGGGAGAGGGAGTTGTGTTGTGTGTCTCAGTCCAGACAAGAGTCTGAAGTGTGGTGTTGGGCATCACAGGGGGGGGCGGGGAGGCTGACGACCTGGTGTCTACAAGGAAGTTTCATCACTGGTGTGTCTTGAGTGTCTTCTATTGCCTTGGTAGGCAAGATAGATTAGGATTTTTATATTGATTTTAATTAAATCAATATATATTACTAATTGTCCTTCTGGTGTATCTATTCGTACCTGTTAGTCATTCATAGAGAGTTGCCAGTGAATAGAAAATTGGGGTTCTATTAGTAGTAGTAGTAGGCAACCATATCAGTCTCAGGAGACTATGGAGTTGTGCTCTGGTTGTCGGTCTGGAGTGGCCTCTCCAGGGCGCAAAGCCAGGGTAGGTTGATACGGGGGAGAAGCTGTTACCCAGGAAGCTGTTACCCAGGCAGGTATATTATTATTATTATTATTATGCCAGTGAATAGTGGAAGTCGGCCGTGTTCTCCCCCCCCCCCACTGTGATATCCTTAACTCGCTCCTTTTACTCTCCCGTCACTTGTACCCTCCGTCGTCAGTCACTGTAAAGTACTTGTGGTCAACGAAGGCCAAGGTGGTGGTGGCAAGAAATAGTTTTCAGTAACTTTTAAGTTTTAGTCATAATTAGTAACAGCGTGCACGGTGGTAGTATATCTGTGGTGATACACTGAAGACACGTCATAGCCACGATATAGGTTAATAATGCTGTTGGTAGTGTTTTATGTGTTTTAAGATGAAAATATATGCACACAGAAATCATAATAGCGTGATGCATCAAATGAACAAATCCACAAGGGCCGTGACGAGGATTCGAACCTGCGTCCGGGAGCGTAGCTCAGTCGATTAAGGCAGCGTCTGGGATGCTCTCGGACGCAGGTTCGAATCCTCGTCACGGCCATTGTATATTTGTTCATTTGAAAAAATATGAAAACAACAGCGGCAGCGACTTTTGTAGTGAAGAGCAGCATTTACCAGCTGTACTGGGAGAAAAATCTATTATAAATCCCTGTAATAAGTAATAAATATTTATTTTTTTTGTAATTAGTTTGTAGATCCAGGTTTCGAGTGTTCCATTGTTCGCTCATTACTTTTGTTGTGGAGGAGGATATCTTTTCTTGGGTTGGGGGAGGAGGATATCTTCTCTTGGGTTGGGGAAGGAGGATATCTTCTCTTGGGTTGGAGGAGGAGGATATCTTCTCTTGGGTTGGGGGAGGAGGATATCTTCTCTTGGGTTGGGGGAGGAGGATATCTTCTCTTGGGTTGGAGGAGGAGGATATCTTCTCTTGGGTTGGGGGAGGAGGATATCTTCTCTTGGGTTGGGGGAGGAGGATATCTTCTCTTGGGTTGGAGGAGGAGGATATCTTCTCTTGGGTTGGGGGAGGAGGATATCTTCTCTTGGGTTGGGGGAGGAGGATATCTTCTCTTGGGTTGGGGGAGGAGGATATCTTCTCTTGGGTTGGGGGAGGAGGATATCTTCTCTTGGGTTGGGGGAGGAGGATATCTTCTCTTGGGTTGGGGAGGAGGATATCTTCTCTTGGGTTGGGGAGGAGGATATCTTTTCTTGGGTTGGGGAGGAGGATATCTTCTCTTGGGTTGGGGAGGAGGATATCTTCTCTTGGGTTGGGGAGGAGGATATCTTTTCTTGGGTTGGAGAGGAGGATATCTTCCCTTGGGTTGGGGAGGAGGATATCTTCCCTTGGGTTGGAGAGGAGGATATCTTCTCTTGGGTTGGGGGAGGAGGATATCTTCCCTTGGGTTGTGGAGGAGGATATCTTCCCTTAGGTTGGGGAGGAGGATATCTTCCCTTGGGTTGGGGGAGGAGGATATCTTCCCTTGGGTTGGGGAGGAGGATATCTTTTCTTGGGTTGAAGGAGGAGGATATCTTCTCTTGGGTTGGGGGAGGAGGATATCTTCCCTTGGGTTGAGGGAGGATATCTTCCCTTGGGTTGGGGGAGGAGGATATCTTCCCTTGGGTTGGGGAAGGAGGATATCTTCCCTTGGGTTGGGGGAGGAGGATATCTTCCCTTGGGTTGGGGAGGAGGATATCTTCCCTTGGGATGGGGAGGAGGATATCTTCCCTTAGGTTGGGGGAGGAGGATATCTTTTCTTGGGTTGGGGGAGGAAGATATCTTCCCTTGGGTTGGGGAGGAGGATATCTTCCCTTGGGATGGGGAGGAGGATATCTTCCCTTAGGTTGGGGGAGGAGGATATCTTTTCTTGGGTTGGGGGAGGAAGATATCTTCCCTTGGGTTGGGGGAGAAAGATATCTTCCCTTGGGTTGGGGAGGAAGATATCTTCCCTTAGGTTGGGGGAGGAGGATATCTTCCCTTGGGATGGGGAAGGAGGATATCTTCCCTTGGGTTGGGGGAGGAGGATATCTTCCCTTGGGCTGGGGGAGGAAGATATCTTCCCTTGGGTTGGGGAGGAGGATATCTTCCCTTAGATTGGGGAGGAGGATATCTTCCCTTGGGTTGGGGAGGAGGATATCTTCCCTTGGGTTGGGGAGGAGGATATCTTCCCTTGGGTTGGGGAGGAGGATATCTTCCCTTGGGTTGGGGAGGAGGATATCTTCCCTTGGGTTGGGGAGGAGGATATCTTCCCTTGGGTTGGGGGAGGAGAATTGGCAATGAGATAGGCCAGAAGGGAAGATGACTTGAAGAGTGAGAAGGTGAATGGTGGAGGGAGGGAAGGAGTTTGAAGGGGGGGAGAGCTGAGTGGTAGTATAGTGTCAATGTCTGGGGCCCCGTAGCTGTCATGTACCGATATTACATGATTATAAATGCCAGAATATAAATATCCCCGCTGGCCCAAGCATTAGCTGGAACCCATCAACTTCCTCCTGTCTACGTCTGCTCTGGTATTCTTATTCATTTGTGTGTATTGGTGCCAAATATGACATTTGTAAACAGCGATGCTTTGTTGAGTGGGAGGATTTGATCCTTTCATCATTGACAATGGCTGACCAACCCGGCTGAAAATGTAACATAACCTCTCCAGTGTCTTGTCTTACATTTCTTTCTTGCTACGTGAGGATTTTTGTTTGTTTGGGAGAGTGGAGTTTAAGCGTGAGTGTTCATGTTTGTGTCGATGTTTGACTCTTGTGTGTGTGTGTGTATTTGCCTAACGTACTTGCCTAAGTGTGTTAGCAGGGTCGCTCACTAGCTCCTGATCCCCCACTTGTTGTCTAATGCAGCGACTCCTAATTATACTGGTTTCTACTCAATCTGCTTTTGACGCTTTTTGTTATATTGGCTTCTACTCTCTGCCTCCCTGTAGTCCACTACAACGTTAAATATAGTAATATAAGTAGTTGACGGGACGTGGACGACCAGTTTCCCGCCAAGTGTCGGCGGGCGAGGGGCCGGCGGGGCGCCGCCCAGCCGGGCTTGGGGCAGACACCTTTATCAATATTTCCTAGTGGACACCAGTGAAGGTGTCGGCTTTACTGACTCCTCCAAACTCCCATGTTTCCTACCACTCTGTTTTACCCTCACTCTTCTTTTCTTATTTTCTCTTGAGTTATTTTTCTTTTGCTATTTTTTTTAAATAACTCTACCTGCTCTTAATTTCTCTTTTTTTGCTGTTTTGTTAAATATTTTGTTTTCTCTTCATTTCTCTTTTTTTTATTCATTTCTTCTTTTTGCTTCCTCGAGATTTCTCTATTTTTGTGAGTTTTTTATGATTTTTTTTTGCTTGGCCATGATAGGTTAGAGCACAGGTTTACAGTGACGTATATTTTACAGACCGAAGATCTTATATATATATATATATATATATATATATATATATATATATATATATATATATATATATATATATATATATATATATATATTATTTTTAATATGAAAGGCTGGAAGAAAAGGCCTTCTCTTAGCCCCGGATAAAACACACATAACGCATTAGAAGGAATGTTTAGGTCCCTCCACTACAGTTGCTATGTTCTTTAGTGCTACCACCTCCTTCCTTTGGTGTTTTATTATGCTTTATTAGATACTTAAAGGTTACAAGATGTACATTAGTTAATACAATGAGTGTTTGTAAGGTTATTGATCACTTGCAGCTCCTAGGCTTCCGGACAGGAACCGAGGACGCAGCAGGCGTTTCCCCTCTGGATCGCCACACTAGGATGCTGAAACAAGAAACTGGCAGCTCTTGGGTCTCTGGTGACGTCAGTTCTTTGTTCAACCCAATTCTTTGAGAAATCCCAAGGCACTGAATTGCCATGGGTTGTATTGCCCCAGGGGCCATGCATACATCTCAGACGCTATGGGAACAAAAGTGTTCATTCACTATATACATGTAAAGTGCTTTTATGTATAAATATCCAATCGCCTGTATTTAATCCTTCCAATCGCCTGTATGTAACTGATTTTGCCATTTCTCTGTGGTTGGCCGCCCCACCTGCTTGATCAGCACTGAAGTGTATGTAGGTGTCAGCCAGGGCTGACACCTACATACACTTCGTATCTGTATCCAGGGCTGATACACATGTGTGTGGTCCCACACCAGCTGTTTGCCCCTCTTCCAGGGGTATATTGTGATGCCATCTGGGCGAAGTGCGGAGTCATCCGGGTTTTGGTGCCCTAGGATGCGAGGTTCTTTCTCTACTGGGCACTAAGTTGAGGCAAGGCTCCTCTTGATGACGTCAATAACATCGTTGTGTCTTGCATGCCAGCCCTTGGAACTTCCACAGTGCATCCCGTGCAGTCCATGTTGGTCTGCTTCCACCCTGTTGCAAACACATTTGTACTGTGTGAATTGGGGCACCAAGGTAGAAGGCCACTGCTACACTAGGGATTCTGGACCTAGATGCGTGCCTGTTTCCGACATGAGTACTGCCAGAAGGAAGTCAGTTGCATGGGGGGCAAGCACTGCTCTGAGGCGGGGTTCTCCTTACCTGATGTTGCAGCGCTGAGCATGACACCAGCTATTTTTTCCACTAGTGGATGGTCCCGGCTGGACTGTTTGTGTTTTTTGTTGGGTCTATGATGGGTGTTGGGGCTGCAAGAACATCCCACTGACTTGAACATTCAATAAAAGCAAAATCGTGTATCCCTGCTGAATCACTCAGGGGTTCTGATAGCTAGGATATCTCTTACGAGGTTGTACAGTGCATGGGAGGGGGAAAGGAAGGCTGGTAGAGCAATCTGGGAGGCTGTGCGGATACCGAGGCCGCCGAGTCTTACAGGGATCGTTGCTTGCTCCCATTGAGAGTCGTCCAATGGAAGATTCGGGACTTTCTCCAGCCTGGACCTCAGAAAGATGTCATACTCATTTCATTTAGGGCTGTTGTAGGATGGAGAACACCTCAGAAATTAAGTCAACTTAGGGAGAGAGACAGGCATCTTGTGAGGAGGAAGAGAGCATCATGGGCATAAATCTTGTCAATCCTGTCCAGCATTCCCTTATATCAGTGATTTTTGCTTCCAGGACCTCCTCGATTGCTTGTGGGCCAATGGGGGCACCCATGCAGGAGGGTGCAGTCACGTGACTCGACAACGAGAATGTCTGGAAAGTCAAGCTTTACTAGTGTCTTCTGGTCTGAGAGATTAACAATGTAGGCCCGTGCTGCCCGTGCTGCCCGTGCTGCCCGTGCTGCACGTGCCGCAGCTTCACAGCCTCCAGGAATCCCAAACCCGAGCTGATTAGGTGTCAGTAAGGTGGCCGCTTCCTGGCTGATAGATCTCACTGCAGCCTTAGCTACGAGGCGTCGGAGGGTGTTGCCAACGGCAATGGGCCTGATACCCCTATCCTTCTTCTACT
>WNGS01165523.1:13600412-13622419 GCA_020271785.1 Procambarus virginalis | reverse complement strand
GATGGGGGTGATGTTGGACACTGGGTATGATGGTGACACTGGGGGTGCTGGTGGACCCGGGTGATGTTGACACTGGGGGGGATGGTGACACTGGGTGATGGTGACACGGGGAGGTGATGGTGACACTGTTGGGTGATGGTGACACTGGTTGATGGTGACACTGGGAGTGATTGGTGACACTGTGGTTGTGGTGACACTGGGGGTGATTGTGACACTGGGGTGATGGTGACACTGGGTGGATGGGTTGACACTGGGGGTTGATGGTGACACTGGGAGATCGGGAGAGCACTGGGGGTGATGGTGACACTTGTGGTGATGAGTGCCACTGGGGTGATGGTTGACACTACGGGGGGGGTGATAGTGACCACTGGTGATGATGGTGACACTGGGGGTGATGGTGACACTGGGGTGATGGGGACACTGGGGGGATTGGTGACACTTGGTGATGGTGACACTGGGGAGGGTATGGTGACACTGGGAGTGAATGGTGACACTGGGAGTGTATAGTGACACTGAGAGTGTATGGTGACACTGGGAGTGATTGTGACACTGGGAGTGATGTCGACACTGGGTGGTGATGGTGATCTGGGAAGTGATGGAGACACTGGGGTGATGGTGACACTGGGGGTGATGGTGACAGTGAGGGTGGTGATGGTGGACACTGGGTGATGGGGACCTGGGTGATGGTGGACACTGGGTGATGGTGACACTGGAGGGGTGGATGTGACACTGGGGGTGATGGTGACACTGGGAGTAGATGGTGACACTGGTGATGGTGACACTGAGGGGTGATGGTGACACTGAGTGATGGTGGCACTGTGATGTGATGGTGACACTGGGGGGTGATGGATGACCACTGGGAGTGATGGTGACACTGGGGGTGGATGGTGCCAATGGGTGGGATGGTGGACACTCCCCCCCCCCCGGTGATGTGTGACACTGGGGGTGGATGGTGACACTGGGTGATGGTGACACTGTTGAGTGATGGTGTACACTGGGTGATGTGTGACACTGGGGTCGATGGTGAACACTGGGTGATGGTGGGACACTGGGGGTGATGTGTGACACTGGGTGTGGTGGACACTGGGGTGATGGTGACACTGGAGTGATGGTGACACTGGAGGTGATGGTGACACTGGGTGTGATGGTGACCACGGGTGGACGGTGACACTGGGATAGTGGTGGTGACACTTGGTGGGTGATGGTTGACCAGCTGGGTGGTGATAGTTGGACCACGGGGTGAGGTTGACACTGGGGGTGATGGTGACACTGGGGGTGATGGTGGACACTGGGTGATGGTGACACCTGGGGGGGATGGGACACTGGGAAGTGATGGTGGTGACACTGGGTGATGGTGACCACTGGGGGTGATAGTGGACACTGGGTGATGGTGACACTGTGAGTTGATGGTGACACTGGGGGTGATGTGACACTGGGAGAGATGATGACACTAGGGGTGATGGTGACACTGGGAGTGATGGTGGACACTGGGGTGATGGTGACACTGGGTGATGGTGCCACTGGGAGTGATGGTGACAAACCTGGGGGGTGATGTGACCCTGGGGGGTGATAGTGACACTTGGGGTGATGGTGACACTGGGGGTGGTGGTGACACTGGGGAATGGTGAGCACGGGGGTGGTGATGGTGATGACACTGGGGTGATGGTGACGACCATGGGGGTGATGGTGACACTTGGGGTGATGGGGACACTGGGGGGGTGATGGTTGAACACTGGGAGTGATGGTGTCACTGGGTGAGTGGTGTTTACTTGGGGGTGATAGTGGACACTGGGTGATGGTGACACTGTGAGTGATGGTGACACTGGGGTGATAATGGTGACAATGGTGATGAGATGATGACACTGGGAGTGATGATGACACTGTGAGTGATGGTGACACTGGAGTGATGGGGACCACTGGGGGGATGGGGGGGGGGGTGGGGACACTGGGGTGATGGTGACACTGTGAGTGATGGTGAAACTGGGGGTGATGTGACACTGGGAGTGATGGTGACACTGGGAGTGATGGTTACACTGGGGGGTGGTTGGGATACTGGGAGTGATGGTGGACACTGGGGGTGATGGGGACTACATGTGGTGATGGTGACACTGGGAGTGATGGTGACACTGGGCGATGGTGACACTGGGGGTGATAGTGACACTTGGTGGTGATGGTGACACTGGGGGTGGTGGGTGTAGAGACACTGGGAGGTGGTGGTGGTGACACTGGGGTGATGGGGACACTGAGGGTGTGATGGTGACACTGGTGTGATGGTGACACTGGGGGTGATGGTGACACTGGGGGTGATGGTTGAAAATCTGGGTGGGATGGTGACACTGGGGGTGATGGTGACACTGTGGAGTGATGGTGACAACTGGGAAGTGTGGGTGACACTGGGGGTGGTGTGATGATACTGGGAGTGATGGTGACACTGGGGTGGTGGTGGGGACACTGGGAGTGATGGTGACACTTGGGAGTGATGGTGACACTGGGGTGATGGTGACACTGGGTGATGGTGAGCACTGGGAGTGATGGTGACACCGGGAGTGATGGTGACACTGGGATGATGGTGACACTGGGGGGTGATGGTGACACTGAGTGATGGTGGCACTGTGGTAGATGGTGTGACACTGGGGGTGATGGTGACACTGGGAGTGATGGTGACACTGGGGGTGATAGTGACCACTGGGTGATGGTGACACTGTAAGTGATGGTGACACTGGGGGTGATGGTTGACACTGGGAGAGATGATGACACTGGGGGTGATGGTGACACTGGGAGTGATGGTGACACTGGGGGGTGATGGTGACACTGGGTGATGGTGTACACTAGGGGTGATGGTGACACTGGGAGATGATGGTGACACTGGGGTGATAGTGACACTGGGTGATGGTGACACTGGGGGTGATGGTGGACACTGGGAGTGATGGTGAAACTGGGAGTGATGGTGACACTGGGCGATGGTGACACTGGGACTGATGGTGACACTGGGGGTGATAGTGCACTGGGTGATGTGACACCTGGGGGTGGTGAAAGGGTTACAGAGGCACATAATGGCTCAGGGACTGAACCCCACAATTCATTTAGCTAAGCAAGTTACATCTTGATGAGCTAGTTACAAAATTCAATATAAGTCGTCACATCAACAATGGGTTCGAGATCGACCTCAATACAGGTTCTAAATTAAGCAACTGACATATGTGGAGAGCTAGTGTCACAATTATATATTTGTCCTGCACACGCCCCCCATCCAGTGGGCAGCGGTGGATAGGTTACAATCACTCAGTTACTACCTACAGTTAGCAAACTGGGGATATTGGCTAAAATTTCTGGTAGCAGATCATTTTGAATGAAATATTACACATCGCTGGAACATTGTTATAGAATTGTCTCTAAATTCACGTATCTTTTCGCACTCCATCACATAGTGACGGAGGGTGTGCGAATAATTTTGTTGACACAGTTTACATTTGTCAGGTCTACATCAGCAGATAATGAGAATTCCCAGAGATACTTGTAACCGAGTCTAAGCCGAGCAGTAGTAACATCTAGAAGGGGGGGGGGGGGTAATGGTTTCACATGTCCACATTCCAATGCCCGCTCCCCAGGGCTGGGGGTGCGGGGGTGCACAATAAACTACCCACCTCCGGCGGCAGCTTGTCGAAGGCGGAAGTGGAGCCTAGGCCGTTTGTCATGATAATTAGTGATGGCTCTTATTTTGATTATGAGTCCGTAATCCAGTTAAGCCTTTATTCTTAATTTATATTACAATGCTGGTAAAATACGCTTCTTGATGATGAGTAGGAGTACAAATGAACTTATGTGTACCCTATACTCACAGGATGAGTATAGGGTACACAATGAACTCCACTCACATGTTGTACTCACCTAGTTGTGTTTGCGGGGGTTGAGCTCTGGCTCTTAGGTCCCGTCTCTCAACTGTCAATCAACTGGTGTACAGATTCCTGAGCCTATTGGGCACTATCATATCTACATTTGAAACTGTGTATGGAGTCAGCCTCCACCACAACACTACTTAATGCATTTCATTTGTTAACTACCCTGACACTGAAAAAATTCTTTCTAACGTCTCTGTGGCTCATCTGGGTACTAAGTTTCACCTGTGTCCCTTGTTCGTGTTCCACCCGTGCTAAAGAGTTTGTCTTTGTCCACTTGTCAATTACCCTGAGAATTTTGTAGGTGGTTATCATGTCTCCCTTACTCTTCTGTTTTCCAGGGTTGTGAGGTTCAGCTCTCTTAGCCTTTCTCGTAGCTCATTCCTCTCAGTTCCGGGACCAGTCTGGTGGCATACCTCTGAATCTTCTCTAATTTCGTCTTGTGTTTAACTAGGTATGGACTCCAGGCTGGAGCTGCATACTCCAGGATTGGTCTTACATAAGTGGTGTACAGGGTCCTGAACGATTCCTTACACAAGTTTCTAAAGGCAGTTCTTATATTGGCCAGTCTAGCATATGCCGCTGATGATATCCTTTTGATGCGGGCCTCTGGGGACAGGTTCGGTGTGATATCGACCTCCAGATCTTTCTCTCTATTTAACTCTTGCAGGATTTCACCTCCCAGATGGCACCTTGTGTTCAGCCTTCTGCTCCCTTCGCCTAATTTCATTACTTTACACTTTCCTGAGTTGAACTTTAGCAGCCATTTTCTAGACCATTCCTCCAGTTTGTCCTGTAGTCTGTCTATCTTCATCTGTTTTGATTCTTCTCATAATTTTTGCATCATCAGCAAACATTGAGAGGAATGAGTCTATACCCTCTGGAAGGTCGTTTACATATACTAGAAACAGGATGGGTCCGAGTACAGAGCCCTGTGGAACCCCGCTGGTGACATCTCGCTACTCTGATGCCTTCCCCTTCACTGTTACTCGCTGTTTCCTATTACTTAGATACTATCCCTTATCCACTGGAGCACCTTACCTTTTACTCCTGCCTGTTGCTCCAACTTTTGTAACAGTCTTTTGTGAGGTACTGTGTCAAAGGCTTTCTGACAGTCCAAGAAAATGCAGTCTGCCCACCCTTCTCTTCCCTGCCTAATTTGTGTTGCATAGTCATAGAATTCTATTAGGCCTGTGAGGCACGATTTACTATCTCTGAACCCATGCTGGTGGAGAGTTACAAAGCTGTTTCCCTCCACATACTCTACGAGCCTTTTCCTCGCAATCTTCTCCATCACCTTCCATGGTATACAAGTTAGGGAAACTGGCCTGTAGTTCAGTGCCTCTTGCCTGTCCCTTTTTGTAAATTGGGACTACATTAGCTGTCTTCCAGCTTTCCGGAAGGTCTCCCGTTTCCAGTGACATGATGGGTATGGGTTGCACAGAAAACTATCGCGCAGAGGATGAGTATGGAGAGCAAAGTAAACAAAGATTCACACGATGAGAAAGGTTGCACAATGTCCTATGACTCACAGGATGAGTATGAGGTGCACAATAAACTACAGGTTACAGGATAAGTATGGGTTGCACAATAATTTACAGGTCACAGGATGGGTATGGGGTGCACAAACAACTGGTAACAGGATGAGTATGGGTTGCACAATAAATTACAGGTCACAGGATGAGTATGGGTTGCACAAACTACTGGCAACAGGATGAGTATGGGTTCACGTAATGAGACTGTTCACCAAGCAGTAAGTAGGTACTCAGGAGTTAGTCAGTTGTGGGGTTGCATCCTAGGCGGGGTCAGTAATCCGACCTTAAGGATGACCTTGATAAAAGCCTATCGTGTATGAATATACTGTGGCTTCCTGTCCCCAACACAATGAATTGTTATAGTTATAATATTATGGTTTATAATTAAGTTCTTAAGAGCGATCCTGTGTCATAATTAACATACGTCTATCTTTACCTCAACATTTTATAAGTTAATTTATGTCTGCATATGATGATGATCATATACAATTAAGGTAGCATTGCAACTTTATAGGAAATTGTTAAATCCAAAATATATCTTGGTTCTTATACTTGAGATATTGTTGCAATAAACGTTTGAAAACAAAGTTTATATCTGTATTTAAAATATAAAACATTTTGCGTTTATCAACGCATCTCTCCGAATTACAAATTTATCTGAATTGTGAAGCCTGTATTGCCCGCCTGGCAGGACACTGATGCATTGGAAGTTCAGCGACACCATCGCCGGTGTCCGGACACCGGCGATGGTGTGGTATTGGCTATATATTTAACCATATCTTGGGTTTCATTTAAGATATATTTTCCTTGAAATGTAGTCACATTATCGTCTAGATCTGTTTTATGCTGACATATAGAACTTTAATGTTACTTTGCATATATGCAAATGAATTACACATTGATTCACTTGTTTGCAGGCCTTCACACTCCCTGAGATAGCCATCACGTAACTATAAAAGGCATATATCTTCACTTTCACTTCAGTTATATTTATGCTAAAGTATTAACATACAGCTTATATGTCTGTCTTTGTTATGACAGAAAGCTTCGTTTATTACAGTATCTAGATTAATTAACATTGAGCTTTGAAAGGTCATAGTTCCCATCGATAGGGAGAGCGTCGGCCAAGAAACCTTGTTTAAAATATGAATATCTTTCCTGTCTAATAAGATATAATCTCTGTGATGGATTCACAAGAATTATTTGATCTCTGCCTTTCTGAAACTTATAAAAATATAAGTTTTATTTGTGAATCTCTATTAATTAAATAATATATCAGAGAGCGTGTTGGGTTCGGTGTTCTATGAACGAAAACGACATGGGTAGTTTAAGTAGCGAACGCATACAAACGAATAACGATAGTATCTATATAACAAAATCATTGTCCTGTGGAGTTGATTTAACTTCCAGACACAATTTTTAAAATTAAATATTAAATGTTTTGTGGCTGTTTATGAAAGATATTATTACAAATACCCATTCTACTTGTTAATATCTTTAATAAATTTGCGACAATTTGAGCAAAGAAGTGCGACGACTGGGTCACTGTGTACAGGAGGCTGCTATGGTAGCAAACACTCTCCAGGCGACCATATATCTTGGATAAGTCGCTCCACAATTTCGTCGCTTGGACCGTCGACTTCCTACGGCGTCACCTGCTACATATTTACTTTGAATTTCGATATGAAATTACATTATTTCAGAGTGAAAATAGGTTTGATCATGTTCTACGTGCAGCACCAACATTACAGTAAGTAAATATACCATATTTCTTCATTACTTACGTAATGCAAGGAGGATTTGGGTACATTTGGGTACATTTGGGTAGATTTGGGTAATTCTACGGACCGCCACAGGCTACACAGGCTTCAGAAAGCTTCCTGGTAATACGTTAATAATGAATAAATATGATATATTTACTCATTATAATGTTGGTGCTGAATGTACAACACGAAAAAACATAATTTTAATCTGAAAAAGTATCTTTTATAAAGAAATTAGACATAAATAAAAAGCTGGTGACGCCAAATCAAGTCGACGATCCAAGCTTCGGTTAGGTTAGGTTTTGTGTTTGGTTAAGTTAGGTTAGGTTAGGTTAGGTTAGGTTAGGATAGGTTAGGTTAGGTTAGGTTAGGTTACGTCAGCCTAACCTAACATATCATATATATTCATTACTAACGTATTGCCAGGAAGCTTTCTGAAGCCTGTGTAGCCTGTGGTAGCTTGTGGTAATTAGACGGACCCGTTGAGTCCCACATTACTCTTGGAAATGTATTGGTATTCCTGTTACTAATGTTTCTAGATATAAAACTAAATGTTGTACCTCAATGCCATCGCCAAGCCAACCTAGATTGTAATGCTGTTTTTAAATGTTATATAAACAAGCATCCCCTTTCACCCAACTTGAGTTTAAAGATTAATGTGAACATATTCATCTAATAGGGCCTATCTACATCTCTGTACTCCACCCAACCCTACCATCACTGTGAGCACAAACCAACACAACTATCACCACCACGTTCTTATAATCTGTGTAATAAGTTACAAATAACATTATAGAGGGGAAGCACACTGTAAATTTTCAAATACAGGTTGGATAATTATAGTACTGTACTTGAATGAGAGTGGTTGGTTATAAATAGAACTTGCCTTGCATGGGCCCTTCTGCAGATTTATGTATTATTATGTTCTTTAAGCTAAGCAAGAGAGTGGTGATGCTGTAATCACACAAAGCTAATATTGTAATTAAAAGTGACATAAATTTATCACTGAATGTATTTTTATTGCAGAAAAAGAACCGCACCAGCACAGTTTCTCGAGCCACTGCTGAAGGTGAAGCATTGTTAAAAGAGATGGGATTTGAGGATAAGGAAACTCCTGGTCGGAGAAGAACAAGGGCAGCTATCAGGGGGGATGTTTATACTCCTCCGACCAAGAAAGAAAGGAAGGCAGCAGCTACACCAGGAAGTGAGTAACATTTTAAAATGATTATCTACTTCATTACTGAATGCAAATGAGTATGGATGGACCTTTGACAATCTGTCGTCTTCCTGTCCTCGTCGAGGCCACTTGTATTAGTGATCCTTAGATAAATTCAGTATACTTGTGAATTAATCAGTCATACCTAGGTTGTATTTTGAATTACTCAAATACAATATGCAAGATGCTTTAATATCTTATAATAAAATAAACTTTGCAAGAAAGAAAATAATTGCTACAATGGCAGAGCCAGTGATCTTTTTTGGCCTTCCTGTTTCCTTGGCACTTTCAGCATACAAATGTGCTACTGTAATATCTTCTCAAAAGAGAAAATCAATAGGAGGAATGAGGAGGATTTGAACCTGCGCAGAGTACTCCCAAGCACATACTCTAGACCACATTATGCTCAAAAGCAATGCAACCTGGGATTCAACTGAATCCTCAAGGGTCCCAAGACTTCCACTGAAACTAAGTCAGGGTTTCACACATTGTCCGCATGAACTGTGGCTGTGCTATAAGATGCGTCTCTTGAAATGCACAAAAAAATCACATTAATGTGATGTATCAATGATAAAATCAGTAGGAGCCATGAGGATTCAAACCTGGAGGTGGAACTCATATACTACAGCCAGAGTGCATGTAAGCAATGTGTGAAACCTTGAATTGGTTTTAGTGAAAGTCTCAGGACCCCTAGAGGATTCAATTTATCCTCCTACACATTTGTGACCCAAATGTGTAGGAGTGAAGTAGGAAGTTGCTCTCTCTCAAACATATGGTGTGGCAGAAGTGCTTATGAGTGTGTGTGAGTATGAGTGGGTGTCTGTGGTGGAAGCAGGCTGGTTAAGACATCTGGTACGCCAGGTGTTTTCTGAGAGTGCCACCAAAGTCACTAATGTCGCCGGTGGTGACCAGAAGCGACAGTGATAAGTCTTGAACTCATGCACAATGGGTAGTTGTGTGGAGGGCCAGAAGACAGGTGACCAGATGTAGATTTTGGGGGTTGAGTTATTGGCAAAAGCAATTAAAGCAGGCAGTATTATCTTGCACATCAGACTGGACAAGTCTCTCCAGGATGGACAGACTCCCTTGAGCAGGAGCTCAGTCAGTGACGAATGTCGCAGGTCCCAGGGTGGATGGGTTAATCCCCCACAGGCGGTGGGTGGTGGTATTACCGGATAGCTATCAGAATACAGGGAGACCAATGGCCATCCCACAAACTTGCACCTTGTTAGGGCAGAATCAGAGAGCTGGTATATGATAAAGCCCTAATAGCTGCAAAGGGCTTGCTAGTTCCTGAAGGGCTGACCAAGTAGGAAACATCAGGCACTGGCTGCTCACCAAATAAAAAGACTGAAACCAGCCTATAGACACAGGCGGCTGTTAAAGGCATAGGCAGTGCACAATAAAACTAGCACACAGCACCCTGAAATGGAAACCCTAGACTGCTTCCATCCTCAAAGCCTCGCAATGAAGTCAAGACCCATACACTGCTGAGGGTGAGGCACCACTCAACAGAGAGCCAGCCTTTTAGAGACAGCTCCCGAATTCACCAGTGATGATAACTCTGGCCAGGCAGGGACAACACCAACAAACACCTAGGTATAATCACTCAAGGCACTGCAGTTTAAGAGGGACAGATAATCAGTCACACACAAGAAGTGTGGCATAAAAAATATACATCATGAAGCAAACATTATAACATGGAACAAGTACACAAGCAAATGACCCATGGGGTGAGAATACTGTAGCTTGAAATACCTCAACTAGTTATGTGTATTTATGCTTCAATAAACTTATGTCAGTTTCAATTTAAATTTCAATGGCCATCACAGGACAGAAGTGCCCAGGATGGCAGGAACGAGGAGCAAAATCTACAATGGCATTTGCCATGCATGCTAGGGAAAAAGCTGATGGGTCAAGGTTGAGAACTAAGTAGCTAGATGTGTGGCAGCCTGGTGGCTTGCAGGTTAACTAGCAAGTGAACTGATTCATTGGGTAGTTCATCTCGGTGCCCTGTTTTCAATTTTTTTTTACCTACCCCTACTGATTGTCTGTATTGTCTTGCTCCCATTTCTGGTGTCTTTTTCTTGGTATGGGTGATCAAGCTCCCTGTGCCACTTTAGAGGGGGCCAAATTTTGTCCTCTGGTCCTTGGTAGGCTTATAATGACTTGCAAGGGCATGAATTGGATTGAATTGGGTGGAGTTATCCAAGTAGTTAAACACCAAGGAGCCTCCAGAGGAGTCCTCCCAGAAAAACTAATTTCATGACCCATTAATCATTGAAGGTGAAGCAAAGACGCAATATGAGCATAAATGTATTATAAACCAAATTTTCAGATGTATCCTACATCCTTTCTCAAGGTAATGTATACAATGTTCTGAACAAGATTCTAGGAGTTTTCATTTATACATCTGGCTGAGTGCCTCACTTGGCGTCCATCATTAGATGTCGTTGTGATTATGCTTCCTTGGGATGTTGAAGTTTCAGAAGAATGCTCAATTATCACGTTTTCTAGGAATTGTGGGCAGGGTTCCACGGAATTCCATATCATGTTAGTGTGAGTTCTCTGTGTATTTGATGTTAAAGCATGTGGTGCATGAACTATGTTGCCTACGAGGGTGACTGGGGGTCATGCATAAAACTTGGATTGGCTTCAGGAGGGGACTGCAGACTTCCTGTGATTTCAGTAGAAATCCAGTTGTGTGACTTTTTACCAAGTCAGGGTGGTCCAGTGGTTAGTGTTAGTGGCTGGGGATTCTCTTGGTTGCAGGTTCGAGTCACCTCAGAGCTCCAGTTGATTTTCTCATTGATATACTGTATATGACGTTAGTGTGATTTCGCTGTGTAAATAATATTTTTACCTTGAAAATATTATAAACATAGGGAAGCCTGAATTACTAATACAATAAGGATGATACAGGTAATAATAATAATTATAGTAATTATTAGTAATACTGTAATTAGAAATGCTTTCCATTCACCTGGGCTCAAGGCGACTCGAACTGTGGGCCAAAGCTCTATTGACTGAGCTATTGAGTAGTCTTAATAAGGAAAGTTTCCAGAAGCAGCATCCTGCTGTCAAACTGGAATTTTTAAATTTCCTTGACTACTACTGAAGCTCAGAGGAAATAGTGATCCACACCCAAGTCATATAAATTGTCATCCACACTTCCGTAGAAATAAACATTTCATTCCCCTCCTCCTCCTCATTCTGCCTCCTCTGAAAAACTGAGGTGTACTAATGTAGTGTATCAATACAAATGCCACTGGAGAACTAAATGACATTAGTTTTATTATTTTATTATATTAGACAATAGTTACCTTATTCATTGTTGATAATTTCAACTTCAATTTTTTTTTTTTTTTTTTTTTTTTTTTGAGATATATACAAGAGTTGTTACATTCTTGTACAGCCACTAGTACGCGTAGCGTTTCGGGCAGGTCCCTGGAATACGATCCCCACCGCGAAGAATCGTTTTTTCATCCAAGTACACATTTTACTGTTGCGTTAAACAGAGGCTACAGTTATGGAATTGCACCCAGTAAATCCTCCCGGCCAGGATACGAACCCATGACATAGCGCTCGCGGAACGCCAGGCGAGTGTCTTACCACTACACCACGGAGACTGTAATCCGTTATCTCTAGAACTAGAATTGCAACTTTGAGTCAGCTTCTAAAATCCAGTTTTTTACTAATTCTCATCATTTTTACATATAGTGTGCAAAGCTGTCTGTTCCACAATTTTGTCTTACGGATTTAGCATAAACCCCTAAACATTTGGAGTTAAAAATTTATTTGTCTAAATTTGGAGCATACTGTACTGTATTTCAAATGCCTTATTGACAAATTTGTTTACAGTAAACTACACTGAAAAACTAAATTCTACAATGATACAAATGAAGATCACATGTTATTCTGAGAGCATAATACTGTAACACCACATGAACAATTGGTGATATTTTATATTTTTGAAGCTGATTTGAAAATCTGAAATTATCCATATTAAATTTTATAATTATTTTTATTTTCTTATTTTTTTCATGTTATGTTGGTGATCCTTTAGACAAAGTTGGAGCATTTGCCTAGTAGATTATGCAGCAAAAAAAAATTGAAAGTGTTTGAGGAAGTTTGAGAAACTGAGTCCCTGGCCCCTTAAGGGAGTTAGGCAAATCATAGTGTGAGGTGTACCCACACATATAAATGTCTAGATTTTTCCTTGTAAGCTGATGGGATTATGGGATACTCATGTCATATGGCTTATGGGATACTCATGTCCATGCCACCAATTGGGTAGCTTAATCTTCATCAGTCAATCTTGTAAGCTCATTATAGCTGTGTCAGTTTAACAGTGTACTGTACTCCTGAAGATGTCACATTGCTGATGAAACATTGAACAATAAAAATGGAAAGATTAAGTTGGAATAGGTTAGGTTTTATAAAATTTGTGTTAGTTTTGAATCAAAGTAAACAAAATTAAATCATATGAAATGTAATGGAACACTGTCATTCCATAAGAAAAGATATTTGAAAAATATAATATTTCAGGAAATTTGGCTTTTTAGGCAACTTGGTCTATTAGGTACAATATACATACATAAGTTTTTTTTTAAACATAACCTGCCTCCTCATGCTTCGAGTGCCAAACTTTACACATGCTGCAATAAATTCTCTAACATATATTTGCTAATAATCTATACAGTTTTATGCCATCAGGAAGACAGAGTTATAAGAGATTATAAAGCCATCATAGGAAATATAACTAATCAGAGAACAAAGATACACAGTTTAATGAGGGTTTGTTGCTGTCTGTTGAATTACGCAAACCAACCCAATTCGTAAGAAATCTTAAGAAAGTTCTTAAGAACTTTCATAATACAATTATTTAAGAAGAAATACATGACATTTACTGAATGTAGGTCCAGATGTAGAAGCTCAGTCAACAAATAAATCGACAAAAAAATTGTACTACTGTATACCAAAACTTTCATATTCTTTTTAGGTGGGCGCAGAGGCCGACCTCCAAAGAAGATTGAAGAGAAGAAGGAGGAACATGTAGATAATGAGGAAGAGAAAAAAGAAGAAGTTGAGGAAGAGAAAAAAGAGGAGCCCACAACTGAAGAGTCTAGTGCTGATGGAGAAGCTGAAGAGGAAAAGACTGAATGAAGAGACTACAGTGGAGCTGTGGTACAAATGTTTACCTGATGGTGAGAAATCAATTACAACTTAGTACATTTACACAATAAGTTCAACCATATTTTAAATGCTTAACAAAACTGTTGTACTTTCACTTTCCAGTTATCCTCAATTTCTTCACATATTTTTATTTTCCTTCTGTTTTATATAGTTCCTTGCAATTACTTGAGAATGGCTTTGTATATTGATAAGTAGGCAGGTAGGATGCAAATTACTCCCTGTGCAAATCCAATTAACCAGAAAGGATACTTTCGAGATCTGTGAAAAGTTGTAGTCTTATCCGAAGGACAGAACCCTAGCGGTTCTGTCCTATGATACCTAACCAGTCCCTGAACCCTGTACGAATTGGGATGTGCCAATTTGTGTCCTTGAGGTCTAGGAACACCATCCAAGAATCTGCCTGTAATACCAGGCAAAGCTGAACCAAGGTGGTCATGGGAAGGTTGGACAGGGAATGTTGTTTAATCCAGATAAATCGAGGATGTACCGTACATCAGCCGTGTCCAGCACGGAGACTGGAAACAACTGGGACACCCGCCGAAGAGATGCTCAAGTCCACCCATTTCACGATGACCTCGCTCAGCTGTGGGATAGTCCTGACCTAAAGTCCAGAACCCAGGAGAGGAGGGAGGGGGAGAGATGAAGCAACTCTACCAAAGGCTATGGGAGACAACCCAAAAGGCTCCCAAATAGTGGGACCAGGCATTGGCAAAGCAAGCCAGATGCCCCCCACCCCCCCATGGGGGAAGGAGGAGGGGCATTAAGGGGGTTCAACCATCAATGAGTTAAACTATGAAAGGGCCAGTTCAATCCAGGAGCAGCACCATCCCTCTGCGATGCAGAATGGATGGCTGAATGCCGTTGGCTCTTCTGCTTGGCAGAAGAGCCAACCAATCAACACTGCTAATGCTGAATCCCCGGGACGTGTCCACTCACGAGGGCGAAGCAGGGGGAACCACCAAACACAAACAACCCTAGTATAAAGGGGGGAGGAACACCAAGGCAGACCCCCCTACCAGGCAAAAATAAAAAGAAAAGAAAAGCCGTGCAAGAGGACAGCGTACCCAGTGAAAACGGAGCCAGCTGCTGTCATAGTTGAAAACTAGCTGCGCAGTACCCCCGCACCCCTACCAGTGCAAAAACTACCACTTACCCCAAGGCAACTAAGGAGGAAACCCCCAAAAACACTTGGGGCAGTCAATCACCAAGCAGCAAAAGACCAACAGAGGTAGACCCAAGGTGACTTGTGGAAGGGAACCCCAAGCCCCTAGGGCGGTACTTACAGGGCACTCAGGGAAGATGACCCTAAGCACGTGCAGCCCAAGTACCTGTGAATATTACTCCCAGCTCTCACACCACCGTAAGAGCAGTACTCAAACAGGACAGCACAACAAGAGTCCAGAGTTGGAGCCACAACGACCGAGCCGTATCCCATCAGCTGAAGAACTGCGGGGTGGATCGCCAGTGCGGGGGTCTGGGGCTCCAGCCATGTCACATGTCTGGAGCTGTGCAGACATGTGACATGGCTCATGTGACGACATGTCTGTCTGCTCATTTTCAATTGGGGAGTTCTGTCTACTCCTCTGTCTAATTTTGTCGTTTTTAACCAGAATAGGGGTTTGTTTTGTGGCGCTTACCTTTCTGGGTGCCTGTCCTGGTCGATGGCAAATATAGAATGCTCCAAAATCACATGTGCATTTCTATAGGCCATTGCTCCTCGTGCCTCTCTGAGGGGGGGCCAGGTTCTGGCTCATGGTCCCCAGTAGGCCTAGATCTCCACCCACATCGATTGATGCCAAAGTTAAGGGTATCCATATCAGCCTCAATAGCTCCGGGACTCGCCCAGAAAATGACGTTTCATTACATTCAACGCTGGTTTATTTTCTACCTGGCGACGATCATTCTTTCTGCTTCCACCATGATGCCTGCTGGGTCAGTGACACCTATGACCATGAGTCTAAAACTATTTTATGAAGTTTGTTCTCACTGGGTCTCTGCCCTTACTGATTTGACTTCAGGTTTGGAAGCCTTCCAGACAGCTGCCACTTTGCAAGCTAGGTTTTCTTGAGTTAGGCATTTACAGCATATTGATTATCTGGATGTCTCAGAGATGGCCCTTATATTGTTTAAGTACCCAGAATTTGAAGTGCTGGTGACCATCTAGACTAAGTCAACTCCTCCTCTTGCTTCCCGCTGTGGGTGTGGTTCACCCTGCTTCTGGTCTTCACTTTTCCCCCTTCTGGTTCCAGTTGCATAGCATCCGATGGTCTTGGAGTTGGGTCAAGGTTTAATTTGGGAGTGTAGCTTGGCCATGTGTGAGACTTGTCACACATGCAACTTGATAATGGTCCAGGATGGACTAAAACGTCATTGTTTCTCCCTCCTCTGATGTGTGGTTTGGTCATCTTATCATGATGATAACCATATTCACATAGGTTATCATTATGACACCAGATATTGGTCGTGTGTGTGTTCAGTAAGGATTCGAAAGTCGTTAGAAACCCAATTGTTTCTTGGGTCTGTATTTAACCGGTCAGTGCCTTAAGCTAAAGAAAGTTAATGAGGATTCTGCGCAGAAAGTAGCATTTCATTATATTATATGCTCATTTTCCCCTCCCTCCTTCTTTAGCTAATTCACCATAACTTGACATATTACCCAGAGCTCATTACCCATTGTACTGTATATGAAATTGAAATGAATGGTTTCCATGCTTAACATACAAAATATAATTTAATACATTTTTCTTTCAGATTCTACAAGTACACAATAAGGTTGTAAGGCGTTTGTCAATAAGCAAGTCAGCGCACAGAAGGGGAGGGGGGGGCTGGGTGGGGGGTACAGATGGAGTTACTCTGAATCAACATGTGAAAAACATGAAGCATGAAGATTGAACAACATAAGTTAAGAACCTGTTCATCAAGTGATCAACAGATTGGTATCTTCAGTGCCAAAGAAACTGTTTTACAGTTTAAAACTGAAAAACTGATGCTACAGGTTTAAAATTTTACAATTTGCAATTTCTGATCATACTTCAGTGTTCAGGATGGTTGGGTTATAAAGCACTTTTCAACTACTTGTTATACTTTATGAGGTTAACTTTTCAGTTCAATACTTTGAACACAGTTCAATAATTTGCTGCTGGTGACAAGTCATGAGATTTTGTCATTTTAGCAAATGTCAGTGGCATTTGTTCTGGGCAGCATTACTTCCAGTACTCTTAACGGTAACAAACAAAAATTAGGTAAAATTAAGAAATCTTCCAATATTGCTGTTTAGAAATTAATAGAATCTGTGCAATCATATCCTTAAATTGGTGTATATCTCACCCTGTTTCATACAAAATATTTTGTCTCATAGTCCATATTGAATGAGTGAAAATAGGTTGTTTTTAGTATTTTTTATTGTGTGTACTGGCATCTTGTCAAACTGAATTAGATGTTTTTGTTGTAGGAAATGAAGTGTCATTTTTCCTCTATATTCTATAAAGCTGGTCATATTTTCCTGCAAAAGACCAAATGCAACCTTTGTATTATCTCAACATTTTTACTCTCAAAGATCTATGCATCCCGGTGTCAGCCATTTAAATGTTACGAAGCAGATTTCTGCTGAAAGGTCAGGAAATCTAAAACACTGTGTGGTATGGAACATCAAAATTCAGAAAATTAAAAAAATATGGTTAGAAAGTGCATGATCCTGTCCTTACCATGTGCTTTCTTGATCTGTTCCATGCTATAAAGTGGAAATAACCGATTCCTCATGTTTTTCTTTCACAGTCAGGAGAGATTGTGTGTAACAGTTTAAATACAAATGTAAAGTTGCCAATCACATTGCTTTAAACATACAGTACAGTATGTTCAATACTGGAATATTTCATAAAATAGATTCTGTAGTGAATAAATATCCACTGATAGTCTGATATTTTGTGTAGGCAGCTTTTAAGAGGTATATTTTCCTTCTTTTTCTTTTTTATATAATTCCATTGAAATCCGTCTCTTAAAATATTTAAAATTTGTGATGGGTGTTTTAATATATCTCCACTCATATTTTACTCAGCAAAAATATTAAGAATTACATTGTGCCAAATTGATGATAACCATGTGTTGTGTGATCCAAGTTCCATTTTTGTACCTCAAATGGATCATTCGTATACTGTATACATATATACAGTACATGTAAATTGCTAACTACAGCAAATGTGAGTACCATTTTATTCACCTGGGCAGTGGGAGCCTCGAGTCATGGACCCCAAAATTGGAAGAGCACGGCTCTATCAGTAGCTTGGTCTGCTTTTGGGGTGCATGGTTCGAAGCTCCTATGGCCCGGGTGAATAACACACATATACATGTGCAAGATAACACCACAAAAGAAAACGAGATGAACACCTTCTTCCCTCTAGGGCAGCGGTCAACCGGTGAGTCGTAAGAAAATTTTGGTGGTCCACAGAAAAATCTGGACATTATATGCATTTTTATTAGTAATAAAACAAAAATAATAATTACGAAATTTTTATATTTTGAATGTTTTATTTTATTTGTGTATTGTATGTACAGTAACTATTTTTGTTAAATGTTATATTGAATGGCATCAAATAGTTTGACTTTCATAACTATTATTTCTTGTTTGACTTCAGATTCGAATGCAATAAACAGTGAATATCAGTGAAAAAAAAAGCAAAGGAATATTTTGCATTTCTTTAGCACTACAAAAGTTAATGTAACTATTGATAACAGTAACAATAGTAATATGTGTACTTCACTTAACCGTGAGCTGATCAATGAATCAGAGCCTCCACAGTCCTCATTAGGTACCATTAGGCAGAATATTCGAACTGGATGCGGAGAGAAGAAAAAACTCAATATCAATATGATTCGAACTGCTTAAAATGTAATTTATTCAAAAACCTGATAATGAGCTGCATCCACGGCCACTTTGTGTTGTGTTCTGAGTGTTTATCCAATGATGCCATGAAATTTTCGAAACTCGAAAGGCACTTGCAATCAAAACACCCTGATTTACCTAGGAAACCACAAATATTTTCAGAGAATGTGTGAAAATATACAAAAGCAAGTACAGTACTGTAATTGCTTTAACAAATATGATTGTTGGAGATAAATCCTTGTTAGTGGTCCTCTGGATTTAAAATTATGAATTAAGTGGTCTGTGAGGTCTGGAAAGTTGGTCACCACTGCTGTAGGGAACGTCGCCAGACCAAACATATGAACAGGACAGACCAATAAGGAAATAGTTGTGAATCCAACCCCCTCTGCGTCTTCCCTTGTATGCGGTGCCATTCACCGATTACGAGACCCTCACAGTAGATGCCTTTCAGCTAGACTACTTGAAGTGGAGATTCCTGGCACTGGGTCCTAGTCAGGTTGGAGTCCTACCATGAAAGAGTGAACCTTCCAGTTCCTTGATGGCCTGCTCAGCCTCAAGGAAGGTTTCAAGCGCTGCTTGCCATGTTTGAACCCGGGCATTTTTCTGCAGCTCTGCCTCTTTCAGAGGGTCGGCCCAGTAACATACTTCGCTGATTCGGCCGTCTCCTCAGATTTTTACATTTGGTATTTCCGACATTTCCCACTTGCATGCTTCTCAGTAAAAGTAAGATTTGTGTGTGCTCCTCTCTCTTCAATGTTCAATTTCTGAGCATGTGGTGCTCTCTTCTGTCCTGGTTTTTTTTTATCAGCATCTCGTGCTGAATACTGTCGTCTTATATCATGTGGTGGAGCATTGTTTCACCTGTCCCGTTCATGCGTCACCTGAGCTTGCTTGGTCTCTGGACTGTATTTTCATTTAATTATTTGGCTCGGTTTATAGTGTCCCCTTTGGTCTGTGATTGTTTTCTTAAGTCTTTATTTTTGGTATCTCTTGCTTCTGGTTGTAAACCACCTCATGGTTTCCTCTGGAGGCAGGGGGGGGGGGGGTTGTTAATTTGACCCTGGTGTGCAGTGTGCATTTCCAGCCAACTTTTCTGGTGAAGGAGTTGGTTGGCTTCTAGAGGGGTCCATTGGTTATTTGACAATTGGTTGGTTCAGCCAGGGATGTCATGTGTTGGTCCAATGGCAGCTCTCTGCCACTGATTCTGCCAGTGGATGCCTCTTGGGTTGATCACCAACTTTGTTCTGTTCCAAGGCTTGCCTTTCTCAGGTCATCTGCAGTGCTTTTCAGCCTAGCCAGCCTGTTGTGGACTACCCTTGCACCCATGGTGTTGAAGTACTGTATGCAGTGCTCTCAGCCGTTTTTGAACATACTGTATCCTGGGCCGATATTCGGGCACAGGGGTGTTGGAGGTTTACAGGGTGATGGCAGCCTGGTATCTTGTTAATGTGTCCAGGCCCTTGGTGCCTTTATGTAACATTTCTTATCCAAGTTTCTCTTCATCCTGACTCCTGCAGTGCTCCCACCTCCCTGTTAAGTGCCCTTTTGTTTTCTTTGTGGGTAGTCAGCATTAGGGAGCCATAAGGGGCTCCCCCCTCCCCCAAAGAAAACCAGTCTAGTGTAATTATACGCCAATTTCTGGCCGAGCCCTGGTGACTCCCCCGACACCCTCCTTCCAGCTTCCAGGTATAAGAGTGGGATATATCTACCATAGAATTGAGGGTGCATTGGGAGAGAGGGAGGTAGCCAATTCTGTGCATTTTTGTGATCTTACTTAGCACGCTTTCCACGAGTAATGATATGCGACGTTAAAAAATATATTTTTTTAATTTTTTCGTGTCTGCTTTACCACCTTTCTGAAGTGGCATGAAGTCAGTCTGCTGTTTTAAGTATGTCGGTGATAACACCAATATCAAGGCTCCATCTCTAAAGAATGTTTAGAACCTGTGATGGTCATCAAGAATTTAAAAAAAAAAAAAAACATCAATTTCCACCCTCAGACTGAGTCTACCCCATCCAGCGGTTGACCCTAAAGACGCACTCATCAATTTTAACATGCTGTTAATTCAAAACAGGAAATTTCTCAAATATGTATTATTATATACAGTATTAGTATATTTAGGCTTTGGTTAGGTTAGGTGTTTAGGTTCTGTTGGCAATTATTTTTATGAGTGAAGCATTTACAGCATTGTGGTTCGAACAAAAAGTCGTTCTGGAAGTGTTCAAATGTCATCAATTGAGAGTAGTAGTGTAAACCATTTTTCATTCATAAACTGAGTTTGGTGGGTGCTTGGAATAGACTTTTGGCCTTTGTTTACGAGGACAGGCTGATAGAATGCCAAGAGTCCAGACCTGGTGCAGTGTGCATACCATTTATGGCTACTAGTCAGGTGGGGTTAGGGTAACTGCTATATGGCTCTGGTGGTGGTGTTGCATTCATAAAGAATTAGTTTGAATCATTAATCTGCAATGTGTTCAGAGTTCACTGAAAACACAATCGTACTGTAACTACAGTATTGCACTTTTTTTGCCATCTGTGATGTTTATCCTTTTTATGCAAAGGCCCCAATGCAGTCTGTAGTTTTGTTCTAGATTTTGTACAAGCAAACATTTTAGATTCCTCTATTTTCATCTTGGGAACACTTAAAGAGTTGATCTTTTAGCTTTCATATACTATTTTTATTAAGAAAAAATTACTAAATTGCCCACCTTCTCCCAGTAACCAAAAATAGGTCTTTTTCCACTATGGTATAAATGTACAAATAAAAAAAGTATTACTTGCAAAACTACTGTTTTAGCCCCCCTCCCCTCACTGACTCAAGATTGGGGGGGGGGGGAACCTAGATACCACAGCTAAAGTATTAAAATACACAAGTATTCTCTTTTAAATTTGATCTTTTTCCTGCTTATCTTTTTTTTTTTTTTTAGCACTTGTCTTGGGGGGGAAAAAAATGTCACTCTCCATGTACTGATTTATTCATATAGAACCTTCATCCAACAAATTTAACACGTTGTAAGAACTTTAATTATAAAATTACAATCATAGCTAATTGCCACTCAACCGATATTTTAAAGATTGTGTTTTGTGTAGAGATCAATAATTTCCTGTACATCATCGGCAGAGCCAAGGAAGATGGGCGTGCGTTGATGAATGTCTGTAGGCACAATATCTGAAACAAAGTAAGTAATTATCAAAAGGCACCAAACCCTAGTTCTAAGACAACATTCTAAAGTTGATTATTTTTTTTTACCAATCTTGCATATATTGCCAAACCTCCAGTATTGTTTACATTGAACGGTCGGGGATTATCCTCTCACCGTGATGTTCAAACTTCTAAATTGTGTCAAGTAGAAATTACTGGGCCAATAACAATACAGATCTTCTCATACATAATAATGAAACAAAAGGGTAGACGTTCTCCAGATATATCAAAAACTGCAAATGTTCACGTGGCAAAATTAAGTATAAGTTATATATTTGGTCATATACATATTTTGCACGAAAGCTCAAGGCATCCCACC
>WNGS01165523.1:13564960-13591704 GCA_020271785.1 Procambarus virginalis | reverse complement strand
AAAAATTATTATAGTACAGTATACAAAAATTTGCCATATTAAAACATGTATATAAAGTGAAGCCAATGTAAAAAGAATTTGAGGAATTAGGATTTTTCCATTGTTATTCACCCAGGTTCTGACATCAGATAAATTAATGTCCTTAGAGTACAGTACACAATTTGATTTAAACAGTCTGTGATCTTTAGTTGCATATAATTTGTGTACAGTATTGCTTTCCAGTCCTAGAAATTTAATATTTTTCAAAAGTGCAGGGGCAGTTTTAGTCTTCCAGAATTCAAACTTTCTAAGGGTAATGAGGCTTACAGTATTAGGTAGAAAAACTTGCTAATAAAGCTCATTTTTGTTTCAGATGTAGAATTCTTGGTGAATCGGATAATTTTGATATCATTCGCCTTGTGCGTTTGTTCTCGTATTGGCATCCTTGGTGATATTTAGCGCCCTCTGATTACTCCGCACATTTGATGGTGCTACTACATAGCCTTCCCACCATAGACTCAGAATATATATTGTACTGTGTAAGTTTGTAACATCGTAATCCTTTTTGTTTTCTGGTTGTCAGTAATTTTTCGTAATTGCATAGTTTAAACAACCTATCCTCAGGCCAGGCTCATTAGCGTAGGCCGGCCCCCTTCCCTGACGCATTCCTCAATTTTTATGTATTGTGCATTAGAATAGGTTTACTCATCAATAAATATTATATATTAAAGTTCTAAGTATAGTTAGACATAGGTTAAGTTAGGTATCCAAGTTGGCGATTATTTGCTTTTCAAGGACGTGAGTGAAGTACTTACAACCCGTCCTAACACGAAGTCCATTCTACCCAGCGGTCGACCCCAAAGACTCATTCATCAATTTTAACATGCTGTTCATTCAAAATAGGAATCTTCTCAAAAATAGTAATAAATGAATATTGTTATATATTAGCATACTGTGCATATTTAATCACTGGTTATGTGTTTATGTTCTGTTGGCGATTATCTGTATTTGCAGTACGTGGGTGAAGCATTTACAACCCGTCCTCGACTCGGGTCCATTACATCCAGCGGTCGACCCCACAGACGCATTCAAACTTTACATGCTGCTAATTCAAAACGGGAATGATCTCAAATATTAATATTATAATATTTGTGCATTGTGCATATATAGGCATAGGTTAGGTTAGGTGTTTAGGTTCTGTTGGCGTTTATTTGTATTTGTAGTACGTGGGTGAAGAATTTAAGCGTTGTGGTTCGAACAAAATTCGTCAGTGAAGCATTTGTTCCAGAACTGTTCGAACGAATCAGTTGTGCAACCCGTCCTCGACTCCATTCATCCATTCCATCCAGCTGTCAACCTCACAGACGCATTCATAAATTTTACATGCTGTTCATTCAAAACAGGAATTTTCTCAAATATAAATAAATATTATAATATATTAGCATATTGTACATATATAGACATGTGTAAGGTTAGGTTAGGTGTTTAGGTCATGTTGGCGATTATTTGCATTTGTAGTACGTGGGTGAAGCACTTGTTCCGGAAGTGTTCGAACGAAATCAGTTATGAGTCGTGTGCAAACCATTGCAGACGAAGCTGCAAAACTTGCAACTAAGCGAAGAAATGTAGACATTTATATACCACAGAGCCTATCGCAGATTAAGAAAGTAATTAAAATAGAGCAATGCAGATGATGTACAGTGACCACGACACAGCAGTTGCAACATCAGGATCTGCAGGTTGGTTCAAGAATTCTTCTTCTTCTTGAGAATAGGTGCAGTTTGCATGAAGGGTTAACCCTCCCGATGACTGCACCAGGACAGACGTAAGGAGATGCGTTGACGGTTAGGATGAGAAGAAAGTCAAAAGCGGTAGATGTGATGGGTCGTAGAGAGAGGAGAGACGGCGGAAACCGAGTCGAACGTTAGAGGGGCACGACTCCAGCAGACGGAACCAGGCAATCCCCAGACCGGAACAAGGAAGGAGGGGATACAGCAGGGGATGCAGGTGCGTCACCGACCCCACCACCGGGCACAGGACCCGAGGCCCCCCGGCGCACATCTTTCCGCAACATCACGACGAGGTCCCGATCATCAGGGACAACCCCCCACTGCGGAGATCCAACAGCAGGAGACGCAGGAGGAGAGGCACAGGTAGCAACATCGGAGTCTCGCACAGCACCAACATCCTCGGAGGGGGGCGCCAGATCATCATACTCCCCCACCTCCTCCCAAGGCACACCACGAGGGGGAGACACACTCCGAGCCCGCCGTGAACGCTTCGAGACAGGTCGCACCACACCACGCCCAGCAGGCCCCGCCGCAGGCACGGCCACCATCTTCACATCCACACAGGTCACACCAGCACTGTCCGAAGAGTCCACAGAGGCCACATCACCCACACTGTCCACATCATCCAGGGAAACAGCCTCAGAACACCGACGCGCACGCTTCTGCAAAGGGATGGAAAGAGCAGAACTACAGTTGTCAGCACACACAGGCACGGCAGGCACCTCTCCCTGCCGAAGCACCCCCTCTAAAACAGCAGAACCCGCATTCCCGGGAGCCGGTATCACATCCACAGGCGGGACATGGACCTCCACCGGGACATCCTGCACAACACGCAGCTCAGGCGACGGCCCAACACCCACACACACCGGCTCAACATCCCCAGGGGCCACAGCAGGCACCAGACGGGTCGTGCAGGCCGTAGAATTCACCTCAACAGGCAGAGCAGCAGACAGGCAATCAGGCGCCGCAGGCACAGTACCCACTCCATCCTCAGAACCGTCCGAAAGTAACAAGGGTGGGAAATCCTCCGCACGAAAAACATGCACCCGACCAGCTGCTCCCACGTCGCACGCTGCAGCCAGATGACCCTCGTGACCACACCGATAACAGGTGCGCGGTTGACCCCGATACTGGCAGTGGAGCGTGTATCCCAACACGGACATCGACGACGGTACACTGCACTTCAGCGACATTGTCAGGGTGCGGGAGCCGTCAAGCATACCAACACAGTGCCCGGCAACGACCCTGTTCCAACGAACACTTAACACTGTCCCAAACCGTTCGAAACAGGAGGTCAAAAAGTCGTCCTGAAATTCGAAGGGGGCACCATGCACCGCCACAGACGTCAAGGTGACACTAAGATTCACTACCTAACGGAGCCAGCAGTATCAGGGAGAGGGTAAACACGCCCCTCACACCGCTCGAGAAACGCCTGAAAGGCAGCCTGGAGGCGGAACTTTACCACAGCACGGTTGCCCTGAAGCAGCTGGATGCCCACCAGGTCCGACAGCTGCACATGAAGCACGTCCACCAGGGCGACACCAACCAATGGATGGCCCACTGGTACCGTAAACGCCAGACCAGCCGACAATGTCCTCTTCACTGGGGGGCGAGAAGTCCCCATGGCTAAGCAAACGTCACCCTGTCAGTGGCAGACCACCACCAGCAGGGCAAACCAGCAATCACCCAACGTAAACACTAGCCAGTGCGGAGAGACCTCAGGAGCGTCCGACCTGGCCGGTGGTCACCACGCAACTCCACCGTTCAAGAATTCAACCAACTACGAACCACTTAGTTTGATGAAAGGGAGCAGTTGAACAACAGAAGTACACTTACATCGCATTAGGCTTGGAAACCCATATGCATGGGAAATAGACTTACAGGTTCCGGAAGATGAGAGGAAATGTCACTGTGGACAAATGCCCGACAGACCACTGGAACATAATCTAACACAGTGCACAGTTACAAACCCATTAAGATTTCAACTTAGATTCAACAGAGCATAAAAGTTGTTAAACACATTGGGCAAAATCTTACTGAAACGACCATACGAGTCATAAATACTCAAACTTTGCCCTAAGTAAAACAGAAGCAAGCAACACTTAGTGGGCCAACCAGAGGCTTAGGGGCTTTAAGCCTCTGACTAGGCCTGGGAAATTTCCTGCGCGGAAACTCCACGCAGGAATTTCCATGAAAAAAAAGTTTAACCCGTTTTATAGCAACCCGTCCTCGACTCAAGACCATTACATCCCAGGCCGTCCTCCAAACAAAGACCCAAAAGTGATTCCATGCACCCGCCAAACCCCCCCTGGTTATGAATGAAAAACGGTTACACACGACTCGCAACTGATGAAGTTCGAACACTTCCGGAACAAGTGCTTCACTGATGAAATTTGTTCGAACCACAACAACGCTATAAACAGCCCGTCCTCCAAACAAAGATCCAAAACTGATTCCATGCACCCGCCAAACCCCCTGTTTATGAATGAAAAGCGGTTTACACACGACTCACAACTGCTGACGTTCGAACATATCCGGAACAAGTGCTTCACTGACGAATTTTGTTCGAATCACAACGCTGTAAATGCTTCACCCACGTACTACAAATACAAATAATCGCCAACAGAACCTAAACACCTGACCTAACCTAACCTATGCCTATATATACACAATATGCCAATATATTATAATATTAATTTATACTTGCGAAAATTCCCGTTTTGAATGAACAGCATGTTAAAATTTATGAATGCGTCTGTGGGGGTGACCGCTGAATGTAATGGACTTGAGTCGAGGACGGGTTGCTATAAATGCTCACCCATGTACTACAAATACAAATAATCGGCAACAGAACCTAAACACCTAACCTATGCCTATATATACACAATTTGCTATTATAATATTAATTCATACTTGAGAACATTCCTGTTTTGAATGAACAGCATGTAAAAATTTATAAATGCGTCTGTGCAGTCTACTCCTGGATGTAAGGGACTTGAGTCGAGGACGGGTTGGACAAGCTTGTAGCGAGATTATTTATCAATCTCATAGTGCTTGCTAAATGTAAACAAAGCCGCCGTGATTGTTGAAAGATGTACATATATCGCCCCTAAATCAACAACAGATGTACATATATCGTAAATGGTTGCGTACTTGCTTGATGAATCTAGAGTAGCTGGACAGGGTTTATTTATGTGAAAGATTACCGGGTTATCATAATAGAAATGGGATCGCTGGATTATTTGGCGTGAAGTTTAAACATGTATGAATAAGGTTGGTTGCATATAAATAGCAGCTGCCTCAGTGTCAATGTCTGGCTAGTGATTACTCTTGGGATCAACAATGAGACATTAAAAGACATTACAATGGGACATTAGAGAGTGCTAGAGCATAAGTGAATAACGGGAAATTAATAATCGGGGAGACAGTGGGTGAGAGGTTGAACCTCTTCTGTTTTACAGGAAGGAATAAAAGCAGGGGAATAATAGAACATTAACGGGAACCCAGTTAAGAACTTGAGTGGAAACTGTCAGCAGGAAAGATGTACAACAGAACAAAAAGGTAAGAGGATATTGGTTGGGGATTCACATATGAATAGGGCGTTCTGCTCCAGATTTGCCGAAATGTGCCCAAAAATGGTCACAGAGGGCTGTTGGGAATTGGGTTAAGGGTCAGACTACTTCCAATTCTGTTAATAGTCGTTGTAGCCTAGTGGTGAAAGTACTGGACACGTCAAGGGCCATGGAGCCTCTGGCTTGGTCCGAATTCTTCAGGGGTGAGGAGTGTTTTGTTGCGCGCGCGCGCACGCGCGCACACACACACACACACACACACACACACACACACACACACACACACACACACACACACACACACACACACACACACACACACACACACACACACACAAACTTGTGTGTGTGTGTCTAATGCTCTAGCATTAGAAACTTGTGTAAGGAATCTTTCAGAACATTATATACCACATATCCTGGAGTATGCGGCTCCAGCATGGAGTCCCTATCTAGTCAAGCACAAGACTAAACTGGAAAAGGTTCAAAGGTTTGCCACCAGACTAGTACCCGAGCTGAGAGGTATGAGCTACGAGGAGCGACTGCAGGAATTAAACCTCACTTCGTTGGAAGACAGAAGAGTTAGGGGGGACATGATCACCACATTCAAGATTCTCAGGGGGAATCGACAGGGTTGATAGAGACAGGCTGTTTAACACAAGGGGCACACGCACTAGGGGACACAGGTGGAAACTGAGTGCCCAAATGAGCCACAGAGATATTAGAAAGAACTTTTTTAGTGTCAGAGTGGTTGACAAATGGAATGCATTAGGAAGCGATGTGGTGGAGGCTGACTCCATACACAGTTTCAAGTGTAGATATGATAGAGCCCATTAGGCTCAGGAAACTGTACACCTGTTGATTGACGGTTGAGAGGCGGGACCAAAGAGCCAGAGCTCAACCCCTGCAAGCACAACTAGGTGAGTACAACTAGGCGAGTACACACGGGGGCCTGGTGGATAGCGCGCAGGACTTAATTCTGTGGCGCGGGCTTGATTCCCGCACCAGGCAGAAACAAATGGGCAAAGTTTCTTTCACCCTGAATGCCCCTGTTACCTAGCAGTAAATAGGTACCTGAGAGTTAGTGAGCTGTCACGGACTGCTTCTTGGGGTGTGTGCTGTGGGGGAAAAAAAGTAAACAGTTGATTGACAGTTGAGAGGCGGGCCGAAAGAGCAAAACTCAACCCTGCAAAACACAGCTAAGTGAATACACACACCCACACATATAATTATATAATTTTTTGGTATTTCAGAAAAACTCTTGACCCTTGAACAAAAAAAGTTTAGTCTGTTGAAGGATTCGAACCCGGTCAGCCATGGCCTCCATGTCCCTTGGCGTGTCCAGTACTTTAACCAGTTAGCCAACAGAATGTACAAAAATATTGAAAAGTCGTCTGACTTAACCCTAATACCCGACAGAATTCGTGACTATTTTGGGCACAGATATTTCATCAAATCACTTCACTACTCACGCTGGGGCCGCATGAGTAACATTGATGCGTCAAGTTTGAATGGTCCACAAGCTAACATACAGCAGAAAATTTGAAGAGATTTGATGAAACTACTCCCTCTGCTGGCTTCGAAGTTCTCAGCAACTCCTTCCCCAGACAATCCTGCAACCCATCGACACGCCAATAAAAATGTTCCTCTATAAACACATAACTGAAATGAATCACACAATACATGTTTCACTTGACATCTCTCTGCTTTCTATATGCTGTGAGGTGACTCCCCCACGTTTGGGCTGGTCCATTTTCTGCCCTCCCTGGGAGCCCTCCTCTTCCAGGGCGGCCCTCTCACTCAGTCGCCCACCAGCGGTCAGAGTGGATGGATGTCGCTCTGCCCTCCAGGACGTTCCTCCATCTTTACTCTCTTATTTTGGCCTTCTGCCTCATCAAAATATGCCTAACATATCAATAAACATTCGCTACGGTCGCTGGGCACACGATCAACTGCAGACAATCACTGTAAACTGGTTAAAATTGTGCTTACCACAGTGTTAGTTGTATAAGGGCGCGCCCTGGCCCCAGCGTTGGACGTTGGCACACTCCTCAGCCCACAAAAGTGCCATTTAAACTTCTCTACAGGGCTTTTATCCTTCCTGACTTGAGCACGAAGTCGTCTCCAGGCTTCACACAAAAACCCCTGAATAATTCTCCTCTTGAAGGAGCACGTAAATAGGGTTTCTTCCCTCTGCTACCAGGAGCTTAAAGACACTACATCCACCTTCCACGACTTCCCCTACTCCAGTAAGGTCAAGACCCCTGACATGAGCCTCATGCCTTCCTCACAAACTTTCGACATCTCATGTCAAGTCATTTATGTACACATTTGTTCACTGCCCATGCTTTTAACTGTTTGCCAAATCTAATCGAATGTTTACCATATACATTCACATGTCTATGTGGCTTTGACCTCTTATTTAGGTCATGTCTTGCAGAATAACTCTCAAGGTAGACTCGTTTTTCAGCTACCTGGGATCGTAACAGAAGACAGTGCTAACTGACACACAAAAACATGTACTATCAATGGTAAGCAATCTTGGCTTACTTCACTTGGATTGTGTGTAATATTTTATCCCAGAATAAATGCTTGGACATTTGAAAAACATTAACGATAAGAGTAGTTTCTAAATTCTTCAATTTTTTTCATATTTAATTACATAAAGCTGTAGGGCATGTGAAGAGTTGTGTTGTCCCGAAGCTCGTCAAAGCCAATCTGAAGTTAGTTGCTAATCAACTCCTTTGAGAGCATGGGTTTTGACTCATCATTTCTCAACCCGTTCTCCTAATAGCACGTTGCATTATTGACGCATACTTAATCTAATCTAAGGTATGTTTGGCGTACGACAATGTACGCCAAACATTGTCATACTAGAAAACGGTAGCGGGTCTCGAAATTGATATACTGTTCTCGTTTTCTGTTGGTAGGTCCTCTGGTAGGTTAGGAGAGGGCACTATAGTACGACAGTTTATTGACGTTGGGAAACCTGAGGACGGAATGGATATGTAGGCCTGCGAACCGAGTATCACCAAAAAAGGCTGCTTGTATGAATCAAACCGACCGGCCGGCCACAAATGAACGTTTGAATGCAAGAAGTCCATGTGTAATTCCATGTGGAAATTGTCTCGTTGTTCTGGTAATTGGACTTGTGGTCTAGTTACACTTATTTTTCTATTGATGACGAAGAGATAGAATTTAACCTACGACTTTACCTATTCTACGTTATCTTGAGATGATTTCGGGGCTTAGCGTCCCCGCGGCCCGGTCCTCGATCAGGCCTCCTTTTTGTTACACATCCCCAGGAAGCAGCCCGTAGCAGCTGTCTAACTCCCAGGTACCTATTTACTGCTAGGTAACAGGGGCATCAGGGTGAAAGAAACTGCCCATTTGTTTCCGCCTCCACCCGGGATCGAATCCGAAGCACTGTCCACTCAGCTGTTAGGCCCCACGTCCAGTTAGTTGTAAATCCAGGCCAACTGGCATATTATAACAAGGTCTGCATGTAGTCCATTCGAATATTGCCAATGAATTGCAAACCGTCCCACGACATGGGAATATTAGATGAACATAGATTTTTTGTTTTCCCTAAAACTGCTCCTCTTCTTGTAGGTTAGTGTTGCAAAGCAATACTGTGTACCTGTGAAGGCATATGTTAATATAAAATTATGGGTACATATGTGAATTAAGGGATGTTACGCCTATATGGCAGTAACCTTAATCTCTCCACATGCCTATCAGGTGGGCAGGCAAAGTACTGTACTGGGTTTAAGTAACCTGTTCTCAGGGGATGTGTACCTTCCTGGTTATGACCACAGCCAAGTCTTTTTTGCATTACGTTAATAGTTCCAGAACACATTCAATTTAATTAGTGCATTAATATATTTAATATACCTTGGTCAACTAACTAAACTTAGGCTAGGTTACGTTCAGTTCTTTAGATTACATTAATAGTACCAAAATGCAATAAGTGTGTACTCAGTTCTTTAAAACCTGGGTATAAAATTGTATACGGTTATAACTTGAGAATAATCTCTGTTCAAGGCAATTATTCACTTAGTAGTTGACCAGAATTCTGTTCATGAAATCTTAGTAAGCTTAGATAAGTATCCATGAGGTTTCAGCAGGGAGATGCACACTCGTTATAAGCACTAGGCCCACTTCATAAATGTATTGTCCAAATAGTAGTAAAATGCGCGAAGTGTAATTTGTTTGTTAATGAACTAACCTGAGGATAGGCTGCGTTAGGGCCCCCTTCTTCAGAATTCTATGTAAACTTGGTTTTAGATTGATATTATTTTGTATTTACCTCCCCTAGCATAAGTGTGCTTATAATGAGAAGCTTTAAAAAAAATAACTATCAACATACATACTAATCTATCTATAGTATGGGAATACTATATAGTATTGAATATCTATAGTATGGGAATAAAAACTATCAACATTTTTAATTTGTATTATTTTTAATTCGTTTAAATTGTCTGATTTGATGAGTGTTTTGCAAGAAAATATTACTGGAGTCACTTGTTCGATACCACTGGAAAGAGCAGAAATTTTTCTGTAATTTGTATTTGTTTAATTTATTATATCGTAATAATTAAAAAGGATTTTTTATATTTAATGTTTTGAATAAAAAAGATTAATTTAAAACTTAATTGCTAAATGTTTTCTTATACGTATAAAGTCTATTTGTATGTATATTGTGTGAAAAATTATCCACGATCGAATAAAAAAGAAGTAATGCTCTACTGTTCAAAGGATAAATATGGGAAGCACATAAACTATCATCCACCCCATAAGTATGGGGAGCACAATATACTACCGTCCAGAGGATGAGTATGGGTGCACAATAAACGATCGCTCACAGATGGGTATGGGGCACAATAAACGATCATTCACAGATGGGTATGGGGCACAATAAACTAACAGATGGGTATGGGGCACAATAAACGATCATTCACAGATGGGTATGGGGCACAATAAACTATCACTCACAGATGGGTATGGGGCACACAAAAACGATCATGCACAGATGGGTATGGTGCACATAAACGATCATTCACAGATGGGTATGGGGCACAATAAACTATCACTCACAGATAGGTATGGGGCCCAATAAACTATCACTCACAGATGGGTATGGGGCACAATAAACTATCACTCACAGATGGGTATGGGGCACAATAAACGATCATTCACAGATGGGTATGGGGCACAATAAACTATCACTCACTGATGGGTATAGGGCACAATAAACTATCACTCACAGTTGGGTATGGGGCACAATAAACTATCACTCACAGATGGGTATGGGGCACAATAAACGATTATTCACAGATGGGTATGGGGCACAATAAACTATCACTCACAGAAGGGTATGGGGCACAATAAACTATCACTTACAGAAGGGTATGGGGCACAGTACACGATCACTCACTGTTGGGTATGGGGCACAATAAACTATCACTCAAAGACGGGTATGGGGCAAAATAAACTATCACCCACAGATGGGTATGGGGCAAAATAAACTATCAAAGACGGGTATGGGGCACAATAAGCCAAACAAAGACGGGTATGGGGCACAATAAGCTATCAAAGACGGGTATGGGGCACAATAAGCTATCAAAGACGGGTATGGGGCACAATAAGCCAAACAAAGACGGGTATGGGGCACAATAAGCCAAACAGACGGGTATGGAGCACAATAAGCTAAACAAAGACGGGTATGGGGCACAATAAGCCAAACAAAAACGGGTATGGGGCACAATAAGTCAACAAAAACGGGTATGGGGCACAATAAGTCAAACAAAAACGGGTATGGGGCACAATAAGCCAAACAAAGACGGGTATGGGGCACAATAAGCTATCAAAGACGGGTATGGGGCACAATAAGTCAAACAAAAACGGGTATGGGGCACAATAAGCCAAACAAAGACGGGTATGGGGCACAATAAGCTATCAAAGACGGGTATGGGGCACAATAAGCCAACTCCAACTATTAGGAACAATCAGCAAATTAATTCGTATTATTTTATATAAATCATTACAAATAGGCTATATATTAAGTACCACTGAAATATTGTTGGGATTATATATCATTATGAATAAAGTATCATTACATAGAGGCGCGGCCACTGTGGGCGCGCGTGGGTGATGCGCCAAGTACTGGGTAGTGGGGCCAAGGGCCCACCTGTTCGTCTCAGGTTCAAATTCAAATTCAAATTCAAATGTTTATTTAGGTAAAGTACATACATACAAGGGGTGATACAAATATTGATGAATTTATAGATAGAGCTAGATACAAATATTGATGAATTTATAGATAGAGCTAGATACAAATATTGATGAATTTATAGATAGAGCTAGTACATACATTCTCTCACGTATTGTTTCTCTGACGACTATGTGATTTGTTCACAAAAATCGTCTTAGCGACAACGTACACTCAATATTTTGTCTATTATTTATTTATTAACATTTTATACTTGAGCAGGTCCGGCTCACAGTCATTGAATATGATTTTACAATGATTAGCATATAAGACATACTGCTTTTTTTAATCATCTGACATGCGTAAGAGACACGTAGGTTTCTTGGAATTGGAGTCTGGAGTTATTACAGTTGTGGGCATTTTCATAACATACATTCCATACATGTGTTGAGCGTAAGTCAGGTGTTTCAAGAGAAATAGACTGGCTGAGAGGGTTAAAACTGAAGTATGTCAGCTGGCCACCGGAATCAAAACTTATTTCTAACTATTTATTTTCTCTTGTACTGTATCTGTACAACATATTCTGTCTTTTCTATACATAATTTTTGGGGTCCGTCTAATTACCACAAGCTACCACAGGCTACACAGGCTTCAGAAAGCTTCTGGCAATACGTAGTAATGAATATATATGATATGTTAGGTTAGGCTGACGTAACCTAACCTATCCTAACCTAACCTAACCTAACCTAACCTAACCTAACCTAACCTAACAAAAACCTAACCTAACCTAACCGAAGCTTGGATCGTCGACTTGATTTGGTGTCACCAGCTTTTTATTTCGTCTAATTTCTTTATAAAAAGATACTTTTTCAGATTAAAATTATGTTTTTCGTGTTGTACATTCAGCACCAACATTATAATGAGTAAATATATCATATTTATTCATTATTAACGTATTACCAGGAAGCTTTCTGAAGCCTGTATCGCCTGTGGTAATTAGACGGACCGAATTTTTTGTTTACTTGCCTAAGATTTTTGAAAGCTTTTCAAATAAACTTTTCAAATGAGTGGTGAGTTTCCTTCACTCATTTATAAGTATTGCCAAATAAGTTCTTACTCCTTGTCGTGCTAAATGGGAATGAATCTGAATGGAGAAATGTGGTAAGTGGGTGCCTCAGGGGTCCAGTTTGGGGCCATCCTTTTTGTCATATATTGTACATTAACGACATAGATGAGAATATACCAACTACATCAGAAGATATTACAAACACATCATCAAATTTGCAGATGACAGATATATGGTAAAGTAGGAAATATTATTATTATTATTATAAAATATTAGTAGAGTATTATAATAATATTGCAGTCTTACAAAGAGATCTACATGAACTCCACAAATGGTTTGGCAAAGGCTTTTTAATATCGACAAATGCAAGATTTTGCCTATGGGGCATAGCAACCATCGTGGATCCCAGTTGAGTCCGGTCCGTCAATTACCACAGGCTTCAGAAAGCTTCCTGGTAATACGTTAATAATGAATAAATATGATATATTTACTCATTATAATGTTGGTGCTGAATGTACAACACGAAAAAACATAATTTTAATCTGAAAAAGTATCTTTTTATAAAGAAATTAGACATAAATAAAAAGCTGGTGACGCCAAATCAAGTCGACGATCCAAGCTTCGGTTAGGTTAGGTTAGGTTTTGTTTGGTTAAGTTAGGTTAGGTTAGGTTAGGTTAGGTTAGGTTAGGTTACGTCAGCCTAACCTAACATATCATATATATTCATTACTAACGTATTGCCAGGAAGCTTTCTGAAGCCTGTGTAGCCTGTGGTAGCTTGTGGTAATTAGACGGACCCGTTGAGTCCCACATTACTCTTGAAAATGTATTGGTATTCCTGTTACTAATGTTTCTAGATATAAAACTAAATGTTGTACCTCAATGCCATCGCCAAGCCAACCTAGATTGTAATGCTGTTTTTAAATGTTATATAAACAAGCATCCCCTTTCACCCAACTTGAGTTTAAAGATTAATGTGAACATATTCATCTAATAGGGCCTATCTACATCTCTGTACTCCACCCAACCCTACCATCACTGTGAGCACAAACCAACACAACTATCACCACCACGTTCTTATAATCTGTGTAATAAGTTACAAATAACATTATAGAGGGGAAGCACACTGTAAATTTTCAAATACAGGTTGGATAATTATAGTACTGTACTTGAATGAGAGTGGTTGGTTATAAATAGAACTTGCCTTGCATGGGCCCTTCTGCAGATTTATGTATTATTATGTTCTTTAAGCTAAGCAAGAGAGTGGTGATGCTGTAATCACACAAAGCTAATATTGTAATTAAAAGTGACATAAATTTATCACTGAATGTATTTTTATTGCAGAAAAAGAACCGCACCAGCACAGTTTCTCGAGCCACTGCTGAAGGTGAAGCATTGTTAAAAGAGATGGGATTTGAGGATAAGGAAACTCCTGGTCGGAGAAGAACAAGGGCAGCTATCAGGGGGGATGTTTATACTCCTCCGACCAAGAAAGAAAGGAAGGCAGCAGCTACACCAGGAAGTGAGTAACATTTTAAAATGATTATCTACTTCATTACTGAATGCAAATGAGTATGGATGGACCTTTGACAATCTGTCGTCTTCCTGTCCTCGTCGAGGCCACTTGTATTAGTGATCCTTAGATAAATTCAGTATACTTGTGAATTAATCAGTCATACCTAGGTTGTATTTTGAATTACTCAAATACAATATGCAAGATGCTTTAATATCTTATAATAAAATAAACTTTGCAAGAAAGAAAATAATTGCTACAATGGCAGAGCCAGTGATCTTTTTTGGCCTTCCTGTTTCCTTGGCACTTTCAGCATACAAATGTGCTACTGTAATATCTTCTCAAAAGAGAAAATCAATAGGAGGAATGAGGAGGATTTGAACCTGCGCAGAGTACTCCCAAGCACATACTCTAGACCACATTATGCTCAAAAGCAATGCAACCTGGGATTCAACTGAATCCTCAAGGGTCCCAAGACTTCCACTGAAACTAAGTCAGGGTTTCACACATTGTCCGCATGAACTGTGGCTGTGCTATAAGATGCGTCTCTTGAAATGCACAAAAAAATCACATTAATGTGATGTATCAATGATAAAATCAGTAGGAGCCATGAGGATTCAAACCTGGAGGTGGAACTCATATACTACAGCCAGAGTGCATGTAAGCAATGTGTGAAACCTTGAATTGGTTTTAGTGAAAGTCTCAGGACCCCTAGAGGATTCAATTTATCCTCCTACACATTTGTGACCCAAATGTGTAGGAGTGAAGTAGGAAGTTGCTCTCTCTCAAACATATGGTGTGGCAGAAGTGCTTATGAGTGTGTGTGAGTATGAGTGGGTGTCTGTGGTGGAAGCAGGCTGGTTAAGACATCTGGTACGCCAGGTGTTTTCTGAGAGTGCCACCAAAGTCACTAATGTCGCCGGTGGTGACCAGAAGCGACAGTGATAAGTCTTGAACTCATGCACAATGGGTAGTTGTGTGGAGGGCCAGAAGACAGGTGACCAGATGTAGATTTTGGGGGGTTGAGTTATTGGCAAAAGCAATTAAAGCAGGCAGTATTATCTTGCACATCAGACTGGACAAGTCTCTCCAGGATGGACAGACTCCCTTGAGCAGGAGCTCAGTCAGTGACGAATGTCGCAGGTCCCAGGGTGGATGGGTTAATCCCCCACAGGCGGTGGGTGGTGGTATTACCGGATGGCTATCAGAATACAGGGAGACCAATGGCCATCCCACAAACTTGCACCTTGTTAGGGCAGAATCAGAGAGCTGGTATATGATAAAGCCCCTAATAGCTGCAAAGGGCTTGCTAGTTCCTGAAGGGCTGACCAAGTAGGAAACATCAGGCACTGGCTGCTCACCAAATAAAAAGACTGAAACCAGCCTATAGACACAGGCGGCTGTTAAAGGCATAGGCAGTGCACAATAAAACTAGCACAGCACCCTGAAATGGAAACCCTAGACTGCTTCCATCCTCAAAGCCTCGCAATGAAGTCAAGACCCATACACTGCTGAGGGTGAGGCACCACTCAACAGAGAGCCAGCCTTTTAGAGACAGCTCCCGAATTCACCAGTGATGATAACTCTGGCCAGGCAGGGACAACACCAACAAACACCTAGGTATAATCACTCAAGGCACTGCAGTTTAAGAGGGACAGATAATCAGTCACACACAAGAAGTGTGGCATAAAAAATATACATCATGAAGCAAACATTATAACATGGAACAAGTACACAAGCAAATGACCCATGGGGTGAGAATACTGTAGCTTGAAATACCTCAACTAGTTATGTGTATTTATGCTTCAATAAACTTATGTCAGTTTCAATTTAAATTTCAATGGCCATCACAGGACAGAAGTGCCCAGGATGGCAGGAACGAGGAGCAAAATCTACAATGGCATTTGCCATGCATGCTAGGGAAAAAGCTGATGGGTCAAGGTTGAGAACTAAGTAGCTAGATGTGTGGCAGCCTGATGGCTTGCAGGTTAACTAGCAAGTGAACTGATTCATTGGGTAGTTCATCTCGGTGCCCTGTTTTCAATTTTTTTTTTACCTACCCCTACTGATTGTCTGTATTGTCTTGCTCCCATTTCTGGTGTCTTTTTCTTGGTATGGGTGATCAAGCTCCCTGTGCCACTTTAGAGGGGGCCAAATTTTGTCCTCTGGTCCTTGGTAGGCTTATAATGACTTGCAAGGGCATGAATTGGATTGAATTGGGTGGAGTTATCCAAGTAGTTAAACACCAAGGAGCCTCCAGAGGAGTCCTCCCAGAAAAACTAATTTCATGACCCATTAATCATTGAAGGTGAAGCAAAGACCCAATATGAGCATAAATGTATTATAAACCAAATTTTCAGATGTATCCTACATCCTTTCTCAAGGTAATGTATACAATGTTCTGAACAAGATTCTAGGAGTTTTCATTTATACATCTGGCTGAGTGCCTCACTTGGCGTCCATCATTAGATGTCGTTGTGATTATGCTTCCTTGGGATGTTGAAGTTTCAGAAGAATGCTCAATTATCACGTTTTCTAGGAATTGTGGGCAGGGTTCCACGGAATTCCATATCATGTTAGTGTGAGTTCTCTGTGTATTTGATGTTAAAGCATGTGGTGCATGAACTATGTTGCCTACGAGGGTGACTGGGGGTCATGCATAAAACTTGGATTGGCTTCAGGAGGGGACTGCAGACTTCCTGTGATTTCAGTAGAAATCCAGTTGTGTGACTTTTTACCAAGTCAGGGTGGTCCAGTGGTTAGCGTTAGTGGCTGGGGATTCTCTTGGTTGCAGGTTCGAGTCACCTCAGAGCTCCAGTTGATTTTCTCATTGATATACTGTATATGACGTTAGTGTGATTTCGCTGTGTAAATAATATTTTTACCTTGAAAATATTATAAACATAGGGAAGCCTGAATTACTAATACAATAAGGATGATACAGGTAATAATAATAATTATAGTAATTATTAGTAATACTGTAATTAGAAATGCTTTCCATTCACCTGGGCTCAAGGCGACTCGAACTGTGGGCCAAAGCTCTATTGACTGAGCTATTGAGTAGTCTTAATAAGGAAAGTTTCCAGAAGCAGCATCCTGCTGTCAAACTGGAATTTTTAAATTTCCTTGACTACTACTGAAGCTCAGAGGAAATAGTGATCCACACCCAAGTCATATAAATTGTCATCCACACTTCCGTAGAAATAAACATTTCATTCCCCTCCTCCTCCTCATTCTGCCTCCTCTGAAAAACTGAGGTGTACTAATGTAGTGTATCAATACAAATGCCACTGGAGAACTAAATGACATTAGTTTTATTATTTTATTATATTAGACAATAGTTACCTTATTCATTGTTGATAATTTCAACTTCAATTTTTTTTTTTTTTTTTTTTTTTTTTTTTTTTGAGATATATACAAGAGTTGTTACATTCTTGTACAGCCACTAGTACGCGTAGCGTTTCGGGCAGGTCCCTGGAATACGATCCCCACCGCGAAGAATCGTTTTTTCATCCAAGTACACATTTTACTGTTGCGTTAAACAGAGGCTACAGTTATGGAATTGCACCCAGTAAATCCTCCCCGGCCAGGATACGAACCCATGACATAGCGCTCGCGGAACGCCAGGCGAGTGTCTTACCACTACACCACGGAGACTGTAATCCGTTATCTCTAGAACTAGAATTGCAACTTTGAGTCAGCTTCTAAAATCCAGTTTTTTACTAATTCTCATCATTTTTACATATAGTGTGCAAAGCTGTCTGTTCCACAATTTTGTCTTACGGATTTAGCATAAACCCCTAAACATTTGGAGTTAAAAATTTATTTGTCTAAATTTGGAGCATACTGTACTGTATTTCAAATGCCTTATTGACAAATTTGTTTACAGTAAACTACACTGAAAAACTAAATTCTACAATGATACAAATGAAGATCACATGTTATTCTGAGAGCATAATACTGTAACACCACATGAACAATTGGTGATATTTTATATTTTTGAAGCTGATTTGAAAATCTGAAATTATCCATATTAAATTTTATAATTATTTTTATTTTCTTATTTTTTTCATGTTATGTTGGTGATCCTTTAGACAAAGTTGGAGCATTTGCCTAGTAGATTATGCAGCAAAAAAAAATTGAAAGTGTTTGAGGAAGTTTGAGAAACTGAGTCCCTGGCCCCTTAAGGGAGTTAGGCAAATCATAGTGTGAGGTGTACCCACACATATAAATGTCTAGATTTTTCCTTGTAAGCTGATGGGATTATGGGATACTCATGTCATATGGCTTATGGGATACTCATGTCCATGCCACCAATTGGGTAGCTTAATCTTCATCAGTCAATCTTGTAAGCTCATTATAGCTGTGTCAGTTTAACAGTGTACTGTACTCCTGAAGATGTCACATTGCTGATGAAACATTGAACAATAAAAATGGAAAGATTAAGTTGGAATAGGTTAGGTTTTATAAAATTTGTGTTAGTTTTGAATCAAAGTAAACAAAATTAAATCATATGAAATGTAATGGAACACTGTCATTCCATAAGAAAAGATATTTGAAAAATATAATATTTCAGGAAATTTGGCTTTTTAGGCAACTTGGTCTATTAGGTACAATATACATACATAAGTTTTTTTTTAAACATAACCTGCCTCCTCATGCTTCGAGTGCCAAACTTTACACATGCTGCAATAAATTCTCTAACATATATTTGCTAATAATCTATACAGTTTTATGCCATCAGGAAGACAGAGTTATAAGAGATTATAAAGCCATCATAGGAAATATAACTAATCAGAGAACAAAGATACACAGTTTAATGAGGGTTTGTTGCTGTCTGTTGAATTACGCAAACCAACCCAATTCGTAAGAAATCTTAAGAAAGTTCTTAAGAACTTTCATAATACAATTATTTAAGAAGAAATACATGACGTTTACTGAATGTAGGTCCAGATGTAGAAGCTCAGTCAACAAATAAATCGACAAAAAAATTGTACTACTGTATACCAAAACTTTCATATTCTTTTTAGGTGGGCGCAGAGGCCGACCTCCAAAGAAGATTGAAGAGAAGAAGGAGGAACATGTAGATAATGAGGAAGAGAAAAAAGAAGAAGTTGAGGAAGAGAAAAAAGAGGAGCCCACAACTGAAGAGTCTAGCGCTGATGGAGAAGCTGAAGAGGAAAAGACTGAATGAAGAGACTACAGTGGAGCTGTGGTACAAATGTTTACCTGATGGTGAGAAATCAATTACAACTTAGTACATTTACACAATAAGTTCAACCATATTTTAAATGCTTAACAAAACTGTTGTACTTTCACTTTCCAGTTATCCTCAATTTCTTCACATATTTTTATTTTCCTTCTGTTTTATATAGTTCCTTGCAATTACTTGAGAATGGCTTTGTATATTGATAAGTAGGCAGGTAGGATGCAAATTACTCCCTGTGCAAATCCAATTAACCAGAAAGGATACTTTCGAGATCTGTGAAAAGTTGTAGTCTTATCCGAAGGACAGAACCCTAGCGGTTCTGTCCTATGATACCTAACCAGTCCCTGAACCCTGTACGAATTGGGATGTGCCAATTTGTGTCCTTGAGGTCTAGGAACACCATCCAAGAATCTGCCTGTAATACCAGGCAAAGCTGAACCAAGGTGGTCATGGGAAGGTTGGACAGGGAATGTTGTTTAATCCAGATAAATCGAGGATGTACCGTACATCAGCCGTGTCCAGCACGGAGACTGGAAACAACTGGGACACCCGCCGAAGAGATGCTCAAGTCCACCCATTTCACGATGACCTCGCTCAGCTGTGGGATAGTCCTGACCTAAAGTCCAGAACCCAGGAGAGGAGGGAGGGGGAGAGATGAAGCAACTCTACCAAAGGCTATGGGAGACAACCCAAAAGGCTCCCAAATAGTGGGACCAGGCATTGGCAAAGCAAGCCAGATGCCCCCCACCCCCCCATGGGGGAAGGAGGAGGGGCATTAAGGGGGTTCAACCATCAATGAGTTAAACTATGAAAGGGCCAGTTCAATCCAGGAGCAGCACCATCTCTCTGCGATGCAGAATGGATGGCTGAATGCCGTTGGCTCTTCTGCTTGGCAGAAGAGCCAACCAATCAACACTGCTAATGCTGAATCCCCGGGACGTGTCCACTCACGAGGGCGAAGCAGGGGGAACCACCAAACACAAACAACCCTAGTATAAAGGGGGGAGGAACACCAAGGCAGACCCCCCTACCAGGCAAAAATAAAAAGAAAAGAAAAGCCGTGCAAGAGGACAGCGTACCCAGTGAAAACGGAGCCAGCTGCTGTCATAGGTGAAAACTAGCTGCGCAGTACCCCCGCACCCCTACCAGTGCAAAAACTACCACTTACCCCAAGGCAACTAAGGAGGAAACCCCCAAAAACACTTGGGGCAGTCAATCACCAAGCAGCAAAAGACCAACAGAGGTAGACCCAAGGTGACTTGTGGAAGGGAACCCCAAGCCCCTAGGGCGGTACTTACAGGGCACTCAGGGAAGATGACCCTAAGCACGTGCAGCCCAAATACATGTGAATATTACTCCCAGCTCTCACACCACCGTAAGAGCAGTACTCAAACAGGACAGCACAACAAGAGTCCAGAGTTGGAGCCACAACGACCGAGCCGTATCCCATCAGCTGAAGAACTGCGGGGTGGATCGCCAGTGCGGGGGTCTGGGGCTCCAGCCATGTCACATGTCTGGAGCTGTGCAGACATGTGACATGGCTCATGTGACGACATGTCTGTCTGCTCATTTTCAATTGGGGAGTTCTGTCTACTCCTTTGTCTAATTTTGTCGTTTTTAACCAGAATAGGGGTTTGTTTTGTGGCGCTTACCTTTCTGGGTGCCTGTCCTGGTCGATGGCAAATATAGAATGCTCCAAAATCACATGTGCATTTCTATAGGCCATTGCTCCTCGTGCCTCTCTGAGGGGGGCCAGGTTCTGGCTCATGGTCCCCAGTAGGCCTAGATCTCCACCCACATCGATTGATGCCAAAGTTAAGGGTATCCATATCAGCCTCAATAGCTCCGGGACTCGCCCAGAAAATGACGTTTCATTACATTCAACGCTGGTTTATTTTCTACCTGGCGACGATCATTCTTTCTGCTTCCACCATGATGCCTGCTGGGTCAGTGACACCTATGACCATGAGTCTAAAACTATTTTATGAAGTTTGTTCTCACTGGGTCTCTGCCCTTACTGATTTGACTTCAGGTTTGGAAGCCTTCCAGACAGCTGCCACTTTGCAAGCTAGGTTTTCTTGAGTTAGGCATTTACAGCATATTGATTATCTGGATGTCTCAGAGATGGCCCTTATATTGTTTAAGTACCCAGAATTTGAAGTGCTGGTGACCATCTAGACTAAGTCAACTCCTCCTCTTGCTTCCCGCTGTGGGTGTGGTTCACCCTGCTTCTGGTCTTCACTTTTCCCCCTTCTGGTTCCAGTTGCATAGCATCCGATGGTCTTGGAGTTGGGTCAAGGTTTAATTTGGGAGTGTAGCTTGGCCATGTGTGAGACTTGTCACACATGCAACTTGATAATGGTCCAGGATGGACTAAAACGTCATTGTTTCTCCCTCCTCTGATGTGTGGTTTGGTCATCTTATCATGATGATAACCATATTCACATAGGTTATCATTATGACACCAGATATTGGTCGTGTGTGTGTTCAGTAAGGATTCGAAAGTCGTTAGAAACCCAATTGTTTCTTGGGTCTGTATTTAACCGGTCAGTGCCTTAAGCTAAAGAAAGTTAATGAGGATTCTGCACAGAAAGTAGCATTTCATTATATTATATGCTCATTTTCCCCTCCCTCCTTCTTTAGCTAATTCACCATAACTTGACATATTACCCAGAGCTCATTACCCATTGTACTGTATATGAAATTGAAATGAATGGTTTCCATGCTTAACATACAAAATATAATTTAATACATTTTTCTTTCAGATTCTACAAGTACACAATAAGGTTGTAAGGCGTTTGTCAATAAGCAAGTCAGCGCACAGAAGGGGAGGGGGGGGGCTGGGTGGGGGGTACAGATGGAGTTACTCTGAATCAACATGTGAAAAACATGAAGCATGAAGATTGAACAACATAAGTTAAGAACCTGTTCATCAAGTGATCAACAGATTGGTATCTTCAGTGCCAAAGAAACTGTTTTACAGTTTAAAACTGAAAAACTGATGCTACAGGTTTAAAATTTTACAATTTGCAATTTCTGATCATACTTCAGTGTTCAGGATGGTTGGGTTATAAAGCACTTTTCAACTACTTGTTATACTTTATGAGGTTAACTTTTCAGTTCAATACTTTGAACACAGTTCAATAATTGCTGCTGGTGACAAGTCATGAGATTTTGTCATTTTAGCAAATGTCAGTGGCATTTGTTCTGGGCAGCATTACTTCCAGTACTCTTAACGGTAACAAACAAAAATTAGGTAAAATAAGAAATCTTCCAATATTGCTGTTTAGAAATTAATAGAATCTGTGCAATCATATCCTTAAATTGGTGTATATCTCACCCTGTTTCATACAAAATATTTTGTCTCATAGTCCATATTGAATGAGTGAAAATAGGTTGTTTTAGTATTTTTTATTGTGTGTACTGGCATCTTGTCAAACTGAATTAGATGTTTTTGTTGTAGGAAATGAAGTGTCATTTTTCCTCTATATTCTATAAAGCTGGTCATATTTTCCTGCAAAAGACCAAATGCAACCTTTGTATTATCTCAACATTTTTACTCTCAAAGATCTATGCATCCCGGTGTCAGCCATTTAAATGTTACGAAGCAGATTTCTGCTGAAAGGTCAGGAAATCTAAAACACTGTGTGGTATGGAACATCAAAATTCAGAAAATTAAAAAAATATGGTTAGAAAGTGCATGATCCTGTCCTTACCATGTGCTTTCTTGATCTGTTCCATGCTATAAAGTGGAAATAACCGATTCCTCATGTTTTTCTTTCACAGTCAGGAGAGATTGTGTGTAACATAGTTTAAATACAAATGTAAAGTTGCCAATCACATTGCTTTAAACATACAGTATGTTCAATACTGGAATATTTCATAAAATAGATTCTGTAGTGAATAAATATCCACTGATAGTCTGATATTTGTGTAGGCAGCTTTTAAGAGGTATATTTTCCTTCTTTTCTTTTTATATAATTCCATTGAAATCCATCTCTTAAAATATTTAAAATTTGTGATGGGGTGTTTAATATATCTCCACTCATATTTTACTCAGCAAAAATATTAAGAATTACATTGTGCCAAATGATGATAACCATGTGTTGTGTGATCCAAGTTCCAATTTTGTACCTCAAATGGATCATTCGTATACTGTATACATATATACAGTACATGTAAATTGCTAACTACAGCAAATGTGAGTACCATTTATTCACCTGGGCAGTGGGAGCCTCGAGTCATGGACCCCAAAATTGGAAGAGCACGGCTCTATCAGTAGCTTGGTCTGCTTTTGGGGTGCATGGTTCGAAGCTCCTATGGCCCGGGTGAATAACACACATATACATGTGCAAGATAACACCACAAAAGAAGAAAACGAGATGAACACTTCTTCCCTCTAGGGCAGCGGTCAGCCGGTGAGTCGTAAGAAAATTTTGGTGGTCCACAGAAAAATCTGGACATTATATGCATTTTNTGTGAGGGACAGTGTGGAGGTGTGAGGGACAGTGTGGAGGTGTGAGGGACAGTGTGGAGGTGTGAGGGACAGTGTGGAGGTGTGAGGGACATGTGGAGGTGTGAGGGACAGTGTGGAGGTGTGAGGGACAGTGTGGAGGTGTGATGGGACAGTGTGGAGGTGTGAGGGACAGTGTGGAGGTGTGAGGGACAGTGTGGAGGTGAGGGACAGTGTGGAGGTGTGGGGACAGTGTGAAGGTGTGAGGGACAGTGTGGAGGTGTGAGGGACAGTGTGGAGGTGTGGGGACAGTGTGGAGGTGTGAGGGACAGTGTGGAGGTGTGAGGGACAGTGTGGAGGTGTGAGGGACAGTGTGGAGGTGTGAGGGACAGTGTGGAGTGTGAGGGACAGTGTGGAGGTGTGAGGGACAGTGTGGGGTGTGAGGGACAGTGTGGAGGTGTGAGGGACAGTGTGGAGGTGTGAGGGACAGTGTGGAGGTGTGAGGGACAGTGTGGGAGGTGTGAGGGACAGTGTGGAGGTGTGAGGGACAGTGTGGAGGTGTGAGGGACAGTGTGGACGTGTGAGGGACAGTGTGGAGGTGTGAGGGACAGTGTGGGGGTGTGAGGGACAGTGTGGAGGTGTGAGGGACAGTGTGGGGGTGTGAGGGACAGTGTGAGGTGTGAGGACAGTGTGGAGGTGAGAGGGACAGTGTGGAGGTGTGAGGGACAGTGTGGAGGTGTGAGGGAGTGTGGGAGTGTGAGGGACAGTGTGGAGGTGTGAGGGACAGTGTGGAGGTGAAGGGACAGTGTGGGGTGTGAGGGACAGTGTGGGGTGTGAGGGACAGTGTGGAGGTGTGAGGGACAGTGTGGAGGTGTGAGGGACAGTGTGGGGTGTGAGGGACAGTGTGGGGGTGTGAGGGACAGTGTGGAGGTGTGAGGGACAGTGTGGGGTGTGAGGGACAGTGTGGAGGTGTGAGGGACAGTGTGGAGGTGTGATGGACAGTGTGGGGTGTGAGGGACAGTGTGGGGTGTGAGGGACAGTGTGGGGGTGTGAGGACAGTGTGGGGTGTGAGGGACAGTGTGGGGTGTGAGGGACAGTGTGGAGGTGTGAGGGACAGTGTGGAGGTGTGAGGGACAGTGTGGAGGTGTGGGGACAGTGTGGGGTGTGAGGGACAGTGTGGGGGTGTGAGGGACAGTGTGGAGGTGTGAGGGACAGTGTGGAGGTGTGAGGGACAGTGTGGAGGTGTGAGGGACAGTGTGGAGGTGTGAGGGACAGTGTGGGGGTGTGAGGGACAGTGTGGATGTGAGGACAGTGTGGAGGTGTGAGACAGTGTGGAGGTGTGAGGGACAGTGTGGGGTGTGAGGGACAGTGTGGAGGTGTGAGGGACAGTGTGGAGGTGTGAGGGACAGTGTGGGGTGTGAGGACAGTGTGGAGGTGAGAGGGACAGTGTGGAGGTGTGAGGGACAGTGTGGAGGTGAGAGGGACAGTGTGGAGGTGAGAGGGACAGTGTGGGGTGTGAGGGACAGTGTGGGGTGTGAGGGACAGTGTGGAGGTGTGAGGGACAGTGTGGAGGTGTGAGGGACAGTGTGGAGGTGTGAGGGACAGTGTGGAGGTGTGAGGGACAGTGTGGGGGTGTGAGGGACAGTGTGGAGGTGTGAGGGACAGTGTGGAGGTGTGAGGGACAGTGTGGAGGTGTGAGGGACAGTGTGGAGGTGTGAGGACAGTGTGGGGGTGTGAGGGACAGTGTGGAGGTGTGAGGGACAGTGTGGGGGTGTGAGGGACAGTGTGGAGGTGTGGGGACAGTGTGGACGTGTGAGGGACAGTGTGGAGGTGTGAGGGACAGTGTGGAGGTGTGAGGGACAGTGTGGAGGTGTGAGGGACAGTGTGGACGTGTGAGGGACAGTGTGGAGGTGTGAGGGACAGTGTGGAGGTGTGAGGGACAGTGTGGACGTGTGAGGGACAGTGTGGACGTGTGAGGGACAGTGTGGACGTGTGAGGGACAGTGTGAACGTGTGAGGGCGAGGGTGGCTAGGTGAGACGGGCGGGGGTGGCTAGGTGAGACGGACGGGGGTGGCTAGGTGAGACGGACGGGGGTGGCTAGGTGAGACAGGCGGGAGGGGTGGTTAGCTGAGACAGGCGGGGGAGGTGGGGGTGGGTAGGTGAGACGGACGGGCGGGGGGTGGCTAGGTGAGACGGGCGGGGGGGGAGGGGTGGCTAGGTGAGACAGACGGGTGCGGGGTGGCTAGGCAGAGACGGGCTGGGGTGGCTAGGTCAAACGGGCGAGGGTGGCTAGGTGAGACCAGCGGGGGTGGCTAGGTGAGACCAGCGGGGGTGGCTAGGTGAGACAGGCGGGGGGAGGGGTGGCTAGGTAAGACAGACGGGTACGGGGTGGCTAGGCGACGACGGGCGGGGGGGGGGGGGTGGCTAGGTGAGACGGGCGGGGGGAGGTGGCTAGGTGAGACGGATGGGGGGGTGGCTAGGTGAGACGGGCGGGGGTGGCTAGGCGAGACGGGCGGGGGTGGCTAGGCGAGACGGGCGGGGGTGGCTAGGCGAGACGGGCGGGGGTGGCTAGGTGAGACAGACGGGCGGGGGGGGGGGGGGTGGCTAGGTGAGGCGGGCGGGCGCGGGGTGGCTAGGTGAGACGGCCGGGTGGGGGGGGGCTAGGTGAGACGGACGGGCGGGGGTTGGCTAGGTGAGACGGGCGGTTGGGTGGCTAGGTGAGACGGGCGGGGGGTGGCTAGTGAAACGGGCGGGGGTGGCTAGGTGAGACGGGGGGGGGGTGGCTAGGTGAGACGGGCGGGGGTGGCTAGGTGAGACGGGTGGTGGTGGGTGGCTAAGTGAGACGGGCGGGGCGTGGCTAGGTGAGATGGGCGGGGGGGGGGTAGGCGAGACGGGCGAGGGGGTGGCTAAGTGAGACGGGCGGGTGGGGGATAGGTGAGATGGGCGGGGGGGGG
>WNGS01165523.1:13536604-13547322 GCA_020271785.1 Procambarus virginalis | reverse complement strand
GCGCAGCCGTCATATCAAAGATTAAACACACATATCAAATATATATCAGAACAATGGGAGTGGTACAGAATAGTTGAAGGTTGACATCAAAGACTGTAACAAATAACAATTTATTATAACAAGAGACTAGACTACTACATTAAAACAAAAGAATGTCAATGACGTTACTCGAACAAAGCGTGCCCACAGAGGAATCAACACGCAAGCAAGAACTAACAGATCTATAATCACAATTACAACAAAGACACAGTGAGTTCTGGAACACGTCTCCAGTAACCTCCTAACTGTTCTACGCCTCAGTGCAGTCTACACCTGCAATAGCGGTTGCAATGCAATCAAATCAGTAGCCTTTCAATGACATCAATAACTAATGGGTTCACTGGCAACTCCAGCACCCTTCCTCAAATTAATCTTTACGTTAATGTCCATCCAGTGGCACCATAACCAACAGCTAAATAGCAACCCTTGCTGTGTGGCTGCATACTGAACTAACCTGAACACAGGTGTGCCCACTGATGACGCAATATGCAAACTCAAAGAAAAATATCACAGACTAAGTTACACCACAGCGTGTGATTTAATTACGTTACAGTCCAACCAGTGGCATTTGCAACACAGCTATTCAACAGCCCCTCGAGAAATGACAGCAGGCTCCATCCTGCTGACACTTCGGGCTGACAACATGAACTAACTGAACAATCTTCCACTGATGACACAAGCAAGCAATCAATAGTGACACGACTTCCTAGTGGCAGCTACTCTAATCACAAGCTTAAGGCCTCCAGTCCAACAGGAGCGACCCCCGTAATCGGTGGGTAGTCTAACAGTGACTCCCCCTATCACAACTAAAGTGAACACAGTCAGGCAAGGTGGGATTCTGGGACACAGCTCCACTCATCCCTAAGTTACTTTACCCACGTCACTAGACGATAACCAAAAGAAATTGCCTTAATCAATTGCAACATTGATTATGTGAATAATGATGGAAATTGACTGATCACAGCAGTCAGCAACAAGTACTACTTTAATCACAACAAGTGTCTCACTCTAGACAACAACATGATAGTACTCTACGTTAACACAAGTCCTCTTGTCACAATAACTCAACTCTTAAATTACATCACACTTGACTCCTTGCAAGTATTCAGTGAGTAATTCTTAATTAAGGTCAAACGGACCACTAATTACATCCCAATTGAGTTACGTTAACTAAGCCTACCCCAAGTGGGTGGCTTCTCAACAGTCTGTGTATCACTAATTACGTTTACTTACTAATGAGTGCTAATTACCCTAATTAGCCTTGAGCAATTAATTAACTGTCACCAGGACCGATAATTAATCATACATAAATACGTCTCACTCCGCACTGCCTAAGCAGGTCTCATCAAACACTGTGAATTCACGGAAGAGGAGTTAATTACCCTAATTAACAATGAGTGCAACTTAATCCACTGTCACCAGACAGAATATGATTAATATAACGTATTATGCTAACCCCATGACCTCGCTTTACCGAGTCATCTGAGTCCTCAAGACTCCAGACGTTAATTACTCCACTAATTATCATGAGCCACTAATTGCCCCAACCCTGAAAGGCAGTTAGTCTCGAGCAACTGACGTTAGCACTATCACTGACAGACTCTGACAGATCCTCTCCCACTACGTGAATTCATGATGAGAATGCTAATTACATAATTAGCTAGAGTGGTCAATTAATTGTCACACGGACAATTAATTGCACCGGACACGTATTCCCACAAGCTCAAGTTCAACACTGTTCTCCCATAACAGCACTCACTCATTCAACAACTTCAAGTGTGCACCCCCTTATCCAGTTAATTACCCCTAATTAACTCACTGAATCCTTAAGTACTCCACACAACTCAAAGAAACAAAGTAACCCTAAGGTTACATAGGTCACACATATAATGGCATGCAAAACATAAAATAGCACTGCCCACATACAGTTGCGACTACTGCAACTCGTTAATTACTATGCCCACACAGTAATGACACACGGTTTTGCAACAATCAAGGTATACCAATCTTACTGTCCCTCTAATCTTGCAAACGTTGCAAAAGATCGCCCGATCCCGGTGGCTTCAGCAAGACAATATACGTTAATATAAGACACCGTCGCTCTACGCGGACAGCTGGCACTAATTCTCCCATAATTAGGCAAATTAACTAATTGCTCGCTCTCATTAAGTGACTGAGAATTTCCCTGAATACTCAAAGGGTCCCTTTAAATCCTCAACACAGTTCCTAGGACAGTAATATCGTATACCTGATAACACTGCACAAACCTGCACATAATGATACCGTCAGCATGCCCCCATGCTAATGACATCATTAGGCAATCAGTCAGCGATCACATCTACTGACTCACCACACAACATGATACATGCAACATGCAAATGAAACATATGGAAATGGCCTCCATAACAATGTAATTAATCAACAGGTGATATATACAGACCTCAGGATATTCACTAATAACCCTGCCCCACGGGCCTGCTTAATTAACTCTAACCTGGCCTAATTACACAATGAGGTACCATGGCACTAACCAAGGCTGGACGATTATACAGAATCGCCAGACTGGATCATTTATATGATGATTTCTCTACACTGACTGGTCCCAAACTCCAGTCAGTCTACACACAACAATATATCTACAGATATATAATTATAACACTACGTGATTTACAGTGACAATTTCCCACTCCAGGTACTGCCCCACAGTCACCTGGGCATGCCACAGACGGGCGTCTCAGCTACTTCCCTAGCCTGGCCGGGCTAGGGGCTCACACAACTTTTCTACTATGATTTCCACTAATCTGAGACACCGATAAAGTACTCACGTTTCCTTCCACACATTTCCTCATTTCCCAGGTCCTTACCACCTGGCTGTCAACACTTAGCTTGCTCCTCGTGCGTCGACAAGATGTGGCCTAGGCTGTCCTGGGAATGTGGCCAAGGGGGTGGCCAAAGGTGGTGGCCAACATGTGGCCACTGCGTGGCCTTCAGGAGGGTGGCCACGGGTGGCGCGTGACGTCACAGCACCCCACCCCACCCGGGCCGCGCGCGCGCGGGGAAGGTGGGTGGGTGGTGGGTGCTGGCTGGGCGGCCAGAGGGCGGCCTGGGTGGCCAGAGGGCGGCCTGGGTGGCCGCGTGGCATACACACATGGATGGGGAATCACTAACAACCCCATCATACCAGAGCATGACTCGCTCTTACACTGGGGTTACAGGAGTGACACTGGCCGGCGTCACCTACCACATGGACGACGTCGGGCGGAATTCAAAGTCCAAGTCCCAGTTTCTCGCAATTTTGGGCTTCGACACACCCAGGGTGGCTGGAGTGCCATGCAATATGAGTAAACAGAACGACAGGAGCGATAACGGTGGTGGGGGTGGCAGGCCCGCCACCCCCCACCTAGACACTACTCACACCCTGGCTGCCCAATTCAAACTCAACTCTCTTGGCGGCTAGAGAGGCTCACATGCCCATATTTCTCCCCCTACCTTGTCTTGACCAATCAGCAGGAAGCCGGCACTGGTCCTGATGCCGCTTCCAATGACAGCTTTTCGCGCCAAAACTCGGCATAGGAGTAGGGGTGCTTAGACCAATCACACGGGCCCCTCGCCTGTGGCGTGGCGTGACGTCACAAGGAGGGTGAGGCCTAACACAACGTCTCCCTTGGTGGGGGGAGGCAGCGTTCGCCCCACTGTCCCCCCTCCACCTCTAACGGTTTTTTGTTATACTACCCTCTCTGTTTCACAGAACAGGCAAATTTTGCTGTAATTCTCTCTACAGAGCAATCACAGACCTCTCATTAGTTTTAACTGACAGCATTTAACATAAGCTTTCATATGACACCCAACAAGTATATGTAAATTTGAAAGCTTCAGTTTCTAGAGTCCCTAGAGCGACTAGCCTATTCTAGAAACTAGGAAAACTAGCTGAGGAGATTCTACATCTCCTCACAATTACCATAATGGTATTACCAAATAAACTATACAAGAAACTTAACAATAATTACAGAGAAAATTATATACTAGATAAATCCTAGTGAGGATGGAGGGTGGTATTTACTGAAATTAAAAATTAGTGTAATTTGCCATTTTGTGCAAAGAGGGTGAGCCATGGGACTCGACACCAACACACCTATGACAATCCCCAATACAAAGACCAGTCATCCTGCAAAGTTTGTCCCAAGCATTTGGTTCCCAGCCTTGAACAACAGAAGGAGTTTTATGCTGTGTTTTTCACTGCTGTGTGAAATATAATGGAGCGATTCCCATAGAGTTTTAACTGATATGATATATTTTCTGGAGCCCGTCCTCAGGTCAAATCCATTACCATGAGAAACCACACCCCCTCCCCCACAAACCACCTGGATAGTTATCTAGATATTTGTTATGGTCTGAAAACATGTTGCAGTTCCAGTAATAGTCTACACGTAAACTGCCAAGTGAACCTTTGTCTCAAACAGAGATTATTCTGAATTTATAACTTTATTGTATTATATATTGTTGGCTTAAAATATTAAAAATGTATGCTGAATTTTTTTTTAATTGGTTTTTCTGTAGAAGGAATTCTAGGGAAGAATGAAATAGTTTTCAAATTCCATATTTTCACATTGTACCCCAGACCATATGGTCTGTACCCTAGATGATAAATATTATCATTTATAAGTACTCACATGCGATTTTCATGAAGTGTGAGAAATATATGTGATTTCCCTGGAGTTTTTAGTGATCATAATATATTTTCTGAGAGATGCATAATTTTAGATGTTTTAGCGATTCTTAATCATAAATATTCTGACGAGGGAGTTGGGAGAGGACGAAGTGGGGGGACCAATGAGATGTAGACGAGTAGGGGAGTTGGGAGAGGACGAAGTGGGGGGACCAATGAGATGTAGACGAGTAGGGGAGTTGGGAGAGGACGAAGTGGGGGGACCAATGAGATGTAGACGAGTAGGGGAGTTGGGAGAGGACGAAGTGGGGGGACCAATGAGATGTAGACGAGTAGGGTCATGGGGAAGAATGATGACTAAGGGGATAGGGACTAGGGGACATAGGGGTAGATGGGGTGAAGAGTTGGGAGAGGGGTAGAACGAAGGGAGATCATGGAGATGAGGGCAGGGGGGGGGGTGAAGAGCAGCCCGTCCTCCTAAGGTTTCCCAACGTCAAGAAACTGTCGTACTAAAATCCCCTTATCCTAACCTACCCGAGGACCCAAAACGGGACAGTATGTAAATTTCGCGAGCCGCATATGACAATTTTTGGCCTTAAGTAGAGTATACGGCAAAATGCGACGTTCTATTAGGAGGACGGGTTGAAGAGACCAGGGGTAAGGGAGTGGAGGCAGAGGAGGAGAGCAACTGGAAGAACGAAAGGGAGGGGGGGGGCTCCAAGGGTGAAGGGGGAGATGGGGTGTAGAGTGGGGTCCGTTTCATAGAGTGGGACCTTGCACTCTCTCGATTAGTCGTTGTCTTGATTTGTCACTCTCTTGATTAGTCGTTGAGATGTAACTCTCCTAACCACATACAGGTATTCAGACTTTGATGACAAAGCGCTCAGGAGAGTGCGAAAGACTTGGTATAATTTCTTTACATAAATTTCACAAATACACAGTTGTGGGTATTTATCTGTGTGTGTGGGTATTTAGTAATAATAAAATTTTTACTGAACAATGAAATCACATTAATTAACTTGGTGTATCAATGAGAAAATCTGTAGGAGCCTTGATGATATGATTTGGTCTTCCGTGGGTTGGTACTCCCAAACCCACGCCATACACCACTACACCACCACATGGTCAAAAGCATTGCAACCTGGGATTCAACTGAATCTTCTAGGGGTTGTGAGGCTTCCACTGAAGCCCAATCTGGGGGTTTCACGCATTGCCCCTATTCATTTGGGTTAGTATTTAACAAAATAAAGGCTGTGTTATCAGCAACTAGAATTGGTTTCAGGTATTATACTTGCTTAAAAATTCTGCACTGCAAATTCTTAATACTGTACTGTATATAGGCTTACCTCAAAATTTGTTGTTGGTTCTCCCCCGAAACGCAATGCGTATTAGTATATGCCAGAAAGTAGTCTTTTTTTTTTTACTAACATTTAGTGATATAGATTAGCGTTTAGTGTTGTAAAAATGTGCTTTCTGCATGACATAAGGAACGGTACCCTTAAGAGAGGAAAACAATTAACACTAGTTTAGCATTATTTAATATCTACCTCAATACAATTACATCTATACTAAGGTATTTTATTTAGTCTTTTTGCAATAGGCTAAGTTAACAAAAATCAGTTGTCACATTATGGCATCAACGTTTTTATATCCTAATTTACGCTTATGAAATTTAAACTCGCCCCAGGGACAAGTTTATTGGGCATCCCCCAAAAATGGGGGATTTTTTTAAGAACAGTATCTATATTTAACAAACAATATTTTCCTAACTCAAACAATGTGGGGTTTATTATTTTATACATAGTTCTAATGTCTCTTAGATGTTCACATTCTCTCAGGTAGTGGTCAAGGTCACCACAGATTCTGCAACTCCGCTGTTCAACTATTGTTTCCATCTCGAATCTCCATGGATATTTGTATCCAAGACGGATTCTTGCTATTACTGATTCCCTCCCGCGGCCACCTCCTTTTCGTCCATAATGACTTGGAACTGCCAGCTTCAACAATATTGTACCAGCGTACAGATTCACTGATTTGTTCTTCTATCCTCCTTTCCTCAATTACCTTATCACGATGTTGCCTGATAATACCTCTAATTTGTAGAAGAGTCTTGGGTATGAAGTATTCAATATGGTCTCCGTCAGCGCCTTCAGCAGCCAGCGCATCCGCTCGTTCATTTACACAGATTCCAACATGGAAGGGGTTCCACAGGAATTTTCCAACTCTTCCTTGATTGGTTAGTACTCAACGACTATCGCAAGGTTTTATGTCTGATTTTTACTAAGGTTTTGTAGTGGTGCTTTTGAATCAGTGCAGATCACTACATTGTTTGTGTTTTGTTCAAGGAATTCTGACACCATAACAAATGCAGTTAGCTTTGCGTTGAAGAGGCATAGTTCTCAATACGTGTTTTTTCTTCGTTTCCGTTTTGAAAAATATTCCTAATTAGTGTATGCTGCACCAGCCCTACCACTGGTAGGATTAGAAGACCAATCAGTGTAGTTTTGATCTATTTCACTCCGGCTTTAAAAAAAAATTCCTCAAGATACTTGTGCCTCATCCTGCCCGGGTCATCCTCCTGGGAGGTAACCTCTACAGGCTTGCTCCAGCAGGAAAAGTTCTTCGAGGTGGCCGACTACTCTGTGAAGCCATTTTTTGCTTTTCCCGTTTCCTCCTGGTTTAGTTATTAAGTAGCTATGTAAATATAGTTAGGATTTGGCTTGGCTGCAATGTTTGTCTACATATTTAAACCTTTGCATGGTCATGCAATTAAAATATTTAGAATTGCATGGTCATACAATTAAATATTTAGAAAAGTAAAGATAATATATTACATACAAAATTCACAGTATCAAACTCAATTACAAATCCAAGCGGACCCTACCCTTTTTTATCACGCCTTCACCTTGTATTCATTTTCATATTTTTGTCCTAAATCTCATCTCATTTCATTTCCTCTACCAGTTCTATTGTCATTCAAGTCCAAGTGTGGTCGTGTTACCCATTACCACAGTCAACAGTACTGGACGTGGGCTACGCTATCTCCCACCCTCAGCCTTGAATGTAGTGAATACTAGCTGTTTTGTCCTTGTTAATCCACTTTCATCTACTGAAATCAGATTAACATTATTGAAACTATTGCAGGATCAATTGATTATAATGCCCTTAATAACATGGGGGGGGGGTGCTATGGAGCCAGAGTAGTTTATTAAGTTTATTATATTTTATTATATATATAATCCATTATTATTATTAACATCTTTATTGACAAAATGAATTACAATTTTGCCTAATCTGAGGATTTCAATTAAGTCAATTCATTAAAGTGAGGATAATGGTGGTATTCACTGTCATGCAGGACAGAGAGTTATACACAAGACAATAGGTCTAAACAAGCACATATATATCATGGTTACAATCAATGTTTGTAAAGTGTAGAATAGACCAGAGAAGAGTCGTGAGCATGTTGTTGTTTAGATTGAGCTACTGGGAACAAAAAGTTGCAAGTAGCACAGGCTATGGTGATCCCATAGTGGACTTACTTGCCACAGGAGCGGGGCTGTAAGTGGTGAGCAAGCTGGGTATCGCTTATAACCAGTGTGTACTGTAGCCGTGGTCAACCAGCGGGTCTGGTGGGAATTTAGCGCCACTTCCCACAGGCGCTGACGTAAGGCTCTTTTGGGCTAGTGATGACTGATCGTAGCATCGGGACTTATTAAGAAGAGTTACGACACACGAGTACTTCGCTACACACCAAACACTATATTATATTTTGTCTTTACACTCAAATACAAGACTATTTACCTTGTTCATCAATACTCATCGAGATATATGCTTTATCAAAAAACGAAACGTTTTGGAAAACTACGAAAATTGTTGATAAATAAATATGTTGTAAGCTGAGGCCGGCAGCCGCCATACCCCCAACCAACCGCCACTACGACGCACCTTCCGCTCCCAGCTACAGGCGGAGGCTGCTGCTCCTCTAGTTACCTCTACAGTATTTGCGTTGGCACTACGCCTCCAGCCCAAACTTATAACCATCAGTTTATCAATAATAAAACAATATATCTCTAAATATTAAGGCTTTGGATGGACTTTAGGCTATGAGAGGAACTTGAAATTAGATGAGATATCTGATAATCAATTGTCACCTCAACTGTCTAACCGAGGAGACACGGTTAAAATTCTGTTCCCAGGATTTATCAACGTATACCTGGAATTAGAAGAGTAGAGGCGAATGCTTCCGTGCGCTAAAGAGTAGTGTATGTAGTACACGGGACTTCAAAATAAGTCTGATAATCCAAGAGATCTTATCATCGTATCTGACGACAGTTATTGTCTTTGAGTACATGGACAATACCTCCCGCTCAAACCTGACACCACACATCACACACCACACCACTTTATGCTCTCACCAATTATGTGACACAAAATCAACATGGCTTTAGACATGGAAAGTTGTGCCTCAGTGCTTGATTGAGTTTTATGACTAGGTTAATAAAATATGACAGTAAAATGAAGGCAAGGTAGACTGTATTTTCCTAGATTGTCATAAAGCATTTGATACTGCTCCCCATGAAAGACCGTCGAGCAGGATGGAGAAGCAGGCTGGGATAGCTGAGAAAGCACTGGACTGGATAAGGGAGTATCTGAAGGACAGAAAGCAAAGCGTCACAGTCAGAGAGGTGGTTATACGCAGGAGGTATGTAACAAGCGGGGTCCCACAAGGCTGTCCTGGGACCACTGCACTACTACTGAGCCTTGTGAGACCTCTGTTGCTACATTCCTCCTGCCTGAAGCCTCCTCTCTGGCCGTCACTCTTTACTTTCCGACCCTCAAATACTCCCTTATCTAGTTCAGTGCTTTCTCAGTTACCCCAGCCTGGTTCTCCATCCTGCTCAACACCTGTCATCACACTACTCATCACTCAACATCCGTCATCACTCAACACCCGTCAACACACAACACTTCACCTCCCTAAAAATTTAGCTCTAGAGAGAATGTAAGTTTGAGTCTGGCAGCGGTAATAGAGATTTTTCTGGGTGGAACAATCTCACAAACTGTCTTAAAATAATGTATTGGGAAGTGAACAATTGTTGGGGGTAAAAGAACTTCTATGTTAGAGTACGTCTTGCATTTGTTTTAGTTAAGTAGGAGCAGGTTTTACCCTGAAGGTGGGTGGGGTGAGGGAACTGATTCACCTAAGACTATATACAGGTTTGGAGACGGCCGTCCCCCACACCTGTGGAGAGGGCTGCCCTTCCTGTCTGGTATCAGGTGTGGACTGGCTCTCACAATTCATCGTGCTACTACGAGATCCCATTACCATAACCCGATTTTTTTTAGTTTTAGTGGCCACCATAGTGTGTGTGTAGTACCCACCATAGTGTGTGTGTGTGTGTAGTATCCACCATAGTGTGTGTGTGTGTGTGTGTGTGTGTGTGTGTGTGTGTGTGTGTGTGTGTGTGTGTGTGTGTGTGTGTGTGTGTGTGTGTGTGTGTGTGTAGTACCCACCATAGTGTGTGTGTGTAGTACCCACCATAGTGTGTGTAGTACCTTGACCTACCTTGAGGTGCTTCCGGGCTTAGCGTCCCCGCGGCCCGGTCGTCGACCAGGCCTCCTGGTTGCTGGACTGATCAAGTACCCACCATAGTAGTGTGTGTGTGTGTGTGTTGTGTGTGTGTGTGTGTGTGGGTGTGTGTGTTGTAGTACCCACCATAGTGTGTGTGTGTGTGTGTATGTGTAGTACCCCACCATAGTGTGTGTGTGTAGTACCCACCATAGTGTGTGTGTGTGTAGTACCCACCATAGTGTGTGTGTGTGTGTGTGGGTAGTACCACCATAGAGTGTGTGTGTAGTACCCACCATAGTGTGTGTGTGCGTGTAGTACCCACCATAGTGTGTGTGTGTGTGTGTAGTACCCACCATAGTGTGTGTGTGGGTAGTACCCACCATAGTGTGTGTGTGTGTGTGTGTGTAGTACCACCATAGTGTGTGTGTGTGTGTGTGT
>WNGS01165523.1:13533373-13535604 GCA_020271785.1 Procambarus virginalis | reverse complement strand
TAGTACACAGTGTAGTAAGTCTACAATAAACCTGAGTTTTAACATGTAGGCAGAATTATTTTATATAATTATATATTATAATATAGTGTATACTACTATACAAGAATGCTTCAAATATGCCAAACAAAGAATTTCATGTGTATAATCATAAAATTCTTTATTCCATTACCATTCATTTATCAAGTAAATTTTACTGGACTAGTGTACAACTGTATGATCTTATTAGTTTGATATAAAATCATAAAAAAATTTAAGTAATAACATTCACACTGACCTACAATGTTCACATCCCTTCCTACAAGGGACATATTTATCTATCAATTTCAGCTTCTGAAACATGAAGGAAGGACCTTTTAAGTTTTTACTATAAAATTAATCAAGAGCGCAAGACACGACTTCTTGAGTCCCAAATTTGGTGACCTTGTAATATACAAATTCAGAGAAATGTTGACCAAAAATCTCTTCTTCACTCAATCTTTCATAAGCATTCATTCCTTTAATATGACTTAATTATACATCTGAAAATGAAGACAAATTTTAGGTTCTTAAAGACACAGTTTAGAATCTAGATCAGAAATGCCAAGCAAGTACAGTACACCAATACCTCTATTACATGGACCTTGACTAACTAGTTTTTATTATCTGTTTATTAATGACACTAAAATCCCAAGCAAATCATACATAAAGAATGGGAGAATACCTGCCGTCTCCAAGTTTCTATGGAAGCACTTCCATGGGACTTTTAGGGTACTCAAAGGGAAGACACTTCTCTTTATGGTCTCCTTTTCCACACACTAATGGTTCATTTTGGTCAAAAAGCAACCCTACATATTCTCAGACTGAAACATTCCTTTTTCAGTTATATCTTGCTTGTCTATTCTTTTAATCAGAACTTTCAGATTAACCTAGTCAACCCTAATAAAATAAGGGCACCATTCTCATGTGCATCCTCATTTATTATGGGGCGGGCTGACTAAATTTACTATATGTAAGTGAGCCTACATAATCTATCTTCTTGAAGGGTATGGGTTAGGGGTTTGGAGAAGTACTGAGTAATATTTATTTGCACTAAATAAATCTAAAATTCAGGCTGATAAAATTAAATATTTCTGAATTACACATGGCATTAATTAAGGTAGGAAGAATTATTAATTATTGAGAATTATATAGAAAATGTCACAGCACTCCAGAGATGAGAGGTGTGGGGTAAAGGAGTGGGTAGAGATAATTAATTCAACGATGTGTTCACATGTTGAGAGTACAGTATTGAGTGATAGGCATGCATGGCAAATTTAAAGGATATGGGATTAGAGTAAAGTCAACAACCATCAAAGGAGGGAAAGTGGGGGATTACAAGTGGTATGGAGCTAACGATGGAACAAGGGAAACAGAACTGGCTAGAAGGCAATGTTGAGGGTTGTCTGAAGTTTTTGCCTCAGCCACCCCCTGTAAAGGAATTCCGATGGGGGACAAAGCATTCAGAGAAATATAGCTAGATAGATATATGAATGTAACTATTATTTATGGATATATGATTAAATATAGTTAATGTTACAATAATTTTATGGATAAGTATATCATTATAATGATTAAGTGCAGAATTGAGTAGTAATAATAGGACCTAATTAATCAGGATGTAAAATCACAAATTGCAGGTAATCTACTTTTCTGACATAACAGCACTGACAAAGTACCATGTGTGAGGTATGGTCATTCTACGTCATACATCAACTCACACACCACAAGTATCCTGTGTGAGGTATGGCCATTCTGCGTCATATATCAACTCACACACCACAAAGTACTATGTGTGAGGTATGGTCATTCTACAACATATATCAACTCACACACCACAAAGTATCATGTGTGAGGTATGGTCATTCTGCATCATACATCAACTCACACATCACAAAGTATCCTGTGTGAGGTATGGTCATTCTGCATCATACATCGACTCACACATCACAAAGTACCATGTGTGAGGTATGGTCATTCTGCATCATACATCAACTCACACATCACAAGTACCATGTGTGAGGTATGGTCATTCTGCATCATATATCAACTCACACATCACAAAAAACTGACTTCAAGACACTGCTACTTATTAGTTGACTTTCTGGGACTCGAATCTAAATGTATGTAGTAATGATGTAAAAATATCAATACAAGATATCAGTTGCTTTCAAAAGAGTCTCTGAAGTGATTCATTTGAGGTGTTTTGAGAGGAA
>WNGS01165523.1:13498373-13528373 GCA_020271785.1 Procambarus virginalis | reverse complement strand
TTTGTCAGTGCTGTTATGTCAGAAAAGTAGATTACCTGCAATTTGTGATTTTACATCCTGATTAATTAGGTCCTATTATTACTACTCAATTCTGCACTTAATCATTATAATGATATACTTATCCATAAAATTATTGTAACATTAACTATATTTAATCATATATCCATAAATAATAGTTACATTCATATATCTATCTAGCTATATTTCTCTGAATGCTTTGTCCCCCATCGGGAATTCCTTTACAGGGGGTGGCTGAGGCAAAAACTTCAGACAACCCTCAACATTGCCTTCTAGCCAGTTCTGTTTCCCTTGTTCCATCGTTAGCTCCATACCACTTGTAATCCCCCACTTTCCCTCCTTTGATGGTTGTTGACTTTACTCTAATCCCATATCCTTTAAATTTGCCATGCATGCCTATCACTCAATACTGTACTCTCAACATGTGAACACATCGTTGAATTAATTATCTCTACCCACTCCTTTACCCCACACCTCTCATCTCTGGAGTGCTGTGACATTTTCTATATAATTCTCAATAATTAATAATTCTTCCTACCTTAATTAATGCCATGTGTAATTCAGAAATATTTAATTTTATCAGCCTGAATTTTAGATTTATTTAGTGCAAATAAATATTACTCAGTACTTCTCCAAACCCCTAACCCATACCCTTCAAGAAGATAGATTATGTAGGCTCACTTACATATAGTAAATTTAGTCAGCCCGCCCCATAATAAATGAGGATGCACATGAGAATGGTGCCCTTATTTTATTAGGGTTGACTAGGTTAATCTGAAAGTTCTGATTAAAAGAATAGACAAGCAAGATATAACTGAAAAAGGAATGTTTCAGTCTGAGAATATGTAGGGTTGCTTTTTGACCAAAATGAACCATTAGTGTGTGGAAAAGGAGACCATAAAGAGAAGTGTCTTCCCTTTGAGTACCCTAAAAGTCCCATGGAAGTGCTTCCATAGAAACTTGGAGACGGCAGGTATTCTCCCATTCTTTATGTATGATTTGCTTGGGATTTTAGTGTCATTAATAAACAGATAATAAAAACTAGTTAGTCAAGGTCCATGTAATAGAGGTATTGGTGTACTGTACTTGCTTGGCATTTCTGATCTAGATTCTAAACTGTGTCTTTAAGAACCTAAAAATTTGTCTTCATTTTCAGATGTATAATTAAGTCATATTAAAGGAATGAATGCTTATGAAAGATTGAGTGAAGAAGAGATTTTTGGTCAACATTTCTCTGAATTTGTATATTACAAGGTCACCAAATTTGGGACTCAAGAAGTCGTGTCTTGCGCTCTTGATTAATTTTATAGTAAAAACTTAAAAGGTCCTTCCTTCATGTTTCAGAAGCTGAAATTGATAGATAAATATGTCCCTTGTAGGAAGGGATGTGAACATTGTAGGTCAGTGTGAATGTTATTACTTAAATTTTTTTATGATTTTATATCAAACTAATAAGATCATACAGTTGTACACTAGTCCAGTAAAATTTACTTGATAAATGAATGGTAATGGAATAAAGAATTTTATGATTATACACATGAAATTCTTTGTTTGGCATATTTGAAGCATTCTTGTATAGTAGTATACACTATATATATAATATATAATTATATAAAAATAATTCTGCCTACATGTTAAAACTCAGGTTTATTGTAGACTACACTTGACTTATTCTTGTGTTCCGTTGCCAATGAGATATTTTCCATTGCCAGTTTGTTAATTTTGTGTAAGTACTGTATTTGATCATAGGTATAAGAAGGCAGTGTTCATTTTATTAGGCTGTTGACTGTAGACCAATGTAATAGTCAAATTTGGCTCATTACGCAGTATATGATTTATTAGGGTAACAAACACAAAGCAAATAATAATAGCATAAAGGCATGTGTATCTAATTCTTTGGGATTAGACAATAAAGTTTTAATTTGCCTACAATAATTGTAGTAGCTAAATTTGTACATAAAGCAGTCATCTCAAACAGTTGTTTGAGTAATTTTGAGATGCCTCAACCTTCCACACATCTGTAGAATTGTCCCCTGTCTGGCTCGTCCACTCACTTCGTAGTGTTTCATTACTGATAACGTTTAAGGTTTCTGCATTTAATATGTAGGAGTGGATTAGGTGTTTTGTTTGACCTTTTCAATAGAAATAATATGAAAACATTATTTTTTCAAAATACAATAGAATACGCATTGTTGAGAGACACATTTTATAAATGTGGCATAAACTTAACACCATGAATGGTTTTGCAACATTCAGGTATTTTTTAATGTGATATATACTATTAAGAGTTCCACATAGTGAGATTTTAATGTCACTGATAGAAGCAACATGTTAGATTTTTTGAATGAACTCTGTTAGATTGTACAAAAAATTAGTGTGTTTGGTAGAGTAGTGGTGAGGGAAAGAGAGTTAAGCAGGCTGAGACAAAATTTGATAATGATGAGTAACTTAAGAACTAAACACTGACATATTACATCACCAGTATAACCCTGTGCATAATCATTAATTACTTGCTGCTGAAAAAGGGGGTTTTAAGTAGTGTATATTGTCAGTACTGAGCAGGTTTTGTGCATCACGTGGCCAAAAGCAAGAAAACCGTTTTGCTTCTAATGATGAGCAAAGTTTAACGTCCAACATTTAGTCAGTATGTTTTTACCCATTAATTTGATCGTTATTTCATTATAATTTAAATTTGAAACACACACAAAGATTTAGTGTGTTAAAAATACTCTAAATTGAAGTTACATAAGCCTAAATTAAATATGATTTCAGCTTATGTTCTAACATGATATTCTTTCAAAATTATATCTTCTTTTAATTTGCTTATTAAGGAACATTTAAAGAAAATAATTTTCTGTAAATTACTTATGTATATATATACAGTAAAATTAGTGTTAAATACATGCATAATTTCCTATACTTTGTTAGTACAGTATTGCTCATTTTGTGCTACTTTTATTAAATTGACCAACATCATAATGAAACAGTTGAAGTTTGATTTCTTGAAGTTTTAATGGACATAGATCAAAATTAATAAATTTCAATATAAAAACAATACATATACAGTATAAATATAAAGTTAAACTCTGAAGCAATTATCTAGGAAGATTAATACCTCCTGAAGTACCTCCAGACCAGATTCTTTGGATACTGTACCTGTAAACTATTAAATATACTGGACACACGCACGCACGCACGCACGCACGCACGCACGCACGCACGCACGCACGCACGCACGCACGCACGCACGCACGCACGCACGCACGCACGCACGCACGCACGCACGCACGCACGCACGCACGCACGCACGCACGCACACACGCACGCACGCACGCACGCACGCACGCACGCACGCACGCACGCACGCACGCACGCACGCACGCACGCACGCCGCACGCACGCACGCACACACACACACACACACCAACACACACACACACACACACACACACACACACACACCACACACACACACACACACACACACACACAACACACACACACACACAACACACACACACACACGAGAGAGAGAGAGAATCTGAAGGGTAAGAGCTACGAGGAAAGGTTAGAAGCATTAAATATGCCAAAACTAGAAGACAGAAGAAAAAGAGGTGATATGATCACTACATACAAAATAGTAACAGGAATTGATAAAATCGACAGGAAAGATTTCCTGAGACCTGGAACTTCAAGAACAAGAGGTCATACATATAAACTGGCTAAACACAGATGCCGAAGAAATATAAGAAAATTCACTTTCGCAAACAGAGTGGTAGACGGTTGGAACAAGTTGGGGGAGAAGGTGGTGGAGGCCAAGACCGTCAGTAGTTTCAAAGCGTTATATGACAAAGAGTGCTGGGAAGACGGGACACCACGAGCGTAGCTCTCATCCTGTAACTACACTTAGGTAATTACACTTAGGTAATTACACACACACAGAGAGAGAGAGAGGGAGGGGGGGGGGCCTGGTAGCCTGGTGGATAGCACGCAGGACTCATAATTCTGTGGCGCGGGTTCGATTCCCGCAGCAGGCAGAAACAAATGGGCAAAGTTTCTTTCACCCTGAATGCCCTGTTACCTAGCAGTAAATAGGTACCTGGGAGTTAGTCACCTGTCACGGGCTGCTTCCTGGGGTGTGTGTATCTTCAGAGAACCAGACACAATAAGAATTCCAGAGAACAACATAGAGCATATAGAGGTGTCTAGAGATGAAGTGGAAAATATGCTAAAGGAGCTTAGTAAGAACAAAGCAGTTGGCCCAGATGGAGTGTCACCATGGGTTCTGAGAGAATGTGCATCTGAGCTCAGCATTCCACTTCACCAGATCTTTCAGGCATCCCTGTGTACAGGAATCGTAGCAGACGTGTGGAAACAGGCTAACATAGTTCCAATCTACAAAAGTGGCAGCAGGGAAGACCCCCTCAATTATAGACCTATATCATTGACAAGTGTAATAGTGAAAGTATTGGAAAAACTAATAAAACTAAATGGGTAGAACACCTGGAGAGAAATGATATAATATCAGACAGACAGTATGGTTTTCGATCTGGAAGATCCTGTGTACCGAATTTACTCAGTTTCTATGATCGAGCCACAGAGATATTGCAGGAAAAAGATGGTTGGGTTGACTGCATCTATTTGGACCTAAAAAAGGCTTTTGACAGAGTTCCACATCTTGTTGTTCTGCTGAGGTTATTCTGGAAACTGGAAAATATTGGAGGGGTGACAGGTAAGCTTCTAACGTGGATGAAAAATTTTCTAACTGATAGAAAAATGAGGGCAGTAATCAGAGGCAATGTATCGGACTAGAGAAATGTCACAAGTGGAGTACCACAGGGTTCAGTTCTTGCACCAGTGATGTTTGTCTACATAAATGATCTACCAGTTGGTATACAGAACTATATGAACATGTTTGCTGATGATGCTAAGATAATAGGAAGGATAAGAAACTTAGATGATTGTCATGCCCTTCAAGATGACCTGGACAAAATAAGTATATGGAGCAACACTTGGCAAATGGAATTTAATGTTAATAAATGCCATGTTATGGAATGTGGAATAGGAGAACATAGACTCCACACAACCTATATATTATGTGAGAAATCTTTAAAGAATTCTGATAAAGAAAGATCTAGGGGTGGTTCTAGATAGAAAACTATCAGCCGAGGACCACATAAAGAACGTTGTGCGAGGAGCCTATGCCACGCTTTCTAACTTCAGAATTGCTTTTAAATACATGGATGGCGATATACTAAAGAAATTGTTCACAACTTTTGTTAGGCCAAAGCTAGAATATGCAGCGGTTGTGTGGTGCCCATATCTCAAGAAGCACATTAACAAACTAGAAAAGGTGCAAAGACATGCTTCTAAGTGGCTCCCAGAACTGAAGGGCAAGAGCTACGAGGAGAGGTTAGAGGCATTAAATATGCCAAAACTGGAAGACAAGAAAAGAGGTGATATGATCACTACGTATAAAATAGTAACAGGAATTGATAAAATCGATAGGGAAGATTTCCTGAGACCTGGAACTTCAAGAAGAAGAGGTCATAGATTTAAACTAGCTAAACACAGATGCCGAAGAAATAAAGAAAATTCACTTTCGCAAACAGAGTGGTAGACGGTTGGAACAAGTTAGGTGAGAAGGTGGTGGCCAAGACCGCCAGTAGTTTCAAAGCATTATATGACAAAGAGTGCTTGGAAGACAGGACACCACGAGCGTAGCTCTCATCCTGTAACTACACTTAGGTAATTACACACACACAGTCAATGCTCGATCCTGCAGACATAATTAGGTGAGTACACACACACACACAATACATACATACATACATACACATAATACTTACATACATACATACATTAAAAAGAGATAGGACAAGGGAACATCAGTAGAAACCGGACACTTAGTAGGCAAGTGGAATGCATTGAAAGAAGAGGTTGTTGAAGCAAATTCCATCCACAACTTTTAACATTTTCATAATTTTTCACTTAATGTTGGGAGAGGTAATTAGCATGCCCTCTTTTACTAACAGGGAGAGTGATTGTAGTTTATAATACAAAATTCAGGTTGGTTTATTTGATTTAATATTATTATATTATATTAAGAACATGAATTGCTGACTTAGTTATATTACATTAGGTTAGGTAGGCTTGATTAGTTTTGGTCACATTTCTACCTTAGTTTTTCCTGTGGCCGGTTTTTCATCTGCTCATCCCTGTGCTCTTCTTCGGATGTCCAATTCAAGTTTGTGCTGGACCTTTTAAGAGTTCGCTCCTTGATGGGATGCCGGAGGGTTAGCTCATGCAGTTTTTTGGCGCCTGGTCCTCTGTTCATGGATTTTTCGGGTCATTTCATGTTGCCTGAAAAGAGTTGATTGGGCCTTCTGGGCAGACTTCAATTACTCATCTTCAAGTCACCTTGGAGTGGTCATACCATCATTCAGGGGTGGTCAGTCATTTAGGGGTGGTCATACCATCCACTCTTCTTCGGTTGGTTCCCGCCTTGAGTCTCCGCTTCTCCCTCATTCTGTCCGGGTTGAACCGACGCCTTCCTTGCTCTTCCTTTCAGGTTATCCCATTGTTCTGGGTTCATCTCATTCTTGAGTTGAGGGCTTTTTGTTTCTCTGGACCTCCTAGACACATCTTAGTGCACTCCAATATTTCCAGGATTCAGGAATTGGTTAACTTTGTTGTGGGGAGATAGGTTTCCATTCTCTGGCCCTCCAGTTCAGCCTCTGGCTCCTCTTTTTTTACGTGTTTTGCTCGGGTTGTAGTGGCCCATCTTTGTCTTCTTGGTGTTTGGATCCTGGCCTACCTCGACGACTGGCTGGTGTGGGCTCCCTACTGGTCTGCATGTCTGCTGGCCAGGGTTCCAGTTCTCCTCTGGTTCCTAGTGGACTGGCTATAATCCCTTTGATTTTGGCCTGGTTCGGACTTGCTGGACCTTGTTTGGGACTCTCGGACAGCTTCACTGGCCCTGCCTCGGGTGGCCTTCCCCAGTTGCAGCATTACCTTCTGTGGGGTTGAATGGGTGCAGGGTGACTCGGCAGTTGCTCAAGAAGCTGTGTGGGAGCCTCAACTTTGCCCTCATTGTTTTTCCTTGGACAGCGGTTTGGCTTTGGAGGCTATTTAGGTTTCTCCAAAGCCAGGTCTTCCTGGCTGCGATTCCACACCCACTGCGATCGCTGGGTGTGGTCTCTGGGTGCCCTTCACCGGTTGCTGTGTTGCCAGCTTCCTCTTCAGGGTTTTCAGGACTTTGATTCTCTGGCTCCATTGTTCCCCTCACACAGCATTTTGGCCGTTTCACTGTCTGGGTGCTGTGCTTTGCTCTTTCTGTAGTGCATTTCTGCCGGCAAATGTGGTGATTTGGGCTCCCCCAGGTTCGATTCCGGGTTCCTTTGGGTTCTTTGGTTTCGTTCCGGAGGTTTCTTCCTCTTGGGCCCCCTTTGAGGGTTCAGGAGGCCTTTGGTTGCCTCATGTGTGACCCGGTTCTGCCTTCTGGGGTTCCGGGGTCTTCCTGGATTACAGAAGGCTCTTTATGGGTCTGGCACGTGTTGTTGTCATGCCGGGGGCCTTGGTTTTTGTTTTTGAGGTAGGTCCTTTTCGTGCGGCTTTTGTGCTCTCTCAGTGCCTTCTTAGTCTGACCTGCCCGCTGGTTGGCTGCTCGTTTTTTTTTTTTTTTTAATTTTGTTTTAATTTTCATTTATATATAAAAAAATTCTTTCGGAAGGGGCTCCAATCCCTTTGCTATTGACGGGGCAATGGGGGGGGCCGGCTTGCTCTGTTGGCTCACTCTTGGTCCCGCAGTTCGTGGGCGTTTTTGGTCGTCTTCCGGCCCTCTGGTGGCATCGGGCGGCTTCTCCCCCTTTGGGGGAGTTTGGGGCTGGCAAGGCAGACTTCTTCCCCTGCGCTTCGCCGTGTCATCTTTGAGTGGGTGCGCTTGGACGTGGTCGATCCGACCCCTTCCCGTGATTCCCGCGGGTTCCAATGCCAACACGGGACTTTACAGGTCTGTGGTTCTTCTGGCCTTGTTCCGCCTGTGCCCAAGATTCTTTGCCCCTTCTCGGTTGACTTGAGTGTCTCCTGTCTGGCTTCTATTGTGGCCGGGTGCCTGGATGGTGTCCCTGGACCTCCAGGAAGTTTCTTGGCACGTTCCTATCCTCCAGGGTTCAGGGACTGGCACAGTTAATGATGGGACTTCGGGCTTGCCACTTTCATTGCCTTCCTTAGTTTGCTTCTGGCACCTCGCGTATATACATGTCTTACCCGGGTCTTGATGACCTGTCTGCGTCTGATTGGGATTCGGATTCTGGCCTACCTCGACCTCTGGCTGGTTTGGGTTCCCAGTCAGTCCGCTTGTCTGCTTGCCAGGGATAGGGTTCTACCCAGCTCGCCGGGTTCGGGTTCCCGGTGACCTGGAGGAGGTTCCATCTGGTTACGTTCTGGGTTCGGACCTGGCTGGGTCTTGTTTGGGACTCTCAGACCGCTTCCTTATCTCTGCCTCCAGTGGCGTTGCAGCGGCTGCAATCCCGCCTTCGGCTGTTTCTAAGGTGGTTGGGTCCCGGGTCACTTGACGGTTGCTCGAGAGTTGTGCTGGAGTTTGTACTTCGTCGTGCTGGTCTACCCACCAGGTCGGGTTTGGCTTCAGCGTCTGTTCTGGTTCCTTTGGGGACTCCTTTCTGCCTCTCTCGCGATCGCTTGGTTCGTTCTCCGGAGGGCCTTATGTCGCCGGCTTCCTCTTCGACTGTCCGGCTCCATTCGGACTGTTCCCAAGGTGGTTCCTTGCCTGAACTGCAGGTGTTCCCTTCGGTCCTTGCCTCTTTGGGGCTGGTCCCTTCGTGTGGCTCGTCTGCTGGCTTCTCGGGGCTTGGCTCTGCATGCGGTTCATGTCCGGGGCGTCCGACGTCCTGGCAGATGTCCTGTCTCAGTTCATTCTCCTTTCCACGGACAGAGCAACACCGACGCGTTCTGTTGGCTCTGCCGGACGTACGGTCTCCCGGAGGTGTTCCTTTTCATGTCGGCATGTTCTTGGTGTCTCCATATCTGTGGCGCTCTTCCCCAACTACGAGACTTTCTCGGTGGTTTCCTTTCGGTAGGACTGGTCGAGGTGGGGTTCCCTGTTCCTCTTCCACCCAGTCTCGCTGTTGCTTTGGGTTCTGGCTCCGTTGGAGTCCTTCCCAGGGAGAACAGCCCTCGTGGCCCGTTGGAGACTGGCCCAGCCTTGGTTTCAGGTACTTGCTAGATGTCCGAACCCGGTGCATTTTTTCCTATGGCTCCTCCTCTTTTCGTGGGTCAGACTGGTCCGGTGCATGACTTGTTCGGTTTTCTCCTCTGCCCTTCACGTCGGGGGTTTTTGATGTAGGGGGGTATCACCATCTGTTTGGTGATTGGGTGGTTTTCGAAGCTTAACAGATTCTTGATGACTCATTACCTGGTCAATGTTCCTGGTCCACATCTAGCTTGTGTTGCCTCGGTTCAGGTTTCCTATCCCAGTTTCCCTTCTTTGAGGGGCACCCCATTAGACCAATTCCATTACCATGAGAAACCCCCCCTCCTCCCCCCCCCCCAAACCACCTGGATATTTGTGATGGTCTGAAAATGTATTACGGTTCCAGTAATAGTCTGCATGTAAACTGGCAAATTGATCTTTGTCATAAGCAGAGATTATTCTCCAAGTTGTATCTTTAATGTAAGAGAAATCGATGGTTTAAAATATAAAAGTGTATACTGAAAATGTTTTCTTTGAAGAATTTTTTCTGTAAACAGAATTCGTGGACACACTGAAACAGTTTTTTAATAACATATTTCACATTATCATCAATAATACATCATATTAAATTAACATACATAAACAAACATAATGAAATCTAATCCAGCCAAACCAAACCTTAACCTAAAGTACCTTAACCTAACCTAACCTAACCATGGATAGAGAGTAGAAAATAGTACAAATTATGTAGTCTGTCCAAATCCATTCATTGAGGGGATTTCCTCCCTGAGGACAGGTTGTTGAAGGATACCCTGGTAAGTCCTGTATTATCATTATGCTCTGCGATTAGTTAGCTACTGGGAACCAGATTTTGGCCCCTCCAGAAAACTACTGGTGAATGTTATGCTTTCAGATGGGTTGAGGTGTGGTTTTGGTTTTCATTGGACTGAGCTCTGTTGACATGGGAAGCCAGAGCTCCTGGTGTTGCTGCTACCTGATAATAGCTAGATGGAACTCGGGTTTGACCTAACTTTTTGAGTCGATCGTTTGCAGTCATTTGCAACTAATTGTCTTTCTGTGAACCTTACAATTGTTCGTTTTGCCTTGCTTACTTTTTGCCAGGTTCTGGCTCTGATCCCCAGAAAGAACTTGAGAGGTTGCTGTGGCTCATGTGCATGTTGGGCTATCTAAGTGAGCTAGCTCCAGGGAGCCACAGAGATCCAACCAGAAAATTGCATTTCATTACATTCAACATTACATTCATTACATTTTTCTTCCCTAAACCTGAAAAAGCTGTAGTCTGAAAATAATTTCATTGCCTCTGCCTGTTTAACTCTTTATCTCCGTGCTCCAAGACCTTCTTGCACATCGGTGGTAGTGTTTCTTGTGTGTTTTGCTTGCCCAGGGAGCTAGCCCAGTGGCACACTGATTCTCCCTCCCTCATCATGATTGTAATTTTTAAGGCAAAAGTATCTCTTCCGCTCAAATATCGGTCATATTTACTCATAGCTGAGAATCTTTAGGTACTGTATTTACTATTTTTAATAGAATTTCTATACAGTATTTGAAACATAAAAACTACTGTGCATGAGTAGTAGTAAGATACAAAATGTGAATGAGTTAAAACTAAATAATTGAGGAATAGATATGACTGATATATATATTAGTGTACTAAGAATTTGCTCATTGTTTATACCATTCATAAACGTGAAATTATAATGCGGATCTGTGAACGTAGTGTCCAGCATCAGTGTCAGATGCAGTATATAGGGAAAACAGTGGCAAGTTAAAAGAAACTTTCAAAGTCGGATCAGTTTTCTTAGTAGTAGAGTAAATAATTATTTCACTCTGGATTCAGGAACTAGTCATTTACTGGTCAGGTTTTCATGTCAAAATCATTGTTATTATATTTACAACAAAATTCTGTGAATGCATGAAGTGTGTTAGGATTATAGCTTTGTTCAGAACACAACATAAATAAATTCTAGCTTTGTGTACAAGAGAAAAATATATTTACATATTATTATGTGGAGAATGAGGAACGTAGGTCTTTATAATATACAATATCTGACGAGGCGTAAAAGTACAGTATGCATGTTGGGAACAAATCTTTATCTTACGTGGAGGATATGGTCATGTGAGGTACCTGGACTGCAGCGCAGAGTTAAGTCATTTGTCAAAAAATATTTATTTTGTCTTTCTGTGGTGGATTCCTCAAATTAAGTTAAAAATACTCCACCTTGCAGGAAAATGAAACAAGTACAAATTAGGATGCTTTTAGTATTCCCATTTCATTTTTAAACTTAACTTATATATCTACATTAGTTTTTCTTTAGACATATAATATTAAATAGCAGTTATTTCTTAGCCTACTGTAGACAGTTTCTCAAGACATTGTGTGTTAAGGAGAGGGAAGCAAGTAGGTGTGACTTGTATGTTCATGCATGTTGGTGTACTCGCCTAGTATCCTTGACCTGTGCATATCCTTGAATGTGTATGTCTATTAAATAATAAATGTGTGTGTGTGTGTTTAAGCATACATGTGTATATGGATGCCCCAAATACATACATATAATGTATACTGTGTGTGTGTGTGTGTGTGTGTGTGTGATATATATATATATATATATATATATATATATATATATATATATATATATATATATATATATATATATATATATATATATATATATATATATATATATAATAAAAAATGTACTGTATATATGCACATACATACATGCATGCATACATATATGCACACACATACGTGAATAAATGCCATATTATGGATTGTGGAATAGGAGAATATAGACCACACACAACCTACAAAAAAGAAAGTGGTCTAGGGGTGGTTCTGGATAGTAGACTGTTTCCAGAGGAACACATGAAGAACATTGTGCGGCGAGCATATGCGTCACTTTCCAACTTCAGACTCACTTTTAATTACATGGATTTACATGACACACTAAAGAAACTTTTCACGACATTTGTGAGGCCAAAATTGCAATACGCAGCAGTTGTATGATGCCCATATCTCAAGAAGCACATCAATAAACTGGAAAAGGTGCAAAGGCATGATACAAAATGGCTTCTGAAACTGGAAAAACAAGAGTTACAAAGAGAAGCTAGAGGCGTTAAATATGCCAAAGTTAGAAGATAGAAGAAAAAGAGGTGATGTGATCACCATTTACAAAATAATTACAGGAATCGACCAAGATGACAAAGAGGAATTCCTGAAACCAGCAACTTCAAGAAAATAGGTCACAGATTCAAGCTAAGGAAACAAGGGTCCCAAGAAAATATAGAAAGTTTTCTTTTGCGAACAAAATGGTGAGACAGTTGGAACAAGTTAAGTGAGAAGATGGTGGAGGCCAAACCATCAATAGTTTCAAAGCGTTACATGAGAAAGAGTGCTGGGAAGACAGGACTTCACGAGCGTAGCTGCACACACACACACACGCACACTCACTCACTCACTCACTCGCTCACTCGCTCACTCACTCACTCACTCATCCCTCTCTCATCTCTCTCTCCCATATCCCCTCCCTCTCCCCCCCCCCCCCCCCCCTCCCTCCCTCCCTTCCTTCCTCACTTCATGCATTTCTTAATTAAATATGTTGTAAAAAAATGTTTGCTTTATACTGTGGTATATAGAAGCAGTGGTCAGTTTATCCTTTGTCTTGTGAGTTGATTTTGAGCAGCTTTATTTATTATATTTAGTCTGAACTGTAGATATCTTGAGTTTTTATGAAGAATCCACCACTTTTCAACAAAATAGACCAAGTTTTTTTAATCATGCCATTTTATTTTCCTGGTTCAGGTTTGTCCTCTGTGACTAGAAAATTCATTGTAATAGTTTGTGTCCTTTGTTTAATTGTACTGTATTTAAATTATGCAAAATGTGTTATGTGCTATTTTAACTCAGGATAAACTTCTTAATTTGTCAGTACTGTGGCATTATACTTTTGAAATGCATGCATCATAGACTTGAGAGCAGCCCTGTTTGCTAGAGACTGGGGTTGTTTGTGTTTATACTGTATAATCCTTCCCTGGGTTTGTTCTTCACTATTACCTTTGTTTATTTATTTATAACTTCTAATTTTGCCACTACTTTAATCTTCTAAAATTGACCTTTTATATGTACGCAAGACAAAATTTCTAATAAATATCGTCAACTTTAGAATCACTGACATTTGGGGTTTCCAGCAATCAGAAAGTTAGCTGCTATGATGCTTTATAATTTAGATATAATTTTTTCAAAGATACTGGTAATACCTTGTCAGTTTAAATATTTTGTAAGATGAGTCGGGACTTTATATTTCCATATCCTCTACTACATTTATTTTTATAAGTTAATGATACTGTACTGTACTTTGAAAAAAAATTATTTTTCTCCTGGTAGTACATTATTGCTTTAAGCATATCATATATGTAAAATCAAACTTTACCACTTGTATGAACCTGGCACTTTCAAAATACAATTGTATTGTTTTCCTCTTGTAATATAAATTTATTGGAGGTTGTAGACTGTTCGTAGAGCTTTGCTCATAGCTGGACAGTAGGTATTCTTTATAAGGTTACTTCAGAATTAGAGTAAATTCTTATCTTTTGAGACTAGTAAAGAATAAAAAGAATCAATTGTAAATTGTTTGTGTTATTATAAAGTGAGCAAGCTCAACGAAAAGTCAGTCCATTAGATTAAGAGGAAATCATATTTTATGAGTATTGGGATAAATCTTTTGCAGCATTTTTTTAAACAGGAATTTTTCAACTGTTCTTTTTATACTTCTGACACATTTATTTAGCTCGTCTCGTATGTATATCTGGTAACAGGAACATTATATATTATAAAACTTGTAGTACAGTAATTGAAAGGAGCTTTTAGATGATGAGAGCTTACTTTCTATCTCCTTCATGTATCTTCCTTTTAATGGAGATAAGCAAAAGTACAATTCAGAATTTTTTTCTTTACCTCTCCCACACTGCATATATTAAGAAAAAATTTAAATGTTTGCAGTGGATTTAAACTTTTATGGATAATTTTTTTATTATTAAATATTTTCATGATCATAATCTTTACACTTTTAATAAAATTATAATCTGCTAATTGTATTTACAATGAAACATTGCATTCTCTGTCATATATTGCAGTTAAAATTAAATATAATTTTTGCATATACTGTAATGTGTCTTACTAGTGAATTTTATGAGTAGAGTCCATGATTTGAGTCTTATGGTAATGTATTTACTGTGTTGTCCTGAAAACTTGGGTCACAGAAACATGTTTTATGGAGGTAGAACCATTGGCTCAAATGGTATGGACTTTCCACATTTATTGTATAACAAATGCACTTTTGTTGCATGCAAAAAAAAAATTGACAATGGCTGGCTTTATCATAGTAGCATTTGGAAGCCTAGGTGCATTCCCAAATTCCAAGATATTTTCTCAAATCTTGGAACTTGTGAGCAGTGAATATTTTTAGTCCTTTGTGAGGTGTACCATGGTGGTGAGAAACCCCAGCTGTTGCCACCTGGAGTTGAGCTGAACACTCGCTGGTAACAACAACTCAATTCCATGACACTTGAAGTTTAATGTTTTCCTTGTAGTATTGTCAAATGCTGTTTATTAGTGTTATTTTGTGTCTCAACCTTATGTTCATCAATATAGCTCTACAATTAAAAACTGATTTTCAATTTTCCACTTCATTAGTGTTGTATTAAGACAAAATTTAATAGTTAACACATTTGGCATGTCTTTGCATGAGCAGTTTGATATTGCTATAAGAAAGTTTTGCAACATATTTTTATAGAAAAATTATCATCAATACAGTATATTAAAGTAGACTAGAACAGTGCAAAATAATAATCAAAATCCATGAAATGAGGCCAGTATCAGGGTGAGTAACTGATAAAGACAGACAAATCTATCTCCAGAAAATAATTCCTTTAAACTGCAGCTACATTTACAGATGGGGTAATACTTGTACTGCAAATGCAAAAATAAAAAGTTATATAAAAGATGAGAAGACATAAAAATAATTACCATGTTGGTCTCGTATGTTCACACAGCTGCCCTCCAAAACCGATTTTGCCACAACCATCCATATTGTGACAGGTGATTACATGCAAGGAGCCTGACAGCTAAGTGGGCAGCAGTTCGGATTCATAGTCCTGAGGTTTCGGGGTCGATCCCCGGTGGAGGCGGAAACAAATTGGCAGAGTTTTTCCACCTTGATGCCCCTGTTACCTAGCAGTAAATAGGTACCTGGGAGTTAACAGCTGCTACAGGCTGCTTCCTGGGGGGGGGGGGTAACAAAAATGGAGGCCTGGTTGAGGACTGGGTCGTGGGTACATTAATTTAAGTCCGAAAGTCATATCAAGATAACCTCAAGATAAGATGCATGTACATTACAGTACACTGTGCACACATGGTACTAAAACTGTTATTTTTTTTCAGTTTAAACCCAAGATGGGCATGGTACTGAAATGGAAACACTGCATTAAGTACTGTAGTTACAAAAAAGTGTAGACAGTATTATTATGCAAATTATTGTATAATTTTATATCAGCTGAACAATGAAATGAACAGCTATGATGACCATCCTAATGTATTTTAACTGTTGGTCAAATCAGGCTAGTCCATATTCCATTTCATAGCTCTTGGGATAGACTACAAATGACCCACATTTTGGCTTTGGCCTAATAAGCAAAAACTAATTTGTAACAATGGTGCTATATAACCCTGCTATTCAAGAGAGTACAGGGCATCATGTTCACTCATCCTTGGTTTTGCCCTAGTACCTTGCATACGTCCACATTCACCAATATGTTTGATCCACCTATGTGATCTAAATATTTTTACCCAATTTTATAGAAGAAAATGTGATTATTGAATGTCCCCAGCTCCATCTTCACCTGCATCAGTTCAATAGCACATACAGTACATTTCTTACCTGAGTTTACCCAAGAGCCACTAACGCTAGTGGCCTCGACAAGGACAGGAAGCCTGTGGCTTGTCAAAGGCCCCCCCATTTGCCTTGATGATCTTTTACAGTTGTATTTTAAAAGTTAAGAGTTTCTGGAGAGTCCTTTGTCGCTCCCTGAAGCTACACTGAGATGATTCCCATCTACCAGGTCGCATCAGTTATGGAGTTTTAAGCCTACCAGAGGCAGAACCTGGTCCCCCTCACAGAGCCACAGAAAGCATTAATGTTTTGCCACCTCACCATGTAAGGCATCCAGAAAGTCAGCAAGCCAAAACAAATCGCTGCCAGTTCAAGAGATCAAAGCCTCACAACCCACTTAAAGAACTCCCCCAGCTATGTAAACAAATTATCAAATCACTCGAAACTAGCACGAGCTTGTTTGCCCTACCTTCCTCACTCGTTTGGAAGAAAGGGACCCAGACCATCTCCAAGGGTCTGAGCTGTCAGTTCTTACTATGATGTGGTCGAAGTCACTCGACTGCTGTAGTGGTTCCCGGGACGCCTCTCTGCCATGCAGCCTCTACTGTTCAACTAAGTGATTTTGGGTCTTTGCCCTGCGAGGCTCTTCTTGTACACTGCAGTGTAGCATGAGCCTGGCATATAGAGTGCTTGGAGCTGCATGTGCTCAGGGTTACCTTCCCTGTGTGCTCCCTAACACTGCCCCTTGCAATCCCAGAGTTGTCTTCTCTGGAGTGTTCGGGGGTCACTCCCTTAGTGATCTTCCTTGCTGGTGGTGGTTTTTGCCCTGGGTCAGTCAGGAGTCTTCTTGACTCCTTTGTCTTAACCCAGGTCGAGGGCAAACATTGCTGGTGGGGCTCACTGGTGGTTCATGCCCCTATGCCGAGGTTGACCTTCTCATCCGTGTAATCCAGGCTTACTTTTTGATCCAGCGTAATGTCCCCAGTGCCTGGGTATCCCCCTTGGTTTACCTTTCAGGCCCTGCTAGTTTGGTGGTCCTATGGATATTTTCCCTCCCCCACACACCCTGAACCTGCTCTCGCCTTTGAGGATTGTTTGTCATCTGTGACACGGGACAATGATCACTTCCTGTTACTAAAACAGGAAATGGGAAATGTATTGGCCACATGCAATTAACTCTTGGGCACCAAACGAAGGACATGCACATGTCAGAACTGCATTGTTCTGCTGAAAGTCATCATAGAATATCTTGATTTTCAGGATAATAAACAAAAATGCCTGTGGAGTTCCTGGTGGCTCCCTGAAGCTATCTCGCTAAGATTGCTCCATGCAAATAGGTCACAAAAGATACAGGAATCCTGTTTGGTCTACCAGGAGCCATAGACAAAACCTGGCCTCTTCACAAAGAGGCGCAGAGAGCAAGTAACAATTCATCAGGATATCATCCAAAAAGTCAATGAAGCTTTTACAGCCACCTGTCCTCAGTCCAATGCCATTCTATACAGCGGTCGACCCCAAAGAGACTTTCATAAATTTTAACATTGTTAATTCAAAACGGGAATTTTCTCAAATATAAATTAATATTATTATATATTAGCATATTGTGCATATTTAGGCATTGGTTAGGTGTTTAGGTTCTGTTGGTGATTATTTGTGTTTATAGTACGTGGGTGAAGCATTTACAGTGTTGTGGTTCGAACAAAAGTCGTCAGCGAAGCATTTGTTCCGGAAGTGTTCGGACGTCATCAGTTGTGAGTCATTTGAATTTTTCATTCAAGAACAGAGGGTTTGGCGGATGCATGGAATGGACTTTGGCATTTGTTTATGAGGATGGGCTGTTTATAGACAACTTGAGGGTTCAAAAAGTGAAAAATTGAAAAGCTCCAAACAACTCTTAAATGATTCAAACAAGTATCATTCAAACCAGCATGAAACTCATTAGTACCAATTGCCACCACCAGGCAGCCCAGCCATTGAGGCAGCGTAGCCCCTGCCTGCAGCAACTCAAAAACAAACTTTGAAGGGAGAGAGGGAATCAGGGTGTCACTACCAGAAATGTAACATTTGTCATCGGGTGCCTTGTAGAATTCACTGGATGTAGTAAACACCTATTGCTGTACTGTATAGAATATAAACACCTATTGCTGTACTGTATATACTGTAATATAAAACACCTATTACTATATACAATCTTGAAATATATCAGATTGGTTTAAAATATTTTGAAAACAGGCATTTAATATAATTTTTTGGGAGGGACTCCCTTTGGTAACTACCCGAACAATTCACTTCAAGCCTTAAACACCCCCCTCCATCCCAAGGATCTTTTTAATCATGAGTACCTACCAGAGATGGTACCAGAATCTGGCTTCCTCAATAGAGGGCAACCCCAAATTTAACAACTGCATGGAAAACATTGGTAATCCTGATACAAACTGTGTACACCCTCATTGTCCAGAACTAACTGCTAGTTAACACTTGCTCACCTCCAAATGGCAGCTCCAGCCACTCAGTGTTTCAGCAGGCTGGCAATGGTGTCGGTTCCAATGATCATGTTCTTTCTTGGCTTTCTGTGAATTGTTGGTTGGTGCCTAATACTGTCGCCTCTGAAAGCATATTATGGTTCCAATAATAGTCTACATGTAAACTGGTAAGTGAACCTTTGTCCTAAACAGAGATTATTCTCAAGTTATAACTTTAATGTATTATAAATCATTGGCTTAAAATGTAAAAATGCATGCTAAAAAAAATTTCTTTGAAGAATTTAGTTTTGTGTAAGCAGAATTCTTTGGTACTCTAAATATTTTTTAATTCCGTATTTCACATTGTCAATAATACACTGTACAGTATTAACATAATGAAACTTACCTAACCATGAATAGAGAGTAGAAATAGCACTAATTATGTAGTCATTCCCAATCTATAAGCTTGTGCGGCTCTCCTCCCTGAGGACAGGTTAAATATCCAACCACATTATCCAGTTAAAAGTATTTTTATGTCCAGTGTACTGTAGAGCCATGTGAGACTTTCTGTAGACATTGCCGTTTATCAAGAAAAATAACCTTAATAATGGCTGATAAGAAAAAGTGTGATGGTGATGTCCCAGTGCAAAGCTGGTGACAATCGTGCACTCTGAGAATGGAAAAATTCCACCACACATGTGTTGGCATTACCTGCTTCACAGTTGGTACTACTGACATCATCAAGAACACGATTACAATTTTAGAGTATGTGGTGGATTCTTGCTCAGTGATAATAACAAGGAAAAAGTATCTTCTGGTTACACTGAAGATCAACCAATCCCTGCTGCCCATGCATCACCACCTGCCACCTCTTCCTTCGGTAATTAGACTTCAAACTTAAAAATTGCAAACTCGACAAGCAAGACAACTCCATCATCTAAGGTAAATAATATGCACTATTTATTATAATGTTTGTCCAAAAATTCTGGGTTTTATGTTGATTTTTGGTGGTATGTGATGCATTTCCATTTATATTGCATTATATTTCCATTGCACCTAAGGGAAATCTGGTTTTGACTTATGAATACAGGCACAGTCAACTGTGCCTTGATCATTTCCTGAGAGAATGTGAACAATTAAGATACATTAGAAATATGTGTAGAATAATAAACACCACATTGTTTTAGTTAGGAAAATACTATTTGTCAAATATAGATATTTTCTTGTTTGATAAGCTGTTCACTTGAGACAGTTCAGCAAGTCCCAGCTGTGTCTGGGTACAAGTGACAGGATGAACAATAGGATTTCTTCCAATTGGAAAAAACAGCGGGTTTTCTTCCTATTGAGGTGTTGTACACTGCCCAATATTGAGGTGTCGCTGCCCAATAAACTCGCCCCTCAGGGCAAAATTTTAAATTTATATTTCCTGTTAGCAGGCTGAGAGCTTTCCCCATCCAATAGTTCATGGTCAACCTTACCCATAAGTTTGAAACTGCTGATGGTTTTGGCCTCCACCTCACTAAACTTGCTCCAACCATCTACAACTCTGTTACAAAAGAAAATTTCTAACTATTTTTTCGGCAGCTTTGTTCCCGTAGCTTGAGTCTATATTGACTCCTTATTCTTGAAATTGCAGATTTCAAGAATTCTTCATTTTAATTTTGCCGTTTATTGGACAGCAACACTCATCCTGTGAGTGGACACACCGCCATAGCAGCATGTACAACACTCCCCAATAGGAAGAAACCCCGCTGGGTTGTTCATCCTGTCACTTGTACCCAGACACAGCTGGGGCTTGCTTAACTGTCTCAAGTGAACAGCTTATTAAACAGTTTAATTTAGTTCACTTATTATGCACCCCATACCATCTTGTGGGCGGTTGTGGAAAGGGTTGCAGACACATAATGGGCTCAGGGACTGAACCCCACAATTCATTTAGCTAAGCTAAATGAATTATCAAGTTACAATCTTGATGAGCTAGTTACGAAATTCAGTATAGTCGTCACATCATAAATGGCTTCGAGATCGACCACAAATATCTTATTAAACAAGTTAGTTAGTTTAGTTCATTTATATGCACCCCATACCCATCCCGTGGGCGGTAGTGGAAAGGGTTACAGAGGCACATAATGGGCTCAGGGACTGAACCCCACAATTCATTTAGCTAAGCAAGTTACAATCTTGATATTAAACAAGAAGATTATTATTTACCAACCCCTTAAAAACTTACATTATCTTCCGGGTGCAAAATGGGTGAATCTTTTAAGAACATTTCTTGTCAGTTTTGTCGATTGCTGTTATTATTTTTGTATATGTAGTGATCATATCACCTATCTTTCCTCTATTATTTAGCTTTGTTATGTTTAACACCTTTAGCCTCTCTTCATATGTCTTTTTCAGTTTCCGGAACATATATACTGTTGCATATCTTTGCATCCTTTCCAGTTTGTTGAAGTTGTGTGTGTGTGTGTATACTCATGTAGTTGTGCTTGCGGGAGTTGAGGTTAGGCGCTTTGGTCCCGCCTCTCAACTGTCAATCTACTGGTGTACAGATTCCTGAGCCTACTGAGTTCTATCATATCTACATCTGAAACTGTATATGGAGTCAGCCTCCACCACATCACTTCCTAGTGCTAACCACTCTGACACTGAAAAAGTTCTTTCTAATGTCTCTGTGGTTCATTTGGGTACTCAGTTTCTACCTGTGTCCACATGTGCGAGTACCACCCGTGTTAAATAACCCATTCTTGTCTACCCTGTCAATTCCCCTGAAAATTGTATGTGGTGATCATGTCTCCCCGAGCTCTTCTGCCTTCCAGCGACGTGAGGTGCAGTTCACGCAGCCTTCCTCATAACTTGTGTGTGTGACTGAATTTACCTATGATCTTTCCGCCACCGCCAGGCCAGGACAGATCAAGTGGATGTTGACTACACAGTAAACTAATCAAAGTAAACAAAAATAGTTACATATAACGGTTATAGCTGGCTACAGTACAGCGTCCAAATTCTCCACTCATACAAGTGAACGGAGATTGGCGAGAGCTTGTGCACGTATGTACAGCCAGCACTTCCTGTTCTATATCGCCAACGCCACAACATACTGAACATACTGTACTCCGTTGCCTTTATAGAACGCGATAGACGCGTTAAATTGTGTAAGGCAAGAAAAAATGGTGAGGAAGTGAGATAATGTTTTGGAGCTAGAGGTGGGAGGGTGGGGTAGGATTTTGTGATAGCCATTAAGAATAATGAATGTATAGGAAGGGCGGGATATATCGAGGCAAAATTTAATTTATAGGAAGGGGGACTGGAGAGATGTTTTGAGTGTGAATAGGGAGAAGAAGACGAAGGGTGATGCCCCTCCCACCAGTACTAGGTAGAGTGATGCCGTACAATATATGACACACGTACCATTTCGCGCCTTTTCTTGGTTATATCCTCTGCTGATCCAATACTTGCTCGGAAATCATTCTTTGTAATAGTTTAAGTGCAATAAATGAGGTTCTTTTATGCACTTGTAGTATCCTTTTCGTATGTAGGTATTTGAATTGCCAAAACAAATAATTACGGAAAGTCCAGTGTGGGTACGAGGGAGGTGTGTTGAGGCGACTGTGTTGTGAGTACTTGCTGTTGACACAAGTCCACACTACAAGTATATTACTGAGCGTCTTATTGCACTCTTATTTTTGTTATATTGGCTGACCAGTTTCACTAAATACTTACTCTGTGCAACAAATGAACCAGTTGGGCAACATTCCTGGGAGAAAATCAGAATGCAAATGGTATGGCAATACTGGCTTCCCCCCCCCCCCCTTTGCTTCCCCCAACCTCCTTACAGTGAACTGCATAAATTCAGCCCCAATGCTAACTGTATTCTATTAACCTTGCACATAATCAACTGTTACACGTTCAGACATGTATAATCGAAAATGAAACAGACAGTGTACAGAATACTTTTTTACTGTAGCATATTAGGAAAAAATATATCTGCGAAATAGTGCAGTTGTAGGTGGTGGCCGCGTCCTGTATAAGCGGGTTATGGTGTGGAGGGGGTGAAGGGGTCACTATACTACACTTATTATCAGAGCAGCACTTGTCTTTATGTCCTTTATGATGCCCTAGCCTTATAAGTGAAATATATATATAATATATATATTATATATATCTATATATATATATAATATATATATATATATAGTTAGAATCTTACTTGATAGACGTCTTGAGAAGTACATAGTACACGAGAACGTTGAAACAACTTGAATTATGTGGAAATTCAAAGTTGCCGTATTGGCAATATACATAGTGGACATATAACCAGGTACCAGCAGCCCACTCTGGCTGTATGGACGGACGCCACACACGCGCGCTGGGTACGCGCCACACTTGTCTTATGTGAATGACATCATAAACATCCTATTATATATAGGAAACATATATATGATAATTTAAACAAACCGAGACGATATATATATATATATATATATATATATATATATATATAGTATATATATGACATTTGACGTTGTTTCAGATTGATCTACTCAGAACGAAGTGTCCATGTAGCACGGGCTATGGTGAGCCCGTAAATATTTTACCTAACTCTTTGCTTTATTGGTTTTGGGTGAGGTGGGTACATGAGAATGGAAGTAACTGCAGAGGGCCTATTGGCCATACGGTACTTGAAGTGGGTAGAATATAGTAGTGTTGATTGCTGGTAATTACCTAAGTGTAGTTACAGGATGAGAGCTACGCTCGTGGTGTCCCGGTTCCCAGCATCTTGTCATATAAGCTTTGAAACTACTGACGGTCTTGGCCTCCAGCACCTTCTCACCTAACTTGTTCCAACCGTCTACCACTCTGTTTGCGAAAGTGAATTTTCATATTTCTTCGGCATCTGTGTTAGGTTTAGTGTTGTGCAGAAATACCCCCGTTGAAAACAGAGGTGCAACTGGTACTCTGAGAGAGAACTCCATCAACATCAGGGGCCCGAGACTGTTCAACACGCTCCCGCTACACACTATGGGGCATAACTGGCAACCCCTCACAGTGTTCAAGGAGACGATAACACCTCCAAAGGATACCTGATCAACCAGGCTGTGACTCGTAACTTCAGGCTGCGAGCAGCCGCGTCCAACAGCCTGGTTGATCAGTCCAGCAACAAGGGGGCCTGGTCGATGACCGGCCGCGGGGACGCTAAGCCCCGGAAGCACCTCATGCTGGTATTTCGGGTCCATATCCCGAGTTGCAGCGATAGCAGCTCTGCTGAGCAAGATAAAGATAGTTTAATTATATCTATGACCTCTTGTTCTTAAAGTTCCAGATCTCAGGAATTTCCCTATCGATTTTATCAATCCTGTTACTATTTTGTATGTAGTGATCATATACCACCCCTTTTTCTCTGTCTTCTAGTTTTGGCATATTTAATGCCTCTAACCTATCCTCGTAGCCTTGCACTTCAGTTCTGGGAGCCACTAGTAGCATGTCTTTGCACCTTTTCCAGTTTGTTTGATGTGCTTTTTAAGATATGAGCACCACACAACCGCTGCATATTCTAGCTTTGGCCTAACAAAAGTCGTGAACAATTTCTTTAGTATATCCACCCATGTATTTAAAAGCAATTCTGAAGTTAGAAGCGTGGTGTTGACTTTTTGATGTGTAGTGCCTCGATGGTCGAGCCGCCTGCTATCGCTGTATCTATCGATGATTTCTATGTTGTTTGTTAGATTTCTCTGGTGATGGTCTGGTTGTGAGAAGAGATTATATACTCCTTGATGGCTCCCTGTTGCTTATGCAATGTTAGTCGCCTGGAAAGAGACGTTGTTGTCTTGCCTATATACTGAGTTCTTTGGGGCTTACAGTCCCCAAGTGGGCATTTAAAGGCATAGACGACGTTGGTTTCCTTCAAGCGTTCTGCTTGGATTCTGGGGAGTTTTTATGAGTAGATTGGCCGTTTTATATATATATATATAATATATATTATATAATATATATATATATATATATATATGGGTGTGTGTGTGGTGTTGTGTTGTGTGTGTGTGGGTGTGTGTACTCACCTAATTGTGTTTGTGGGGGTTGAGCTCTGGCTCTTTGGTCCCGCCTCTCAACCGTCAATCAACAGGTGTACAGATTCCTGAGCCTATTGGGTTCTATCATATCTACACTTGAAACTGTGTATGGAGTCAGCCTCCACCACATCATTTCCTAATGCATTCCATTTGTCAACCACTCTGACACTAAAAAAGTTCTTTCTAATATCTCTGTGGCTCATTTGGGCATTCAGTTTCCACTGTGTCCCCTTGTGCATGTGCCCCTTGTGTTAAAAACCTGTCTTTATCTACCCTATCAATTCCCTTCAGAATCTTGAATGTGGGATCATGTCCCCCCTAACTCTTCTGTCTTCCAGCGAAGTGAGGTTTAATTCCCGTAGTCTCTCCTCGTAGCTCATACCCTCAGCTCGGGTATTAGTCTGGTGGCAAACCTTTGAACCTTTTCCAGTTTAGTCTTATCCTTGACTAGATATGGACTCCATGCTGGGGCTGCATACTCCAGGATTGGCCTAACATATGTTGGTATACAAAGTTCTGAATGATTCTTTACACAAGTTTCTGATGCCGTTCGTATGTGGCCAGCCTGGCATATGCCGCTGATGTTATCCTCTTGATATGTGCTGCAGGAGACAGGTCTGGCGTGATATCAACCCCCAAGTCTTTTTCTTTCTCTAATTCCTGAAGAATTTCCTCTCCCAGAAGATACCTTGTATCTGGCCTCCTGCTCCCTACACCTATCTTCATTATTACATTTGGTTGGGTTAAACTCTAACAACCATTTGTTCGACCATTCCTTCAGCTTGTCTATGTCTTCTTGAAGCCTCAAACAGTCGTCTTCTGTTTTAATCCTTCTCATAATTTTGGCATCGTCCGCAAACATTGAGAGAATGAATCGATACCCTCCGGGAGATCATTTACATATATCAGAAACAAGATAGGACCGAGTACAGAGCCCTGTGGGACTCCACTGGTGACTTCACGCCAATCGGAGGTCTCACCCCTCACCGTAACTCTCTGCTTCCTATTGCTTAGGACTCCCTTATCCACTGGAGCACCTTACCAGCTACACCTGCCTGTCTCTCTAGCTTATGTACCAGCCTCTTATGCGGTACTGTGTCAAAGGCTTTCCGACAATCCAAGAAAATGTAGTTCTGTGTGGTGTATTCACTAGTTGTGTTTGGGGGGTTGAGCTTTGCTCTTTCGGCCCGCCTCTTAACTGTCAATCAACTGTTTGCTACCTACTATTTTTCCCACACCACACACACCCAAGAAGCAGCCCGACAGCTGACTAACTCCCAGGTACCTATTTACTGCTAGGTACAGCTAGCTAGGTAAATTTACTGCTAGGTAGCATTCAGGGTGAAAGAAACTTTGCCCATTTGTTTCTGCCTGGTGCAGGAATCGAACCCGCGCCACAGAATTACGAGTCCTGTGCGCTATCCACCAGGCTACGAGGCCCCCCTAAGGCCCTGTGTACTCACCTATTTGTGCTTGCGGGGGTTGAGCTTTGGCTCTTTGTCCAAGTGTGTGTGTGTGTGTGTGTGTGTGTGTGTGTGTGTGGTGTGTGGTGTGTGTGTGTGTGTGTGTGTGTGTGTATTCACCTAGTTGTGCTTTGCTCTTTTCGGCCCGCCTCTCAACTGTCATCAACTGTTTACTAACTACTTTTTTTCCACACCACACACACACACACCAGGAAGCAGCCCGTGACAGCTGACTAACTCCCAGGTACCTATAATGTAGATAACAGGGGCACTTCAGGATGAAAGAAACTTGCCCATTTGTTTCCGCCTGTGCAGGAATGAAACCGTGCCACAGAATTACGAGTCCGCGCTATTCACCAGGTACCAGCCCCCATCCCGGTGTACTCACCTAATTGTACTCACCTAATTGTGCTTGCGGGGGTTGAGCTTTGGCTCTTTGGTCCCGCCTCTCAACTGTCAATCAACTGGTGTACAGATTCCTGAGCCTACTGGGCTCTATCATATCTACATTTGAAACTGTGTATGGAGTCAGCCTCCACCACATCACTTCCTAGTGCATTCCATTTATTAACTACTCTGACACTGAAAAAATTCTTTCTAACGTCTCTGTGGCTCATCTGGGTACTAAGTTTCCACCTGTGTCCCCTTGTTCGTGTCCCACCCGTGCTGAAGAGTTTGTCTTTGTCCACCCTGTCAATTCCCTGAGAATTTTGTAGGTGGTTATCATGTCTCCCCTTACTCTTCTGTTTTCCAGGGATGTGAGGTTCAGCTCCTTTAGCCTTTCCTCGTAGCTCATCCTCTCAGTTCCGGGACGAGCCTGGTGGCATACCGCTGAATCTTCTCTAACTTTGTCTTGTGTTTAACTAGGTATGGACTCCAGGCTGGAGCTGCATACTCCAGGATTGGTCTTACATAAGTGGTATACAGGGTTCTGAAAGATTCCTTACACAAGTTTCTAAAGGCAGTTCTTATGTTGGCCAGTCTAGCATATGCCGCTGATGATATTCTTTTGATGTGGGCCTCTGGGGACAGGTTCGGTGTGATATCAACCCCCAGATCTTTCTCTCTATTTGACTCTTGCAGGATTTCACCTCCCAGATGATACCTTGTGTTCAGCCTCCTGCTCCCTTCGCCTAATTTCATCACCTTACACTTTCCCGAGTTGAACTTTAGCAGCCATTTTCTAGACCATTCCTCCAGTTTATCCAGGTCATCCTGTAGTCTCTGTCTATCTTCATCCGTCTTGATTCTTCTCATAATTTTTGCATCATCAGCAAACATTGAGAGGAATGAGTCTATACCCTCCGGAAGATCGTTCACATATATTAGAAACAGGATGGGTCCAAGTACTGAGCCCTGTGGGACTCCGCTGGTGACATCTCGCCACTCTGATGTCTCCCCCCTCACCGTTACTCGCTGTTTCCTGTTGCTTAAGTACTCCCTTATCCACTGGAGCACCTTCCCTTTTACTCCTGCCTGTTGCTCCAACTTTTTTAACAGCCTTTTATGGGGTACTGTGTCAAAGGCTTTTGGCAATCCAGGAAAATGCAGTCGGCCCACCCTTCTCTTTCCTGCCTAATTTTTGTTGCCTGGTCATAAAATTCTATTAAACCTGTGAGGCACGATTTACCATCCCTGAACCCATGTTGGTGGTGCGTTACAAAGTTATTTCCCTCCAGATGCTCTACGAGCCTTTTCCTCACGATCTTCTCCATCACCTTGCATGGTATACAAGTTAAGGAAACTGGCCTGTAATTCAGTGCCTCTTGCCTGTCACCCTTTTTGTATATTGGGACCACGTTAGCTGTCTTCCAACTTTCTGGTAAGTCTCCTGATTCCAGTGACCTGTTATACACCATAGAGAGTGGCACACTTAGTGCTTCTGCACCTTCCTTTAGTATCCATGGTGAGATTCTGTCAGGCCCAACAGCCTTTGTCACATCCAGCTCCAGCAGACACCTTTTGACCTCATCACTGGTGAGGTCAAATTCCTCCAAGGTTGCTTGGTTTGCCGCCTCCTCATTTAGTGCAGGGGCTTCTCCTTGTTCTATTGTGAAGACCTCCTGGAATCTCTTGTTGAGTTCTTCACACACCTCCTTGTCATTCTCTGTGTATCTGTTCTCCGCCTTTCGCAGCTTCATCACTTGTTCCTTCACTGCTGTTTTCCTCCTGATGTGGCTGTGGAGCAGCTTTGGTTGGGTCTTGGCTTTACTCGCGATGTCATTTTCAAACTGTCTCTCTGCTTCCTTCCTCACTCTGAGGTAGTCATTTCTGGCCCTCTGGTATCTCTCTCTGCTCTCTGGTGTTCTGTTATTTCTGTAGTTTCTCCATGTTCTTTTACTCAGTTGCTTCGCTACCTTGCATTCCTGGTTGAACCATGGGTTTTTCTGTTGTTTTTCGTTTTTCTCCTTTTGGACGGGGATAAACCTGTCTGCAGCTTCCTGGCACTTCTGGGTGACAAAATCCATCATGACCTGCACATTCTTGTCTCTAAGTTCTGTTTCCCGTGGTATTCCTCTGAGGAAGCTCCGCATCTCGTCATATTTTCCTCTTCGGTAATTCAGTCTTTTTCCCTCCACTCCCATCCTTGGATAGGTTATCCCTACCTCCACCAAGTACTCAAAGGTCAGTACACTGTGGTCACTCATTCCTATGGGGGCTTCAACTTTGACTTCCCTTATTTCTGACTCATTCAGGGTGAATATCAAGTCGAGTCTAGCTGGTTCATCATTGCCTCTCACTCTCTGCCTCTCTCACTGTGTGTGTGTGTGTAAATCACGAAAACATCACGTTGCCCGAAACACTATGCGTACTAGTGCCTTTAGGTATTGTATGTACTACCTTTATCTTTAAATCAAACAATGTTTGTACTGCAACTCTGCATGTACTTTTCCTAAATAAATTATTATTGTTATTATTATTATTATTATTATTATTATTATTATTATATAAAACAAACACGTGATGAAAAATATGTCAGTGTCAGACCAAGGAGGAAGGACTGAAACAGGAATTTCCTTAAGTACTTTCGTATATTAATACATCTTCAGAAGGAATCAAGTGGCTGTGACACTGAAAAACATAATTCATAATAAAATTATTAATAATTATTAATAAACAGAATTCATAATAAAAACTGGACTGATTCCTTCTGAAAAATACTTAAGGAAATTCCTGTTTCAATTCTTCCTCTGTGGCCTGACACTGTCATATTATATATATATATATATATATATATATATATATATATATATATATATATATATATATATATATATATATATATATATAATATATTATATTATATTATATAATATATATATATATATTATATATATTATATATATATATATATATATATATATATTAAAAGTCATGCATAGGTGTATGGTGTGGTGTGGAAAATGTTACAGGGAGGTGTAGGTTACACATTACTCTCAGAGGTGGACTCATGATGTATGTATTATAGTATAGAAGAGGATATTTATTAAGTTGTCATCAATTAGAATTAAGGAGGATTTGAATGCTTCCCTAAGCTAAGAAAAGCTGCTTTTGAAAAATGTACTTTATATCTTAGCATCATGTAACAACTGTATATTATCCGAACACTATTGCTAAGGTCCAAGGTAGATTTGAAGAAGGTCATCCTGCAAGGTCACTGCTCGTTGTTTGATGCCTTCTTCTCATCCATCACATTTACGGATTAGCGTGTGGTTGTGTAGAGTTGTGTGTAGTTGAGGAGGTGGGGAGAGAGAGGAGGGTGAGGTGTAGGTTGTAGTGTGTTTCTGGCGGGGGGGAGGTGGGAGAGGTGTAGGGTATGTATTTCAGTGTGTAGTGTGTGTGTGTGGGGGGGGGGGCGGGGAG
>WNGS01165523.1:13429454-13478748 GCA_020271785.1 Procambarus virginalis | reverse complement strand
TGCTGCCACCTCCGGGGTAAGTCCCTTTTACTTATATGAGTATATAGCTTCAGGAATCCAACAGGGCTCGCCTCAGAAAACCAGCGTTGAATGTAATGTAATGCCATTTTCTTGGTTGATCCCCGAAGGCTCCCTGACACCCTCCCTCCCTCCCTCAGGTCGGCGGTTTGTTATCAGTCTATGAACTGCCGGTGTCAGCGCTTGGGCTGCCTGGGCAGGGCTCCCTCCCCCCTCCTGAGGGAGGGAGGTCGCTAACAAGCAGGTGCCCTAGTTGAGCATGCCCGCAAACAAACAAACAAACATTTGCTTGTATGTTGTTTCCTCTTGGGGGGGAGTTCTTGGGTTCTGTTCGGTCTTGGGTTGCAATGTTTTACCAGTAGGGGTGTGTAATAGTTTTCCTACCTGTCTAGGGGTTAGAAAAGTCGATGCCAGACATGACTATACTCTCAATAAGTGGAGTGTTCATAGGCCATTGTTCCCTGCGCCTCTCTGAGGAAACCAGGTTTTCACTTGTGGTTTCCGGTAGGCAAGAAATCCAAGTAACTGATGCCAAAGTCTAATAAATTTCTAATTTTCTAACAGAAAATGGCATTTCATTGCATTCAATGCTGGAATTTTTTTTTATTTGTGGGAAACAGATTTTCATGCATAAACAATGTGTCAGTAATGAAGTATAAATGGAAATATGCATGCTACTTAGTTTACCATTTATTACATTATTGATAAGTTTTCTAACTCCTTAAACATATTTGATCATAAAAATATTGTTTTCTATGGTAATAAGAAAATAAAAAAAATTGTGTGTTTTTTGAAGTAGATGTCATTGCTTAATTTAGTTGATATTTTTCTTTTGTAAAATAGGTTCCTCCAGTGTACCCATCTCAAAATGTACTATATTACTCCAACGGAATATGATGAATTCATATCCATTATCCTTGCTGCTCGCTCGGCATACCAAATGACTCCAGGTGGAATGGTCCAGTTTAATGAACTCTTGCAGGCTCTCAGAAGGTAGGTACAGCAGCTACAATTATTTTTTCTGGGGGAGCCCCTCCTTCCTGCCACCTTCCTGATATTGCTCCATCTAATGGGTCGCATCAGTCACAGGAGTTCCATTTGGCCTACTGGGGACCAGAGCTAGAACTTTTTTTCCCTTACATAGATGCAGAAAGTGAGTGACAGTTCACCACCCCATTTGGAAAGCATCCAGAAAGTCAGCAAAGCTTTACAGGCAACTGGATGTTTCACAAAAAATAAAGCCTTGAAACTGTAAAGCAACTCCGCAAACTAATAAATCAAAATAGATTCACTCAAAGTTCACCAAACTCTTTAGTTCTGATAGCTGCCATCAGGTGGCTTGGTGTCCACAGCTGGCTCCCGTGTCAGTTCTGTCGCTGATGTAATGGTGGTTATTACTACCTGTAGTGCTTTGTCTGTCAATCATGGCAAGCTCCTCTGCATCAAGCTAAGTGCTTGCCATCCTTGAATTTCATTTGACTTGTGGGGAGGCCATTTGCTTGTGTATTGTTCTTTGATTTTAGTATTAGCTTCTCTTGCATGTTTTATTTCTGGCTTATTGTGTGGGCTTTGCTTCTAATGCACTTTGAGTTGCATGTACTCAGGGATGGACTATTCTTAATGGGTGCTCTCTAGTGCTGCCATTGCACTGATATTGTTACTGTACTTCTTTGTTGTGTTTCAGATTTTACTGAAATTTACTGTTGTTTCATATTTTACTTTTTCTGATGAAAATTGAGATAGTTGGCTTCCTTCCAGAGGGGTTCCCTTGGTGTTTGATGCTTGGTTTATCTGGCCAGGGTTGCATCGTTTGTTTCCAGTAGTGGCAGTTCATCACTACCTGGGTGCCGCCCACTCTGCTTCGGTATACAGCTTGTTTGTTGACCCAGTGTCTATGGTTTCCTGTTCTAAGACACAGTTGATCATGTTGCCTATAGTATCATTACATCCAGATAGCCTTTGGTCTACCCATGGGCCCACGATATTGACAAGTTTGTGATTTTGACCGCTGTGTTGTTAACATGGGAGTGGGCTGCATTTTGAGCGTGGGGATTTGGGAGGTGTATCTGGGTCCTTGTGGCTTGTTTAGTTGCTATTCTCCTCCTCCCTGGTAAATCCCATATTTTCCATGTTCGCTATTAATAGCTTCATGTTAAATGTAATGAAATGCCTGCTGGAGCCTTGATGATACCATGATTCCCTTCTCCTGCCCCCCTCCATTCTGGCCTCCCCCCCCCCTTTCTCCCCACCAGATGCATCGGTTCGTGGTTTATCAGCCCAGGTCTGACTAATGGCTCGGATGGGAGCCTGGAGCTCCTGGGGGTAAAACCTGTTGACAGCCATTTGTACTAGGAATTTCAAGCTAGTTTCAAGTGAATCATTTACAGTCATTTGGCTGTTTTAATGCTTTGTTTTATATGAACCCTGCAGTTTGTTTAAATTTCTTCACTTTCTGTTTGCTCTCTCTGTGTGGGATAGGCCATAGGGACTCCTATGGCTGATGTGACTCAGTAGGAGGAAGTGAGTGAGATTGTTTCAGGGAGCTGCCAAGGCTCTACCAGAAAGATGAGTTTCATTACATTAAACACTGGTTTTATTCCTCTCTTATTAATTCCTGGGCACAGCAAGTCATGAGATATTGGTTAAATATTTGTAAACAAATTATTATCTTTTAGAGTAATAGCATATACATTATATTAAGTATTCACTTTGATGTTTAAATTTGTTTCTGCAGGTCCAAGTCATGTAAGAAAGAGCTGTGGACAAGAATCACAAATGCACTTCAACAGTCAGCACCAGTATGACCTCAGTCTTGCCTAGGTCCTTCTGGAGAAAGCTGGGGAAGCGCATCAGTGGTAAGACATGGTGTTTCACTAATGTGAGTGAATTAAGGTATCAGTGACATGTAGTTGTCCCTTTACATTATGAACTGAAACTCTTGTGATGATTTGCAATTTATTTGTAATGTTTAAAAAACAAAATTACCTAAAGAAAAAGTGTGAACTAGATTAACATTTAACTTTTAACTGTTAGATAGAAATTAACATTACAAGGGGTCTTGAAAGGTTAATTTAAATCTTATGTTTTTGCAGCTGAAAAATCCTTCATTGCAGCTATAAAGAAAAGTATCTTATTCTGTTGGCAGAAACATTGTCTAAAAATTGTTGTGAAAAAAAAAGAAAAAAATTATATGCATTATACAGTGTGTGTATGTATGTGTGTTTGTATATATATATGTATATATATATATATATATATATATATATATATATATATATATATATATATATATATATATATATATATATATATATATATATATATATATATATATAGAGAGAGAGAGAGATAAATAGATAGGGGTACCACCTCTCTGGTGCAATTGTAGGGACCCACAGTCTCGAAGAAGAAAATAAAGAGTATTCAGAGAAGACCTTGTGGATTCTCACTGAACTCTATAATCTTTTCCTCTCCTACCACCCCTATTCTTTTATTATATATATATATATATATATATATATATATATATATATATATTATATATATATATATATATATATATATCATATATATATATATATATATATATATATATATATATATACATATATATATATATATATACATATATATATATATACACTAACACACCACACACAACACAACACACACACTCACACTCACACTCACACTCTAGTTGCTAACATGAACAATTATTATTATGTATAGATATTAGATTCTTATTTTGAAAGAGAGAAAGGAGTCACAGCTACATAGCCACAGATAATTAAGTAGTAGTGAGAAACTGTTCACATGTAGCACATAAAATGTCATGCCACAGACAAGCAAATAAAAGAATGTGTATTCTAGTGTCTTAAGCATCTTCCTTATGATTTGTGGGAGATGTCGTATGAACCAGTAAACATTGAATGGAAGTATTGAGGTAATTGGAATCAACGAGGAATAATATTCTTCAGGGTTATAGATGTGTTAGACAGGCAGGCTTTTCAATCTGCTCAATGAATTATAATTTTATTTAAAAGATTGAGAAAATATTTTTCAGCATAATCAGGTGACTATATATTGTATCAATATATGTAAGCACCTAAAAAATTACAAAAAGCACTCAGTGGAAAACTTCATCTTTGTCCAGATATAGAGTTTCTTACAATAATTGTAAAGTCCTATTATTATAAGTATTTGCACTCTCGTATCATGGTTTAACTGCAGAACATTTTTTTATGGAAAATTTTTATTATACATCATGAATATTTCTATAGATACTGTAATATCATTTTTGAGCTTGGGATAACTTAATTTCTATTGTAATTTTACACTTGAAATATAAATATAAAGTGACAGTATAATGGTGTCACTTTTATTTTGTCTGTATATATGTATTAACCTTATGTGTAAATGTGTGTGTGTTTGTGTGTACTGTGTGCGTGCACGTGTGTACATGTGTGCACGAGAGTGTACTTGCTTACATAATGTCTTAAGTATGGATCTGTGTCTTCGTCTTTGTCTTTGTTCTTTTTAAACACCCGCCAGTCAGGGGACAGAAAATCCTGATCTCATTAGATTTCTAAAGATTAAATTAAAGTATTTAGTGCATTATAGATATTGGATGAGGATGTGTATGGCAGTGAGCGACATATTCTTCGTGTCTGGGTATGCTGGTTGGTTTTCCTAGTGTTTTAGCACGGCCTTAGAATATCAAATTATTTCTGCTTTCATCTTTTTATTTGACCTTTTACTGTTTAACAAATGTTTAGTTTAGTCCCTGTATTTAAATCAAGGCATATATCTCAAACTTAGTAATTAAGTAACAAATTGTAATTTTGTATGAAATATTTATTCTGAACATTTGGCTCATACAGTATTTATTATAAGCATTTATTTAATAAAATATAAATTCTTTGTACTTCAGATTAAATTGAGCTCTCTTGAGCATTTAAATTTGTTTATGATCTCACATATTAGCAGATTTATTTATTGTAAATATAATTTTTTTCAGTAATTACATATGGGATGTTGTAGAATTGTTTGAATCTTTAATAATAGATTAATTTTCTTATAGCAAGTAGGAGATGATAGTCTACTTCAAAACAGATAAGGAAGTTCATAATCTATTATAAAGAACAAAAAAAAGAGGCTTCTGTTTGGTTGTCTTGTTTTATATTGTGTGAATGAATGGGCTGAAATTGTGTTAGCACAAAAAATGCAAGGTTTGTTTTTATTTTTGTTGTGTGTGTGTGTGTGTGTGTGTGAAAATGTGTGCAGTGGAAATGTTGAATTAATTAAAAAAAAAATCTTTAAAAAAAAAAAATACTCATGAATGTACATACGTTTTTTCTCATGAAAGGTTACTTGGTTAGAAAACTGAAATTTAGTTAAGATAAGTTTGAGGATACTGATAAAAAAATGTGGTAGAAATTTTACAACAGCTAGCTTTTATTGGCTGTATAAAAAAAAAAAAAAAATTTTGTCTTATTGCTGTTCATCTGTACTTGAGTATCACTGGTTTGTTAACTTATTGTTTGCAGTGTTTTCACAATCTGATTCCTCTCAAAACACCTCAAATGAATCACTTCAGAGACTCTTTGAAAGCAACTGATATCNTATAATATATATATATATATATATATATATATATATATATATATATATATATATATATATATATATATATATATATATATATACATATAGGGGTACCACCTCTGGTGCAATTGCAGGGACCCACATCCTCGAAGAAGAAAACAAAGAGCATTCAGAGAAGATCTTGTGGATTCTCACTGAATACTTAATTCTTTTCTTCTCCTACCACCCCTATTATTTTTTTGTATGTTTTGTTTTATTTTATTGCAATGCTACAGTTTACAGAGAACAAACACACACACACACACACAAATATATAACAATTAAACAATCAGCGTTCGAAGACCTCGTCCAGCTCCTCGGAGGTTGGGTGCGTACCCAGGATACAGCACGCATTTCCCCTCTGCACTGCGACACTGAGGCGCTGGAATAGGAAACTGGCTGCTCGTGGGTCTCTAGTTTTCCCAATGAGTTCCTCACCAACCTCCTTTAAAAACTTGAGTGCACATTTACCCCAGGCGCCCAGAGTCTCTGAGCCTATCGGCACGAACCTGTAACAACGTTCTAGGTTTCTGTACTTGTGGATTTTCTGGGTCTCCCTGAAGGTGGCTGCCCCACCTCCCTCCGCTGAGCTGTAACGTAAATAGGTATCAGCCAATGTAGATGCACAGGTGTAATCCCATACGACCTGTTTACCTTCCCTCCATGGCTGCAGGGTGACTCCATCTGGGCGTTTTTGGCTGTTGTCAGGTCTGCACAGCTGGGGTTCCCTTTGTGCTGGACACCCAGCTGTAGCCAAACTTCTCTTGATGATGTCATTGACTGCCTCGTGTCTGGCAATCTTTCCCTGAGTCTTACGACAGATGAGACCATGGCTGCCGTATTGGTCTGCCCGTGCCTGGCCGCAAATACACCGGTGCTCGGTGGAGATAGGGGCGGCAAGGCGCAGAGCAACACCAATACTTAGGGCCCGATGATCCAGGCGGGTGCCCAAGGCGGAATTAGGGACTGCCAACAGGAAGTCCCCAGCATGGGGGGCTTGCACAGCTAGGAGACGCGCTCTGTCCTTCTGAGAAGCTACGTCCAGCAATGCTTTGGCGATGTTCTCCACTATAGGGCTATCCCATTTGGCCTGTTTACCGTCGTTTGGACAAGTTGGTCGGGTGTGTGAATTGGCGAGTGTGTCCCACTGACCAGCTCCTTCCACAAATTTGGGATCACGAATCCCAATGGAGTTCCTTAGGTATTCTGGTAGTATTTCCTTCACTAATTCACTTGTAGCACTGGTCGAGGATAAGAATGCCGGCAATGCTAACTGTGTCGCCTTGCGAATACCTATACCCCCGAGTCTAACTGGGAGCGTTGCTTGGTCCCACTGGTCATCTTGCAGGGAGAGGTTTAACACTTTCATAGTTATTGTCTTTAGGAGTGAATCGTATTCCGTTAATTTTGGGCTGTCAAAAGAAGGAGCACACCTGAGGAAATAGGTAAGTCTGGGCAAGGCCAGGCACCTTGTAAGAAGGTACAACGCATCATGAGCATCCAAAGCCCCTATTCGCGCCTCCATCCTCCTCAGGTCTTTAAGCTTTTCTTCGAGGACTACCTCAATGGCGTTCGAGCCCAGAGGTGCCCCTAGCAGCACACTGTCGGTGGGAGCGATCACTTGGGCTCCTGGCAATAAGATTTGTACTGCATTTATGATTGATTGGTTGGACGAGATGATTTCACACTTTGATGGAGTGATGGATTTCACACTTTATATATATATATATATATATATATATATATATATATATATATAATATATATATATATATATATATATATATATATAAATAAAATACACACATACATACAGTGGAACCTCTATTAACGAGTTTAATCCATTCTGGCACCGAGCTCGTTATCTGGAAAACTCGTCTTAAGAAACAAATTTCCCCATTTAAAATAAAGGAAATAAATTTAATCCATTCCACTCCCAAAAACATCCATGCTTGTATGACATTTTTTTATGTAAATATAATACTGCACATGTAATTATAAATGTTTTGTTATACTGTTTTAATGTTTACTTTATGAAGAGTAGTTGCTGGCTTGAGGGAGACGATGGGGAGGTGGGAAGGAGAAGAGGGGTTATGGTGTGGAAGGAGAATCCACCTCTGAGTCAGGCGAACTCTCTCTTCTTGGGAATTTCACCCAAATTTAATTTCAAATGTCACACAAGGATGCATTAGACCAGCACCAAATAAATAACTACGTCGATTACACTCGTCGTGTCAACAATACCATGTCTTACCATGAAGATACAATACAATGCCGTTCTCCCAAATAGGCTATGTGGTTATTAGAGAAAACGGAAATTTCATGGTAAACTTGTTTATACTATCCCCAAGTCGATCAGATAAGAATTGGATTTTATAGAAATATTTGTTCAAATGATGCTTGAGCGCGGTGTTAGGGTGCATTCAAGAGAAAAAAGTGTGTCACGTTCAAGCGACATATACCTGCGAAAGTGATAACACTTTCACAAAGTGTTATCACAAAGTGATAAATTGATTAAACATTTTCACACACCGGGTTGTCACTGCTTTATCAGAGCAGCTTTTCCAAGAATGCGTTCACCTTTTCAAACATTCCCAACACTTCCCTGATCTTAGTGGAAGAGGCAGCATCCTCCCTTACCTCCTCATTCCCTTACTAATCGTGTAAATTATTGATGAGGACCTGCCATACTCCCTTGTGAGATCAGTCACACAGACACCACTCATGCTTTGCTATAATTTCCTTCTTCAAATCCATTCACTTATTCACTAATAAGTGAATAAGTGAATTATTCACTTATTCACTTATTGTGTCTTTCAGTAATTGTGTCTTTCTTCCTCTTGACAACACTATCTTTAGCAAGCAGCTTCTTTGGCAACATCGTGCGTTACAAATTGTAGTCACAAAACCACTAAAAACCTAAAGAAAAGCGCAAAAAAATCCAGAGGGATGCATGTCGTGTGCGATACAACAATAACACTGGCGTCGGAGGCGTCCGAGAATTTGCAAGAACCCGCGAGACGCTAGTAAGCACCATGTGGTTTTGCTCGTTAATAGAGGCGAGCTCGTCAATAGAGACAAATTTGCTGCGAGTGGCTTGCTCGTTACTGGAAATGCTCGTTAATCGAGGTTCCACTGTATATATATATATAATGTATGTATGTCTCATTGAATATGACCGCATATTCAGTATTTACTATCTTCTGATTTAGGGCTTCTATCCCTTTAACTATTTTCCTAGCATCAGGGCTTAGCTGAAAGAGGAGTTCTCCAAAACTCATTTTCGTTATTTCAAGGTGAAGAAAAAAGTGAATTACTATAGAATGTATTACACTTATTTATACAATTTGCACAACGTTTCGACCCTCCATGGTTCATTCTCAAGTAAAAAGAAATTACAGAACTCGTTGATTTATACCCGTACGGGGTCAGGTGATAAGACAAGTACAATAAAGGTAAAACCAAGGGGGGGGATACATAGGGGATAAATGGGGGACGAAGCACATAAGAATAAAGGTAACTGCAGAAGGCCTATTGGCCCATACGAGGCAGCTCCTATCCCAAAGATTAATCAGGTGTAATTGGCTAGTTATGTTGAACAGTGTCTTCTGTGTTGGCATCGTTATGTTCTGATCTTGTCCTTACTCTCATGGTGGTTAGAGTAAATAGTTCCATGATTTGGGTGTTCATGGTAGGTTGTTCTATTCTTATGTGAATTGCTTCAAGAATTTGTAATCTTCTTGCATCTTGGGTTTTGTCTATTATACCTGTATTTTTGTTCAACATTTCTCTTGTTAGGGTGATGTCATGGCTCGTCTCATGTAATTCCTGGGGGCACCAGATTAAAGATGACATGTCAAACGCCTCGTCAGCTTGGTCGACGTCATACCTATGTACTTAGATTGAAGGTTACATCCTTCGTGGGGGCAAGTGTACATGTATACAACGCTTGACTGCTGTAGAGGGTTCTCCGTCGGCTTCAGGCTGTTTTTGATAAGGAGTTCGGAAGTCTTTTTGGTTTTGTAGAATATGATCAGGTCTATGTTTTGGTTAGGAGTAATGCTTTTTACTCCTTTACGGATTATTTCTTTCATTACTCTTTCCTCTTTTTTATGTTCACTGTGCATGGTTGATTTGTAATATAATTTTATTCGAGGTATTGTGGTTTCTGTTCTAGGTTCAGGATTATACCATCGGTCCAAGTGACGAATATGTCATCTACATAATGGCAGTATACTGTTGGTTTTTGTCTGCTACTGAAGACTCTGTCTTTGATGGTTCCCATATAAAAATTAGCAAATAAAACTCCTAAGGGGAGCCCATTGCTACTCCGTCTATTTGTAGATACATGTCTCCTTGTGGACTGATGAAAGGGGCTTCCTTTGTACATGCTTCGAGAAGACTCTTCAAGTGTGGCTCGGGTATGCCTAATTTGGGTGTGCTCTTGTCTCTGTATACTCTGTCCGGTATCATTAATTATTAAAATGCATTAATTGGCTGTTGATTACTGGTGTTGACTTTTTGATGTGTAGTGCCTCACAGATGTTGAGCCGCCTGCAATCGCTGTACCCATTGATGATTTCTGTGTTGTTTGTTAAGACTTCTCTGGTGATGGTCTGGTTGTGAGATTGTGTTCCTTTATGGAACCCTGTTGCTTATGCATTGTTAATCGCTTGGAAAGAGACGTTGTTGTCTTGTCAATATGCTGAGTTCTTTGGGGCTTACAGTCCCCAAGTAGGCATTTGAAGGCATAGACGACGTTGGTCTCTTTCAGGGTATTCTGCTTTGTGTCTGGAGAGTTTTTCATGAGTAGGTTGGCCGTTTTTTTGGTTTTATAGTAATCGTCAATTGTATTTCTTTTTTTTTTTTGTAGGGATAACGTTCCTATCAACAATATCTTTCAGGACCCTTTCCTCCGTTTTATGAGCTGTTGAGAAGAATTTCCTGTAAAATAGTCTAATAGTGGGTACATGTGAGCCGGTCGGCCGAGCGGACAGCACGCTGGACTTGTGATCCTGTGGTCCCGGGGTCGATCCCGGGCGCCGGCGAGAAACAATGGGCAGAGTTTCTTTCACCCTATGCCCCTGTTACCTAGCAGTAAAATAGGTACCTGGGTGTTAGTCAGCTGTCACAGGCTGCTTCCTGGGGGTGGAGGCCTGGTCGAGGACCGGGCCGCGGGGACACTAAAAAGCCCCGAAATCATCTCAAGATAACCTCAAGATGTGTTGTGTTAGTTGACTCTTCAGAGGTTGCATGGCGTTTTACCTTTCTTCTTATGTCTTCAACAAAACCATTAGAGAAGCCGTTGTTGACTAGGACCTGCGATACCCTACAGAGTTCTTCATCGACTTGCTTCCGTCCTGAGCTGTGGCTGAGAGCACTGTTGACGTAAGCATTGACAACACTCCTCTTGTACCTGTCTGGGCAGTCAGTATTGGCATTGAGGCACATTCCTATGTTTGTTTCCTTAGTTTAGACTGCAGTGTGGAAGCCTCCACCCCTTTCCGTGACTGTTACATCTAGAAAGGGCAGCTTCCCATCCTTCTCCATCTCGTAAGTGAAACTCAACACAGAATTCCGCTCGAATGCCTCCTTCAGCTCCTGCAGACGTCTGACATCAGGTACCTGTGTAAAAATGTCATCAACATACCTGCAATATATGGCAGGTTTCAAATCCATGGCTTTTCAAATCCCTTTTGACCGTTGTTATTTTCGAACAGTATTGTGACTCAGTTTTTGATGGCGACGTCCTCCAGTTGCCATCCTATTTCTAATTTGTTGGTGCTCTGGGGAGGGGGGTCGCTCACGCTCTTCTCTAGGTGGTCATGCCAGGGCTCGGGTTTCGGTTGCTTGAGGTGGGCCATTGGTGCCAGCTTCTGTGCCAGTGTTTCCTCTGGGCCCCTCTTCATTTGGTCAGCGCAGTGATCGCTCTGAGCGAAGGTCAGCTTCTCAGGGGTTGCGCCGGCCCTTTTCTGTCGTTCATTTCTGATCAGGTTGTTTTGTCCTTTCTCTCTTGGCTTATTTAGGACCAGTTTCTCATGCCGAATACTGTCGCTTCTTATCATGCGGTGCTGGCAAAGCCACTCCAGCTTGCATTTAGGGTGGATGTCACTTCCGCTCAGTTACGCAAGCTCTCTCTTGTGCATTTTTTCACCTCTGGCCTGCTCATGTGCTGACCAAGCCATCCTGGTTTTTGGATCAGTAGCTCTCTTTTCTCTCTTCTCCTCGGTTTGTTGTGGCCCTTTCGGTTCAAGATTGCTTTGGGAAGGCATTATATTTGTTGGCTTTGGCCTCTGGGGAGGACGGGTTGGGGAGCTTTATGCTCTTCTCCGACGCAGAGGTTTCTGCTCCTTTGACCCCTGGAGTAATGCAATAATTTTTTTCGTTTGCAGCCGTCTCCTTCTTTTCTGGTGAAGAATGAGATGGCGGGCTTCTAGGGGCCCCGTGGGTTATTGATATTGAGGCTTGGTTGGTCAGGCCGGAGGTGCATCATGTGTTGTGTCCAGTTGTGGCTCTCCCTTGTACCAATGCTGGTACCTGTGCACCTCAGGTTCTGTGTCCGGGAATGCGCTTTGGGTTGATCTGGTTTTTGGTTGATTGTGAGCGCCAGTTTTCCCGTCTTCATCTCAAGGGATGTGGTGCTGCCACCTCCGGGGTAAGTCCCTTTTACTTATATGAGTATATAGCTTAGGAATCCAACAGGGCTCGCCTCAGAAAACCAGCGTTGAATGTAATGAAANTGTCGGCCGCGCCATTGAATCTGCTTGCCCAATTCGCAAGGTGGTGGTGTGTCTGTTCTCTGCTTCTCGTCTCGCGTGCCGGCAGGCTGTTTTCCCTCTCTCTCTTTGGAATCTACTTGGGTCCTGGCTCTTAGGTTTTCATGACTGTTTTGTCCCTTGCTGTCTGCAGAGACTGCTGTCACGAAGTTTCTGCAGGCGGCTTCATCTAGTTGTGGTCCTATGTTGGACTTGTTGGTTCTCCAGGGTGACCGTTCTCAGCTTTCTCAGAAGGGTTTCTGCAGGTCGGAGTTGGCCATTGGTGCCAGCTTCTGAGTTGGCGCTTCCTTCACAACTGACGTTGTCTGGCCGGCGCAATGATCGCTCTGTTTGTCGGCCGACTTCTCGTAAGGGACGTCGGCCCTTTCACAAGTCGCCCTGTTGACGGGGCGATTCGTGGGGAAGGCTCGTCCTGTTTTTCTCTCGCTTGGTTCCACGATTCATGGGTGTTTCGTGTCACTGACTCCGATCTGTGGTGGCGTTGAACGGCTTCCCCTTCTTCGGAGGGTTCGGGGTTAGCGGTACTCCATTGGGTCATCTCAGAGTGCTTTAGGCGTGGTTGAAACAACCTCTGGTGCAGGGGGATTCCTGCTCTTTTGGTCCTGGTAGTTGGTTTGTTCGGTTGCCGCCGTCTTGTTCTCTGGTGAAGAACGAGACGCTGCTTTCCGAAAGGGTCCTTGGCTTATTGATACTTGGTTGGTCAAGCTGCGAGTGCATCATGTCTTGTGTCCGGTTGCGGCTCTACGCCTTACCTGCTCGCCTCGGCTTTGGTGGCCAGGGATGCTCTTTGAGTTGATCCAGTTTTCCTTGTTCCCTGTTCCAGGACTTGACTCTCCAGGTCATCCGCAGTGTTATTAAGTCTAGCCAGCCTGTGGTCTATCCTCATGAACATGACATTCGTAAGTTTGCTGCTTTGGCTGCCATCTTCGGCTGACATTTGGGCGTGGGGATTTTGGATGTTGAACAGGGTCCTGGCCGCCCTTTATTTGGTCAACATATCTGGTCCTGGGCGTTCGTGTGTGGCTTTGGGTTGCAGGTTGCAGCCAGTTGTCTCGTCCTTGACTTGAGAAGCGTGTGGCAGCTGCCTCCTGGGTAAGTCCCTCTTTTCCTTATCTTTGGTTATGTAGTTCCAGGAGCCCCTGGGGCTCCTGACAGAAATCCAGCATTGATTGTAATGAAACTCCATTGTTTGGGTGAACCCCCAGAGGCTCCCTGTCATCCTCCCTGCTTGACCTGACAGCTGAGTGTACAGCACTCAGGATTCGATCCCCAGTGGAGGCAGAAACAAATGGGCAGATTTTCTTTCACCCTGATGATCCTGTTCAAATTAGCAGCAAATAGGTACCTGGGAGTTAGCTGCTACAGGCTGCTTCCTGGGGGATGTGTAACAAGAGGAGGCCTGATTGAGGACCAGGCTGCAGGGATGCTAAGCCCTGAAATCATCTCAAGATAGATAACCTCCCTCCCTCCAGTTAGCAGTTTCTGCATTATTTTGATGCTTAGCCTCCAAACTGTAGTTGTTGAGTAGCCGGCACGGAGGGTCTGGGACTTCCCTTTCCCAGGGAAGAGAGAGCTGCACACACAAGCGGCACGAAGGAGAGGTGTGACGTTTGCTTGTTTCCTAGGGATTTGGGTGAGTTCTGCCTCACTGTTGGTTTTTGGTTGCANGTGAAAAGGAGTATAGGATAAGAAAGCTAGATACTCATCCATTCACTATAAATGTTACTCTATATAATATGATGAGCGATCACAACCACCACCAGCAAATCAAAACCCACACCCATTGGTTCATGAAGAATGGAAATAGGGCTCCATGTGACCCTCTATATTCTTTGCATAATGGAATGCTTATTTCCCCGGCACAAATTGCTCCACATTGTTTGTTCCCTTCACATCCTAGTAACTGCAGCTTCCTCACGTTGATTTATCATATACTGTATTTGTTGGTTTAGCCAGCACTTTTGAACTCTTTATGGCTTTCAAGAGAACTGCTCTTCTTCTTTTCAACAAATTTATGTAAATGTTCATTTGAATATGTATAGAGAATAACAGTAATATTCAAAAGTGTTTATAGTAAGGGGTAAACTATTTTGGTTTATGTCCCTTAGCATTTCTTTGAAATATTATCAATGTAATACTGTACTGTATTTTGTTTTGGTTGGTCTATACAGTAGAAATACACATTTTCAGCACTTGCACAGAACTTTTGTATTTGTGTGTAATATTTAGACAATTATTATTTTTTCTGCACGGCTAGCGTTCCCAGAACCACAGAGGTCCTCATCGACCACTGCACATGTGGCATTCCAGATTGGTCTTTATGCTCTTGGCCTACATAATTGTGTTAGCCCCACTGGCTCTCGAGGACATACTCATCTCATGTCTCATGGATTACAAGTATGACTCTCCTGCATATAAATACAGTATTTATCCATTTCATCTATTAGGCAATTACCTTTTAAAAATACAGATGACCATGTGCTTTCCACTTTCCAGTCACCTCGGAACCAAAACCAGATGAAACATTTTTGTTCAAAAAGTGGTTAATCCTGAAAATCTAAAGGGAAGAAAGCAACAGTTTCATGAGGAAAAGTCTGAATAATTATTTTATGTTGTACTCATCAATATGAGACATTCTAGATGTCAGAGTGTGTGCGTTATTCCCTATTACATTTGACCAATAAGGAATATTTGGTTTGACCAAACCAAACCAATCCAAACCAAGCATGGATATAGAGTAGATAATGGCACTAATTACATAGTAGTTTTGAAGTGCTTACCACTTGGGTACATACCCCCTTTTGGGCAGGGTGCCATCAGAGTGCTAAGCATTATATGGAAGTAGTTTAATTACTATTTTAAGAACTGTATATACACTAGTGTCCACTGTAACAGAAATAATATTTGTTAAGAGTTTATTTTAGAGTCCTGTTTGTTAACATTGGTTGAGAATAGGAGTTGCAACTGGCCATATCAGATGCATAAGTGTAGCTGGAGTTTCAACACTATGATAGGTTGACCAAAAAATATTGCTGTACAGCAGATATTTTTACTGGATTAGAATGTGATTGTGTAAATGGTAACTTTTTAAACATCCTTTTCTTTAAATGGAAAGTTTATTGAAACTGCTTTTCCTTTGTACTAAATACTGTAATTAAAAATTTTTGCTCTTTCCCATTCTGGTTAATTGAGCTGTTCCTTTACTCTTTCAGGCCAAGCAGTTGAGATCGGTTCATCAGCAGTGTCATTTTTGATTGACACTTGGGAAGGACATTTAACTCCTCAGGAGGCAGCATCTATTGCTGATCGTGCATCTCGTGGCAGAGATGCTCACACTATACGAGCAGCAGCAAGACTAGCACTATCTTGCTTACCCCATGCTCATGCACTCAATCCTAATGAAATTCAAAGAGCAATCATACAGGTAAGATATTTTACATTATATCTATGTTAAAAAAAAATTGGCATTGAATGTAATGAAATACTTAATTTTGAGTTCCCTGTTGCTAGCTGCACTAAGACAGCTCCACACATATAACTCGCATCAGTCCTAGGAGTACTTAATAGCCTACTGGAGACCAGAGGCCACAACCTTGCCCTTGCCCCCCTTCCCCCTCACAAAGTTACATGGAGCAAGGGATTCATTATCATCCTCACCATAAAAAAAAGGAAGTGAAGCAAACTGGCAACTACAAACTGCACGTTTCGCAGAAATTAAACAGCGCAGCAAATCAACAAATGATTTGTCCAGTAGTTAGGTCATACCCCTACTTTCCCTAGTTACATATGGCCACTGCCAGGTGGTAGCATCACGGGAGCTGCCAGTTCCCGGTGTCAACAATCATCAGTCTGGAGCCTAAGAAACCTGACTAACACATCTGATTGGGAGGGCAGGGTCCAGGGAGCCACCAAGCCACAGAAAGAAGTGTTTCACTAGACTCAACACTGGTTTTCTTGAAGGGCTGAATGGTGGTTAACTAACCATAGAGATATGAAAGCAGAATACACCGAGGGAGGATAGCAACGATCAAATCTCCGAAGGTGAGAGAATAGAAACCTTACCAAAGGCAATACTAGCTCAAAGGGGACCAGGTAATAAGCTGGTTTGAGTGTCTGGTCCCGTTTGAGTAACAAGCCACCAGGATCTTGGAATACCTCCATAAACTTCCTAGCCATGATTTCAGCCCAATATAAATGTGAAAATACTGTGGCCAAAGCCACAAACTTCTGAGCTCCATGTGCCCGAGAGAAGACTGCAGACCCTGCAGACAACCAGATAAAAATGAGTCTTGGAACAGGAGACCGAGGAGATTGGATCAACAAGCAACTTGACCCCAGAGTGATGCATACCTGGCTGAACATACCAAAAAACAAAAACTGGAGGACTACACCCAAAACCAACAATCTCATTCTGTCAGAAAAGAATTAGAGGCTGCAAATGAAGAAACTACCCTCCATGGCCAAAAGAACAAAAACATTGTCACTAGTTGATTGACTGTCACACCATCAGGCACATCACTGCCTGACTGTCACTGATTCTGACCACAGAATAGTAGGCATCCAACGTTCTACACTCTCTCACTTGTGTTTGGTGGTTACAGAATCACCCTAGGGTACCAGAATTGCAACTTGAAATTCACTGCTGATCTTCACTGATCAGGACTCAACTTAGAACAACATGCAGTTAAGTGAAGGTTAAGCTGTGAAGAAACCATTTCCTCTGGCCCTACTGCCCAGCTGTAGAACTTCATGCTGTGGTCTCAGATAACTGTGGTCTTTTGACAATCAAGTGTGGGTTCGGTGGACAGACCAGTGACGTTTCACACTGAAAACGTTTGGTGCTTACGAGGCTCTGAAGGTAAAAACCAAGCAGAACACCCAGGCACTAGGGACACTTGCTGAAAGGAATTTACACCAAATGCAGCCTTTAAGGAAAACTCAAGTATGAAGAGTATTGGCAGCATGCTATATGTACTAGCATGCGAGCTTCTGCAAACTAGTTCACCCCTTAAGCGATAACCCCAGAAGTCTCCCAACCTCAGAGTCTTGCAGAGGAATCGAAGACCCCTTGCACTACTCAAGTCAGGGCACCATCCACAGGTGATCAGCTGCTATAAGATGAATACCTGAATCCATCAGGGAAGCAACCCTGTCAGGACATTGCAACATCAGTGAGTACCTGTGGAAAGGTAGCACTAAGCACATTTAGTTCAAGATGAACTGATTCCTAAGTCCACACAACAAGTGAGGCTTGTAAACACATGCAAGTGAAGCAAACACTGAATATTAGAACAATACACAAGCAAATGGACCCCCCATGGGACAGAGACCAGGAGAAAGCTAACACTTATCTAGAATATATGGAACCTAGAGAGCTAGTGACCCGAGGAGGAAGAGTATGTCAAACATGTCTGACATCAGGCAAAGAATTGATGAATGTTGACGAGGGGAGCTGGCAGCTCTTATAGTGCTGCCATCTGGTGGTGGTCATCTGTAACTAATGGAGGTATGACCGAACTACTGGGTGGATCATTTGCTGGTTGTTTGCTGCATTGTCTGGTTACTTTCTATTAACCTTGCAAATGCCTGTATTGCTTCACTTCCTTTCAGAAGGTTTGTTTCTTCAGTGAGGGTGATCATGAATCCCCTGCTCTGTGTGGAGAATGTGGGTGGCCAGGTTTTAGTTTGTGGTCTATGATAGGCTGTTAACACTTTCCCGCTCCCCGGAGTATGCTGACCTTGACCCCCCAAGTGCGCCGGGCGTGTGGGCCAACTGCGCGTCAGCACTGAAATGTTCATAATCTTTTAGGGTTGCTGAGCTTAATTTTCGCGGTATGTATTTAAATTTGGTATGTATGTGTTCGAAAGAGAATGCTCTAGAGTAATATATACCTACATTTTCACCAAACCTGACATGAGAACCACACCAAATAAGAAACTATGGCGGTCGTTAGCCGTGAGCGTCAAACAGCGCTGAAATGTTTATGAACTTTTCATGTTTGTCAATCCCAGAATTGTGCTATGTCGTTAATTTTGGTATCACTGTGATCGCAATAAAATTCCCTTCACGGACATATGCATATATATGTAGAATCATGATCGCGGACCACCCGCAAGAGTGTGGGAAGTGGCTGAAGTATTATCTCTTCCCGACGGCAGATCGGCGAAACACCTTTTGAAAAGTCTTATTCTTTTCACTGTCCTGACCTCAATTTTCGATGTACATACATAATTTTTGTACCAATATGTTCGCAATAGAATGTTCTAGAAGAGCATATGTATAAAATGTCACACAAGGATGCGTGTGACCGGCACCAATAAAAAAAACTTCGTCGATTACACTCGTCATGTCAACATTTTACAATAGTTTTACCACGAAGATACAAGCGAACTCCGTTTTCAATAAAGGGCTATGTGACTATTAGAGAAAACGAAAATTTAATGGTAAACATGCTAAAATTATCCCAAGTCGATCGGATAAGAATTGGATTTTATAGAAATATTTTTTTCCCAATGCCGCTTGAGGTGCATTCAAGAGATAAATATATGTCCTGCTCAAGTGACATATGGGTGCTAAATTGTGCGCAATTTAAAGGCGCTCATTTTAAAACCACTACCAGATTGATCTGATAAAATTTAAATTTTAACAAATATTTTAATGAGTGACGCAGTGCGCGTCGTCGGTGAGACATCGGGAAAAAAATGAGTGACGCCTGTTGTGTCAGTGGAACGCGAAAGTGTTAAGGACTCCTAGTGCCGATGTGACTGATACGTGCAGAACGATCTCGGTGCCACTAACAACAGAGAGCCACTGTTTGGCTCCTCCAGAAGAATAAATTGTAAAGCATTCTTGGCTCCAAATTAAGAAATAGTTTGAAAGTGATTGCTATTTCAGTTAGTAAGGTTACAATGTGGTAGATGCAGTATATACTTTTAAGAATTTAGTATCTGATGTGTTCTTATTTGTTAGTACATGTAGCACAGTAATACTTATAAATATATAATATAATATGCATATAAATGCAGTATGCATATAAATATAATTTTTTGTAAAAAAAATCATATGTAGGTGCAAATACCTTTGATTAAGGCATTTTGACATGTTTTCTTAAGGTTTAAACATTACCAAAAGTTTATTGTAACCCACAGTGCAAAGAGCAGAGTGATGCTATGCTGGAAAGTGCCTGCCTTGCAGTAGAGGGTGCAGCAAAGGGTGGCGGTGTATATCCTGAGGTCCTGTTCTCGGTGGCCCGACGATGGTACGAGATTTATGAAACTCGCACTCGTCACCAGGCCCGACATCAAGCCAGAACAGGGGTTGCCACCATGCAGTGGTAGATCAACCCTTTGTTGATCCTGGAGGAGCTCATGACCTTCCTCTGCCACCACCACCTCCAATTAATCCTCCTACTCCACCCAGTCAGCAGCAGCAGCAACAGCAACAGCAGCAACAGCAGCAGCAGCAACCACCACCACCTCTTCAACAAATGGACCAACAGGCTCAGCAAGGACTTCATCCACCGGTATTCTAAATACATTTGTTACTTATAATAATTAAATTTACATAGTTTTAGAAAGTTTCTCGATTTCATAATTATTCCCAATTTTACGGAATCTTCACAAAATTAACAATTACTGTCACCAGCATTAAATACCTACACTACAAACAAAATCTATATTAGCAACTATTTTATTAAGAGTACTGTATGTTTTCAAGGAATTGGGACATTGAAGATACAAATAGATTATTTTATTTGTAGGTTTGTGTTGGAGTGACTGGGAATGGTGGTAATGGCACAATAGTAGGAGTTACTGGGTACCCAGTAGCTGCATCAGCACCCTCTGTTCCCTATGGCATACCTGGCATTCCTTACCCTCTTGGCTACAACTACATCCAGGGGTTAACTACCAGTGTATCCTCCATCAATCCTCAAATGCCTATGCAGGTATTTATTTTGTTTATTATAGGAGTATATGCAGTTTCTTAACAATTTGTATAGTGAGCTGGGGATTGAATTAACAGCAATACCCAGACATTATCTCAATAATCCTGAGATGTACATATAGCTTTGGAATTCCATTGCCCTGTTGTTTCTCATCCCATTTAAAACAGTTAACATTTTTATTTTTAGGAAAAATAGTCTTAAAGGAGAACAACTAATTTGCAGTAATTTAAGTAATTTAAACCTGGTAATATATAAATTAATAAATATAGTCAAATTGAGGTTGATGCTGTATTTCTATAGAAAGGTTGGCACCAATGTAAAGTAAGTCACAGGTTTGTGTTATTTGAAAAGTCAATTTTATTTGCTAGGTATATATAGGCAAATATATATCCAGCATACAGGCAGAACAGGATATTTGTTATTGGATTATGCAGGTAAGTGCTTTTATACTGTGAAAGTATGCAAGTAAATTTTGACATTAGGAAAGATGAAGATTAACTAACATGATTAGGTCTAAAGAGATTATAGGGACCCCATCCATCTGCTATTTCCCAGTATCGGACAGCTGGGGCGCACCCGATCCCACGATTGTCGTTGCCCCTAAATCAACACAATAACAACTAACGGGATTAGTATGGCTAACTTGTACTGATTTAACTTCAGGGCCACTATATTCTTTGTAGTATTTCAGGCTCCCACTCACTATATGTTCTTGCAATTTACAAACTATTAGGTTTTACTTATGAATCATTGTAAATCTTAAGCATTCTGGACTTCATTATACACTAAATTTGTGGCTGGAAAGTCAAGGGAACATTAATATTTATGTTAAAATGTGTTCTTTCCAATAAAGAGTGGAAAAATGGACTTTGGATTTCTCTGGAACCCAAGCCTATGTTTTCCTTATTACAAAGATGATTGTAATTACAGTATTAAAAGATAATTAGCTAACCATTCATAGCTAATTTAAAGAAGGATAAGAATTAATAGAACCTTCAGAGAAGTAAGCAATGTGTAGATCAGATATAATCTATAATATTTAAAAAATATATTGTGTTTTGTATAAAGGGAATAAAACTCCATGTAGCTTTATAGATCCAGAACAGAGTTAATATGTTGAAGAATATTTCAACGAATAATGCAGACTTCACAAATCTGTGGTGTAGAAGGGGGTTACTAAATGTAATAAATTGATAGTGTTGAATTTGTGGTTGTAAGATCTGTCTTCTGTTAGTCAGCTTCTTGGACTCCACTCTTGGTTCAGGCTTCTAAGCTGCTGCGGGTCACGGACCTGCAGGCACTGTTGAGTGGAAGTGATGAAAATGCCTTAGAGGGCTACTGCTTTATCTTGCTTTCCCTTCATTCATTCAATTGTAACCTTGTAATCTTTTATTGTAAAGAGTCTTTGGAGTTTGGAGTTGCTGGAGGAGGGGTCCTTAGCTCTTTTCACCTTCTTTGGCTTTTGGCTTCTGGCTCAGAAAGTTTATTACTCAGAATGGATGTGTTTTCTTATCCAGCTTCCCTGTATGAGTAGGACTTCTCTGCATCCTCGCTGGTGTGTTTCCAGGTCCCATGGCTTGGCAGGAACTATGGCACTGGGACTGCATCTGAACTTGATCTTAAATCTTTTGAGTTTAGATTCTCTTTTGCTTCCTGGCTGTAGTATAAGGTTTCAACTTTATATTTGATGGCAGACAACCTCTTCTTTTCCTTAAATAAGTGTCAGATTTTTTCCATACATAGACACTCAAGTGGAAGAAAGTTACCCATGAGTTTCAGGTCTGTCATGAGGGTTTTTCCTTCACAGCAGGCAACTGAGAACTGTTTGCCACTACCCTTTCCTGCAGTATAAAGATGTGGCAGCTCCATGCCATTTGCCAATAGTTGTTTTTTGGCATTGTATATGTTAGTTTTTGGGTGGGGGGGCCTTCGGCTTTCTGGAGCTATCCAGGCTGATATGTACATATATCCGGGGACCACAAGCCAGAACCTGGCCCCCTCAGAGAGGCACAAGGAGCAATGGCCTATAGAAATGCACATGTGTAATTACCTAAGTGTAGACAATTCTATGTCTGCATCGACCGGGCTGGGCACCCAGAAAGGTAGGCGTCCCAAAACAAACCCCTAATCTGGTTAAAACTACTACAGAAAACTAACACATAAACAATACTTACAGGGGCCCCAACTGAAAGACGAGCAAACGAGCATGACGTCACACTTGCCGCACTGCTTGTCTGCGCAGCTCCCCCCTCCCCGGGAGGGGGAAGGGGGGAGCCCCAGACACATCGTGCCAGTTATCCACCAATCAGTTCTAGGCTGATGTGATTGTGGCTCAGTCGTGTGTCACTCGCACATGAGCTTGGACAGCTCGTGTGCAAGTGACTGCAAGTGTTGGCTGTGATTCTGGGTGACCTGAAATTCTGGGCCACCTGATAGTGGGCAGGCACATCATGATAGAGAGTTTACAGACCAGCAACATTTATTGTTACCTTTTGAAACCTATTTTTCTTCAAACAGTTGCTATTTTGTTGAGTTCATACTTTCTGGTAAGGTTTTTTGGGGGGTTTCATGGTGATCTGTGACCCCCAGGCTCCTCTCGTGTTGTAGATTAAGATCCTGACTTATGGTAGGTGAGTGTTGATCTTGGAGGTCTGTTGCATCTCATTAAAACTTGGCTGTACCTGCTCAAAGCTTATGAAGTTACTGATGCCCTTTTCCAAGAAAATGGCATTTCATTGCATTTAGTGCATCATTTTTTCAGATGTACATCCAGCCACCTGGTGTTCCTTTTAGTGGAGCACAAGGGGTATCCCAACCTTTGCTGCCTCCACCACCTCTCCAGTACTACCCTCCAGTGTCTATACCCTCCACACTTGCACAGGTAAGAGCACTGCGAGTTCATTATTAGGTACCCTCATGACCATACCTTATAGATAATAATTCTTATCAGCCCTATGGTTTTTTGATCATTCTTTTTTTTAGTTTGAAGAAATTCATCTGTATATAATATTTTAATAGTACTCATCCATGTAATAGGGTTTTAGTGTATATGAATAATGTTTATTCAAATTTGATTGCTGCTTAACACATAAATTATCAAAGTGCTCTTCTGTGGGGAGTCCCATCAGCTCCCTGAAGCTATCATCACTGATTAAGTGCCATTCTACTTAGTGTTATCAGTTGTGCAGTTCTTTTTACCTACCACTGTTCTGAACCTGGCCCCCTCACAGAGTCACAGAGGCGCAGGGAGCAATAACCTATGATCAATTTACATTTATAGGATATCGAGTTTGCCATCACCAGGGAAGGCACCCAGGAAAATAGGTGAATCAAAACAAACCACTTCCTGGTTTAAAAATGCTACCAAAGCTCCCAAAATTCTAAAAGAACTCCCCCAGTAATAAAAGAAACAATCAAAACTTAGTGAAACTAGCCCCCCTGCTAGTTAACTCCATCTTTCCCCCCCCTCATTGGGGGGGGGGAGAAGCTGGCACCTGGGCCGACCAGCTTCAGTTTTTTACCGATGTGTTTACCTAGTGGGTGTGTTGCTCTGGCACCTCTGTTCTGTTTTCATGTGGTGTTTTCTTGTCTTTGAGGCAGTATTTTACATGGGAGTGTGTGTGTGAGAGCCAGGAGTTTAAGTGTACCGGAGCTGCATGAGCTCAGGGTTTCTTTCCCTGTGTGCTCTGTGAGTACTGACCTTGCGTGGCCATGGTTATCATACCTGGTTGATACCTGGTTGATGGGGTTCTGGGAGTTCTTCTACTCCCCAAGCCCGGCCCGAGGCCAGGCTCGACTTGTGAGAGTTTGATCCACCAGGCTGTTGCTTGGAGCGGCCCGCAGAGCCACATACCCACCACAGCCCGGCTGATCCGGGACTTCTCTTAGGAAACAGTCCAGTTTTCTCTTGAAGATGTCCATGGTTGTTCCGGCAATATTTCTTATAGTCGCTGGGAGGACGTTGAACAACCGCGGACCTCTGATGTTTATACAGTGCTCTCTGATTGTGCCTATGGCACCTCTGCTCTTCACTGGTTCAATCTTGCATTTTCTTCCATATCGTTCACTCCAGTACGTTGTTATTTTACTGTGTAGATTTGGGACCTGGCCCTCCAGTATTTTCCACGTGTATATTATTTGGTATCTCTCTCGTCTCCTTTCTAGAGAGTACATTTGGAGAGCTTTGAGACGATCCCAATAATTTAGGTGTTTTATCTCGTCTATGCGTGCCGTATATGTTCTCTGTATTCCCTCTATTTCAGCAATCTCTCCTGCTCTGAAGGGGGAAGTGAGTACTGAGCAGTATTCGAGATGGGACAACACAAGTGACTTGAAGAGTACAACCATTGTGATGGGATCCCTGGATTTGAAAGTTCTCGTAATCCATCCGATCATTTTTCTGGCTGATGCGATATTTGCTTGGTTATGCTCCCTAAACGTTAGATCGTCGGACATCATTATTCCCAAATCCTTGACATGCTGTTTTTCTACTATGGGAAGATTTGATTGTGTTTTGTACCCTGTATTATGTTTCAGATCCTCATTTTTGCCGTACCTGAGTACCTGAAATTTATCACTGTTAAACATCATATTATTTTCTGCTGCCCAATCGAAAACTTTGTTGACATCTGTTTGTAGTTTTTCAATGTCTTCAGCAGAGGTAATTTTCATGCTGATTTTTGTGTCATCTGCGAAGGATGACACGAAGCTGTGACGTGTATTTTTGTCTATATCAGATATGAGAATAAGGAACAGTAGCGGTGCAAGGACTGTACCTTGAGGTACAGAGCTTTTAACATCGCTTGGACTCGATTTTATCTGATTGACTGTTACTCTTTGTGTTCTGTCACAAAGGGACAGAACACAGACATCATCCCTGGGACATTTGGGGAATGCTCCTTTTAGTGGGTCTCCTCTCTTGGGGTGGTCCTTTCCCTTAAGGTCTGACCTCAAGGGGGGCATCATGGGGGTGTGTCTGATCTCAAGGGGGCCTGACAGCTGAGTGGACAGTGCTTCAGATTCATAGTCCTGAGGTTCCGGGTTCGATCCCTGGTGGAGGCGGAAACAAAATGTGCAGAGTTTCTTTCACCCTTATGCACCTGTTCACCTAGTAGTAACTAAGTACCTGAAAGACAGCTACTATGGGCTGCTTCCTGGGGATGTGTAACAAAAAGGAGGCCTGTTTGAGAACCGGGCCGCGGGAACGCTAAGCCCCGAAATCATCTCAGGATAACCTCAAGAACCTCAAGAAGGTAAGCCAGGTGTCTTGGGGTTTCTGTCTTGCCTTTGGGTTTATGAGTGTTATTGGCTTGTTGGGCACACTGTGGTCTGCATTTCCTGTTATTAAGTTTGCACAGGGCATGCCAATATTAATCCCAGTCTGCTCCTTTAGTTATTGATGTTTGGTTGATTCGGCAAGGGGGAGGGGGGGGGGAACAGTGTATCATTTGTTGTGGGCAGTGGCTCAGTCCTACCTGTGTGCCACTGGCTCCGCTGCGGTGGACACTTTATGGGGTTTAACCTGTCTCCCTGTTTGAAGGCTTGTATGTCACAGGTTGTCCACCATGCTATCAAGGCTAGCCAGCCAGTATCCATTAATATGTCATTAATCTTTGCAAATATGCTGCTCTCACAGCAGTATTTTCTAATATGTCTTGGGCTAGATTGTGGGTTTTGGCAGTCTAACTAGGTCATGGCAGTCAGATATTTAGTCAATGTCCCTGCACCTCATTGGTCCTATGTTGCCCTGGTTTGTGTTTCCTGGCCATTGGTTTCTCCTTTAAATTAGGACCTGCCACCTCTCCTGGTAAGTCCCTTCATTTTTCTCTGTAGTTAATTACTTATGGGGAACAACAAAGAGGCTCCCTCAGAAACCCAGCATTGAATGTAATAAAACAACTCTTTCTAGCACAGGTGGCTCTGTTTCCCTCTCTCCTTCCTTCTTAAGTTTGTTGGTTCGTTGCATTGGATTTTCTCTGCTCCGGAGTGGCAAGCTGGCGGAGGACCAAGCTCTAAGGCCACCTGGTGTCAGCACTTGGTACTAATGAGTTCGAGCTGGTTTCGAGTAAATTGTTTTTTGGGGAGTTGTTTGGCAGTTTTGAGTATGGTAGGCGAAACAGAACTCCCACGACTGATGTGACTCGACAAGATAGCTACAGGGAACCACTTAGGTTCTACCAGAAAGAGGTATTTCATTAGAGTCAATGCTGGGTTTTCTGTGGGGAGCTCCTATCACTGCCTGGAGCTATCATGCTAATATGCGATATATTAGACAAGGGCATTAGTCAATGGAGTTCAGTCTACCAGCAACCACGAGCAAGAACCTGGCTCTCTCAGAGAGGCACAGGGAGTATTGGCCCCATGGAAAACCCCCCTGTGGTTGGGCGTTTTCCTAATCTGCCATCGACTGGGATTAGGCACCCAGAAAGGTAGGCATAACAAAACAAACCCCACATTGTAAGAAAATTGCAATAAAAAACCAAACAGAGTAGCAGAACTCCCCCAAATCCCAAGGAAACAAGCAAACCTCTCACCTTGCCATCACACCACTTGTCTGCACAGGCCTCACCTTCTCAGTAGGGGGAGGGGTGTAGCCCCAGTCCCTCTGTACCAGCTACTTGGCAACTTCAGTTCGTTGGTTAATGTAATTACCTAAGTGTAGTTACAGGATGAGAGCTATGCTCGTGGTGTCCCATCTTCCCAGCACTCTTTGTCATATAATGCTTTGAAACTACTGACGGTCTTGGCCTGCACCACCTTCTCCCCTAACTTGTTCCAACCGTCTATCACTCTTGTGATCTAGGGTGGTCATCAACCTCTGGCCTCGCTTTCTTGGCAGTGTTTTGCATTAGTGGTGTTCTCTGTGACTTTGTGATGTGGTGGCCAGGTATAATAAGTGTATCAGGGCTACTGCCCTAAGGGAAAGCCGTCCTAAGCATTCTGTGAGTACTACCCCTGGGGGCTAGGGTTCTCTTCCCTTCTACCTTCGGGACGCCATTTCTGTAAGGGTTTTTGTTGCTTGGCATTTACACCGCCCTTAGGGCCAGCTGGGGTTTTGTGGCCTTTGTATGGCCTTGGGTAGGAAGTGGTATTGTTGCTGGCTGGGGCATCAAGGTGTTGCGCAGCCAGTTTACCTATGCAGCAGCTGGTTCCTGTTTTCTCTGGGGACATTGTACTTTTGCGAGGGTTTTCTTGTATTTTTATTCTTTGCCTGGTGGGGGTTTGCCTTGTGTGACTATAGGACCACTTATATTATTTTGATAGTTCTCCGCCTGTGATTGTACACGTCACAGGAGTTTAAGTGTTAAGATCATCCCCCTTGTTAGCTTTGGGTTTAACTGGTTAGCAACACCTTGCCCGGGCTTCCCTGTAGAAGTCAGCATACGGGCCCTGGAAAACCCTGTTGTGGCTTGGTGGATCTATGTATGCATCTTCTGAGTTCCAGCTCGCCTCATGTGAGTTTGAAGGGTGCTGTGTGTGGGTGCCCTTGTCTTAGGGTCACCACTTTTGCCTCCGTCATGCTGCCTGTTGGGTCAACAACACCTTTGACCCAGAGTCTTGCGAGCCGTCTTCTCTGCTTGTTCTCTAATTATTCATTCTTATAACATTGATATTCGGGTACAGGCGGATTTGCATTGCATGCTAGGTTTAGGTTGCTGCAATGCGCTAGGTTGGTTGTCCACCTGGATTCCCCGAGGCTGCCCCATTTTGGCTATAGGGACCCGGACTTGGGGAGGGTTAGTCGCTTCGACTTTAGTTCCATCCGTGTTCCCTGGTCCTTTCCCTGTTGTTCGTCCTACTCCCGGCTCCCAAATGCCTGAGGGTTTCAGAGTCGGGGCGGGGTTTAGTTAGTAATGAGACTCGGGCGACTTCGGAGGCTGCCCCTTTCGGGTTAGGGATGGAGGCATTCAAGCCAGTTCCTCCTTCCGAAGCTTCTGGGTCCCACCAGCAGGCCCCCCTTCTTTTCTGCCTTTTCTTCAGGGGTAAAGGGTATGGATGACTGCTCTGCCCCAGGTCCTGAGTCAGAGGATCTTGGGGCTGGAGAGGAGTTGACCTGGGGGACTTGTGCCCCCTTTGACCCTACTTCAGTTTTGGTCCCTTCTTCATGAGGCTTGTTGCAGGGGAAGGGGTTCCCCTCCCCCCTTCCCTGTATGAGTATGATTTGGGGTCAGCTCCTTCCCGGGTTCAGTTCTAGGTTCCCTTGATTTCCTCGGCTCCTTCATTCAGGAGGCTTTCTGCTTCTAATATCTCCCATAAGGAGGTTTGGGAGGCACTTGCTGTATACTTCCTATGAGACTCGGATTCTGCCTCTGTGATGGATCCTTCCTCGTTTGAGTTTGTTTTTTATTCCCTGTATTGGGTGCGTTTGGAGGTTCCAGATTCTTCCTGGTTGGCCGACTGCCCATTCTTTTCGTTGGGGACGTGGCATGGGTTTTGTCAGACCCGCACGCTTGAATGGCGGGAAAATTGTACCGTTCTGCAGGTTTACCTGGGGGCGAGTTTGAGGGCCTTACTGCACTGCACAAAGTCCTTTAGGCGCTCTGAGAGTTGTGCTAATTTTCTGAGGGGAGCCCCTACGGCTCCATGGAGCTTATCGAGCTAATGTATTTTATATTAGACCGGGACATTAGCTATGGAGTTCAGACCTACCAGGGACCATGAGCCAGAACCTGGCCCCTTCAGAGAGGTTTCATGGAGCATTGGCCCTGGAATCCCTCCCCCCCCCCCCTGTGGTTGTGGGTTTTCCTTATCTGCCATCGACCAGGGTTTGGCACCCAGAAAGGTAGGCATAACAAAACAAACCCCACATGGTAAGAAACTAATGACAAAAACCGAACAGAGAGGTAGAACGCCCTTCAATCCCAAGGAAATGAGCAAATGTAACACACTACTGCCGTGCCGCTCATCTGTGCAGCCCTCCTCTCCCCAAGAGGGGGGAGGGGAGGCCCCGGACCTCACCGCGCTGGCTGCAGTTCGTAAGCTAATGTCACCCGGGATAGATGCTTCTCTGGCCTCAGTTTCCTAGGCGATGTTTGGCTTCGTGGTGCTCACTGCCGTGTTTTGTGTTGTGCGGTGGCCAGGTGTTCCTCATCAGTACTGGGGCTGCATGCGCTTAGGGGCTTCCTTCCCTAAGAGCCCTGTGAGTACTGCCCCTGCGTGACAAGGTTATCTTCCCTGGGGAGTTCGGGAACCATTCCCGTAGAGGTTCTTGCGGCTCAGCATTGGCCTCACCCTTGGAGCTAACTCGGGCTTCAGGCCCGTGTTTGGCCTTGGGTAGGGACTGGTATTGTGCTGGTTAGGGCATCAAGGTGTTGGGGACCGGTTCCTGTTGCCTCTGGAGACGGTGTACTTTTGCGGGGTTTTTCTTTTGTTTCTATTTTCATTGCTTGGTGGTGGTCTGCCTAGTGTGGCTATAGTTCCACAGGTGGAACTCTCTAGGCCCCCGTGATACGTGATACATAGGCCGTATACGTCGCAGGGGTTTTCAGTGTTGACATCTACCCCTTGTTAGCTTTGGGTGTTAACCGGTTAGCAACACCTTGCCCGGGTTTCCCGTAGCAGTCAGCCTACGGGCCATGGAAAACCCTGTCGGGGCTCGGGTGGACCATTGAATGTGTCTTCTGGGTTCCAGCCCACCTTGTGCGGGTTCGTTGGTTGCTGTGCCCTTGTCTCGAGGTGACAGTCGCCTCTTTTACCTCCGTCAAGCTGCCTGTTGGGTCACTGACACCTTGACCAGGAGTCTTGCAAGTCGTGTTCTCTGCTTGTTCTCCAGTACTCTTCTGATGTCTTACTGTTCACAGTACAGATGGCATCCACGTTGCAAGCTTGGTTTAAGTTGCTGCAACGCGCTAGGTTGGTTCTCCACCCGGATACCCCGGGGCCACCCCGTTTTGGTTAGGTGCTGTTTGCCCCTTTCCCTCCCTGTTCCCGGCTCCGGACCGTCTGCGGGTTTCGGGGTCGGGGCGGGGTTTAGTTGGGGAAGAGACTCGGGCGGTTTTTGGGGGCTGCCCGGTTCAGGTTGGGGACGGAGGTCTTCGTGCCTGTTCCTCCTGCCAAGGCTTCTGGGTCTTACCAGCGGCCCTTTCTTGCTGCCTATGGGAAGAACTGTGAAGTTTTGTTGTAAAAACTCCCCCAGATAAAGCTGTAGCAGGCCATTGCATTAACCTTTTAAATGACAATGTGATGTCTTACTACAGACAAGTGTTAAAATGTAGGGAAAAACAAGTATCTTTAGACAGATTCTTAGTAAGACAAGCAAGTCCTAGTGATATGCAGGCAAAATGTGCCAGAGAAGTTCTCACTGCCTGATGTTATAATGGAAGGGGACTCCTCATCCAAACAGTAACACCTCTCCTCCTCCCTCCTCCTCACCATCTTCCATACGCCAACAGCGCCTGGTGCGCTGGCCTTGGCGGCTTGTGTGTCGGCCGCGCCGTTGAATCTGCTTGCCCAATTCGCAAGGTGGTGGTGTGTCTGTTCTCTGCTTCTCGTCTCGCGTGCCGGCAGGCTGTTTTCCCTCTCTCTCTTTGGAATCTACTTGGGTCCTGGCTCTTAGGTTTTCATGACTGTTTTGTCCCTTGCTGTCTGCAGAGACTGCTGTCACGAAGTTTCTGCAGGCGGCTTCATCTAGTTGTGGTCCTATGTTGGACTTGTTGGTTCTCCAGGGTGACCGTTCTCAGCTTTCTCAGAAGGGTTCTGCAGGTCGGAGTTGGCCATTGGTGCCAGCTTCTGAGTTGGCGCTTCCTTCACAACTGACGTTGTCTGGCCGGCGCAATGATCGCTCTGTTTGTCGGCCGACTTCTCGTAAGGGACGTCGGCCCTTTCACAAGTCGCCCTGTTGACGGGGCGATTCGTGGGGAAGGCTCGTCCTGTTTTCTCTCGCTTGGTTCCACGATTCATGGGTGTTTCGTGTCACTGACTCCGATCTGTGGTGGCGTTGAACGGCTTCCCCTTCTTCGGAGGGTTCGGGGTTAGCGGTACTCCATTGGGTCATCTCAGAGTGCTTTAGGCGTGGTTGAAACAACCTCTGGTGCAGGGGGATTCCTGCTCTTTTGGTCCTGGTAGTTGGTTTGTTCGGTTGCCGCCGTCTTGTTCTCTGGTGAAGAACGAGACGGCTGCTTTCCGAAAGGGTCCTTGGCTTATTGATACTTGGTTGGTCAAGCTGCGAGTGCATCATGTCTTGTGTCCGGTTGCGGCTCTACGCCTTACCTGCTCGCCTCGGCTTTGGTGGCCAGGGATGCTCTTTGAGTTGATCCAGTTTTCCTTGTTCCCTGTTCCAGGACTTGACTCTCCCAGGTCATCCGCAGTGTTATTAAGTCTAGCCAGCCTGTGGTCTATCCTCATGAACATGACATTCGTAAGTTTGCTGCTTTGGCTGCCATCTTCGGCTGACATTTGGGCGTGGGGATTTTGGATGTTGAACAGGGTCCTGGCCGCCCTTTATTTGGTCAACATATCTGGTCCTGGGCGTTCGTGTGTGGCTTTGGGTTGCAGGTTGCAGCCAGTTGTCTCGTCCTTGACTTGAGAAGCGTGTGGCAGCTGCCTCCTGGGTAAGTCCCTCTTTTCCTTATCTTTGGTTATGTAGTTCCAGGAGCCCCTGGGGCTCCTGACAGAAATCCAGCATTGATTGTAATGAAACTCCATTGTTTGGGTGAACCCCCAGAGGCTCCCTGTCATCCTCCCTGCTTGACCTGACAGCTGAGTGTACAGCACTCAGGATTCGATCCCCAGTGGAGGCAGAAACAAATGGGCAGATTTTCTTTCACCCTGATGATCCTGTTCAAATTAGCAGCAAATAGGTACCTGGGAGTTAGCTGCTACAGGCTGCTTCCTGGGGATGTGTAACAAGAGGAGGCCTGATTGAGGACCAGGCTGCAGGGATGCTAAGCCCTGAAATCATCTCAAGATAGATAACCTCCCTCCCTCCAGTTAGCAGTTTCTGCATTATTTTGATGCTTAGCCTCCAAACTGTAGTTGTTGAGTAGCCGGCACGGAGGGTCTGGGACTTCCCTTTCCCAGGGAAGAGAGAGCTGCACACACAAGCGGCACGAAGGAGAGGTGTGACGTTTGCTTGTTTCCTAGGGATTTGGGTGAGTTCTGCCTCACTGTTTGGTTTTTGGTTGCAATTTTCTTACAATGACACATTTGTTTCGTTTTGCTTACTTTTCTGGGTTGCACTAACCCCATTTGATGGGCAGCAATAGGAAAACCTCTTACAGGAGGGGCGGTTTTTCTAGGGCATTGCTTCCTAGTGCCTCTCTGAGGGGGGGGGGGGGGCGAGGGTTCTGTGCTCATGGTCCCCAGTCCAGATGGGGACCATCTGGACTGAGGACTCAGCCATTAGTAAGTAGGATGAGCTCTGTTGACTATTGCCCTAGTCTAACATATCTCATATTAGCCTGATGGCTTCAAGGGAGCCTCCAGGGTCACCCAGGAAAATGGCGTTTCATTGCATTCAACGCTGGTTTTTTAAGATACTGTACTGAACTTAAGTAAGTCATGTTCAACAAGTTTTAAAACATTTTTCCTCAAAATTAGATTAAGGTCTGCTGTTGAAGCATGCAGGATAGCTTAAACAAAACTGGGGAAATAAAATTCTAATCTAAAGAAGAAAAAATATTTTGTAAAGTGATTGCAATCTATAACCACCATTCCAGAATGGAATGCCAGGGAATGGAGGACTGGCTGCAAGTCTTTCTTCAGTGTACCAGGGACAACAGAGCCTGAATACTCAGCCACCTCCTCTTACTGCCGGTCCACCTCCTCTCTCTCAACAACCTGCACTCGCCAGGCAATACTCCTCCAACACAGGTACACCATTCTGCACATTTGCTACTAAAAAGTGTAAATTCTTTGTTGCACATTTATTTTACTAGATATAGAGAAAGTTTACCACATTCTATCACCATATAAGGCTTATAAAAATTAAAAATATATATTTTAAATCAAGGATAGCATTATAGTGATTATGTTGCCGGTTTGTATACAGAATGTTATAATTTTCTTTCCACTTATCTTGGGTTGCCCTGGAGACAAATAGTGCCCTCCTTCTTAACTTGTAAGGAAAAGGAATTGCAGGCACTGGTCAGCTGGGGAGACAAGACTTGACAACACACTGAGAGGGTGATTTATTCTCTGATCATATGTCAAACCTTGACTTTGTACTACTTGTAGTACAAGTACTACAAAGTACTTGTACTACAAGTACTAAATGTTGGGCCTTTTGGTGCGGTTTTGTGCTCTCTTGGTGCCTTCTTCGTCTGGCCATTTGTCATTTGATGCTTATTACTGTCGCTGTGTATCGTGCGGCACTGGTGGAGCCGCTCCCGCTTGCATTCGGGCTAGACGTCACTTTGTTTGCTTGTTACATTACAAAGCATTACAGAAGTAAAAAACCTGTATATGAAAGCACACACTCGATACTGTATATTTATGGATAAAATGCTATATCCACTTGTGCATTCTATGAACAATGTCAATGCACATACTATGGATGGGTGAATCCATGGGTCAGTGGTGTATACAGATGATCTAGGTTATCTTGAGGTTTCTTGAGATGATTTCGGGCTTTTTAGTGTCCCCGCGGCCCGGTCCTCGACCAGGCCTCCACCCCAGGAAGCAGCCCGTGACAGCTGACTAACACCCAGGTACCTATTTTACTGCTAGGTAACAGGCCATAGGGTGAAAGAAACTTTGACCATTGTTTCTCGCCGGCGCCTGGGATCGAACCCAGGACCAAGGATCACAAATCCAGCGTGCTGTCCGCTCGGCCGACCGTTTCCCTAGAGGTTGTGCCTCTTGGGTCAACAGCCAGCCTCTTGGTAGGCAGGAATGTCACAGTTGCTTGACAGTCACTGACAGATGGAAATTTAATGTGCACACACTGGAGAGAAGTCAGGCAAATTAGATTAACTTGAGTAGATTCCTAGATTATTATTCCTGCTGGCTATGTTCTCACCAGGCCTCTGGTTTGGTGGTCTGGTCAACCAGGCTGCTAGATACAGCTGCTTGCAATTTTGATTGAATTACAGCACATTTGATCAAGTATCCTTTAGAGGTGTTTATCAAGCTCATCTTTGAACACACAGAACCTGGCTAGTTATGCCCCTTATGTATAGATGGAGGGCATTGAAAAGTCTTAGATCCTTATTTACTAGAATTGTTTTTTTTTGTCCTCTGCCTATTGTCCCTCTACTTTCTAACTGGGCTATTTTGCACTTCTTGCCATGCCTCCTGGTCTCATAAGGAATTATTTCCATGTACAGATTGGGAACTAGTCCCTCTAATATTTTCTAAGTGTAAATTATTATATCTCTTTCTCTGTCACTCCCCCTCCCCTTCCCCCTACCTCTCTGCTACACTGTAAAAATTTCTGTTTGAGAGATTTAAATTGTCCCAATAATTTAGGGGTTTTATTTAATGAATTTAGACAGTAAAAGTTTATGGTACATTTTAAGACACCAGTGCTATCTGAGAAAAATATTGTTGGCCTAACAGCCTTAGTCAAAGCTGAATAATGACAGATCCACAATAAATCAATAATCTTACCTTACCCTTCATGAAAAGTACATTAATTTCTCTTAGCTCCTCAGAGCTCAATATAATGTCAATATAATGTCATTGAAACCTTGCATGTTCCCCAGACCAGTGAGGTGGACCTCTTGACTGCCTCACAGGTAACCTTCCTACCCTCTCGAGGTACACTTAAATATCACACTCTTTAGTATACACTGTTCGGGAACATATGCAGATGTTCATAAAATATAATTTTAACAAACCATAATGATAATTCATTACAACACCTGGAGTAACCAATCACCCAGATTGGCTATTCTGAATCCTAACTCAGACACACACATACACATGCACATTCGCTCGCTGGCCGGTGCTCTCACATCTCTCAACAAACAGTTAACAGATCGACAATGTGCCAAATTTATATCTACAAAACCTTGAGACATTTAAGTATGCCATACATATAGACACATAGTACATACACAGATAAAAGTGTATAAAATATACAGTATATATGGTCACTGAAGCAAAATACCAGTACTGTATATATAAATTGCATTAATTATACAATTTATTAACAAGTTAAGAGTGTGTATATTAATAATACACTGGGGTCATAACAGTAGGAAAGCAATATATAAAGGATCTGGGAATAATGATGCCTGATGACCTAACATTTAGGGAGCATAATCAAGCCAATATAGTCGGCTAGAAAAATGATAGGATGGGTTATGAGAACATTCAAATCTTGAGATCTCACCACAATGGTCATATTATTCAAATCATTTGTGCTGCCCTGTCTTGAGTACTGCTTGATACTCACTTTCCCCATCTAAGCCGGACAGATGCTGAAATAGAGGGTATACAGAGATCTTATATGGTACATATTGACACGATAAAGCACCTAAATTATTGGGATGTCTGAAAGCTCTCGAAATGGACTCGCTGGAAAGGAGATTAGAGAGGTATCACATAATATATACATGGAAAATACTGGAAGGCCATGTCCAAAATTATCACCGTTAATTAACAACATACTGGAGCAAATGATAGGGCAGGAAATGCAGAAGAGACCCAGTGAAGAGTAGAGGTGCCATAGGCACAATCAGAAAGCACTGAATTATTATTAGAGATCCACAATTGTTTAGCATACTCCCAACAAGTATAAGAAATATTATCAGAACAAAAATGGACATTTTCAAAAAAAAGTTAGACTATTTCCTACAAGAAATGCTGGACAAACTGAGTTTGTAGTGGATATTTAGTGCCTACGGGCCGCTCCAAGCAACAGTCTGTTGGACCAAGTTATCACAAGTCAAGTCTGACCCCAGGCTGGGCTCGGGGAGTAGAAGAACTCCAGGTACTCTCTTCAGGTAAAATCCAGGTAAGCATGCCATTCAGTCACAAATCTTATTCTTTAATTTTGGTATTAAATGCATAACATGTTATGCATTCTTTGTGTTATCTAAAAATTTTGTAGATTAATGATTTATTGTATATTTTACAGTGAACATGCATTTATAAGTCAGAAAATTTATAATAATTACGAAGCGTCTTGAGTTTCATGTGATAACCTATTCACTTTTTGTTGAACAGGGCTTCTACTCACTACCTTACTCGGGTGGAGTTGGTAGTGGAGGTGTCTCAACAGCTGGGTTTATAGGAGGTCCTCAGCCAGGTGCTCTGCTCTCATGGGTCAGAGCCCAAGGTCCTCACATCGTCCAACATTCACCTCACCAGGCCCAGCTTCCTCCACGGCCCACTTCACAACCACAGCAACAGGCAATTTCTTCTATTATATTACAATATACAAAAAGACTTTTTAGAATATATAAGTTTTACAGCATTCATTATCTGTTATTGTAATTACCTAAGTGTAGTTACAGGATGAGAGCTATGCTCATGGTGTCCTGTCTTCCCAGCACTCTTTGTCATATAACACTTTGAAACTACTGACTGTCTTGGCCTCCACCACCTTCTCACCTAACTTGTTCCAACCGTCTACCACTATTTGCGAAAGTGAATTTTCTTATATTTCTTCGGCATCTGTGTTTAGCTAGTTTAAATCTATGACCTCTTGTTCTTGAAGTTCCAGGTCTCAGGAAATCTTCTCTGTCGATTTTATCAATTCCTGTTACTATTTTGTACGTAGTGATCATATCACCTCTCTTTCTTCTGTCTTCTAGTTTTGAAGACAAGAAAAAAAGGTGATATGATCACTACGTACAAAATAGTAACAGGAATTGATAAAATCAAATTGTGTGTGTGTGTGTGTGTGTGTCAGTGTGAATGTATTTGCGAGGAAACGCTTGCTCCTGAGCCCTATTTTATTAGGCATCGAATGTCTAATTCCTGATCCTCATGCTTTTTGTAATTTCTATTCTTAAGACTATTTATTGTTTTAAGAACATAAAAATAAAGGAAAACTACAAGAGGCCTAATGGCCCATGTGTGACATCTCTTATTTTCACCAAACTAAACAATATGTAACCTACACTTAAAACAATCCAACAATTCGACATCTGTTATGTTACCTGGTAATTTATTCCATACTTTTACCATCGTACTTCCAAACCACTTCACTAGGTTCCTAAATGTTATTCGTACAAGCTAAGAATGATAACATATTAATGTGAGCCTCCAGTGCCCGGCTAGGGGTTATTTCAACTCTTTTTGTTGGGTTTTCAAGTAGTTGTGTCTAACATTTCTTTTTTGCCCAATGGTCCTTCTCTAACCATTCTGATGGCCAGAGAAAGTCTGCTCTAACTTTCAACTTGTTGAAAGTTAAAAGGTCAACTTTTGTCTTTATACATCTGCATGTTTTCTGACACTTCATAAATTTGCATCTCCAAACATTGATCTGAATACTTCAACTTTATCATATACTTAATTCACGAATACCAGGATTAATACAGGCACTAATGCTAGGGCCTGTATTAATTTGTAGTGGAAGTACTTGCAATACTCCACTTGTGACGTTCCTCTACACTACTCTCATCTTAACTCTCTGTTTATAATATAATTGATTATCTAGTATAATTGATTATCCTCCCAGCTATCCCTGCTTAAGTCTCAAGTATGTATAAGTCTCTTGTGTGGAACTGTATAAAATGACCTCTGAAAGTCAAGGAAGGCAGTTTGCCTTTTTGGATTTTCTGTTTACCTAATTTGTTTTATCATAAAATGCAAGACTTGCATTATCTGAAGCCATGTTTGTGTTTGGAGACAAGGTTTGCATGATAAGCTTGATTAGGTCATGGAGGATTTGTGTGATATACTATGGCTTTGCAGCCCTAGTGTTATACTAGTAGCTTGAGGAACCACTAAGGGGCCCACCAGAAAAGGCCTCTCATTACGTTTAATGTTTGATTTTTATGTAACAAACTGCATTCTCACCTGCTCATTCTGCAAATGAGAACTAATGATTTGGCTTCCTTTTCAATCCACACATGTTTGTTTGCTCTCACTCACTCACAAAAGCAAATCAACAAGATTATTGAAGGAAAGGAGGAGGAGGAGGAAATATATTTTTGAAAATATACTAACATAAATGGGGTGAAGTAAAAAATACTTAAGTTAAGTGATATCATACAGATTATGATCCCAAATATTGTCTCGATATTGTCCCGAGAGGCTGTCTTTTGGAAGACATGACAGACAAATTATAAAAGGTGGAGATGTTGCTATCCTGATAAAGGAGCGACTAAAGGTAGGAGAACTGGTATTTGACAATCCACGATAAGTTGACATAATGGAACTGGAGGTCTGTAATCAGGATGATAAATTGATAATCATTATTGCCTCCAGTCCACTAGCAACACCAAAGTTTATCATCTTGCCATTGACCACGGAAGCACCCATAAAGGTAGGCAAATCAAAACAGATTACTGCATGGTTGAAAAATGATACCAACACCTTCAAAATATCAAAAGAACTTCCTTAATAAGAAAACAAACAACCAAAACTTTGTCAAACCAGTCATCCCCGCCCCAAAGTTATCTCTACTTTTCCCCTTTGTTGGGAAAAGAGGGGAGCCGGCCCAAGTCAGCTGGGCCGTTAACCATCAGTTCTTAACCAATGTTCATGCCTGGCGGTCATCCGTGCACACAGGCATCGATCTTGTTTTGGTAGAGTTTTGCCTTTTTAGGCTGTTCCTACCGGAGTGTGTGTGTAAGCCAGGAGTTTCGTGTACTGGATCTGCATTAGTTCAGGGATAACTTCCCTGAGCACTCTGTAAGTATTACCCTTGCACAGTCAGCATTCCCTTCCCGGAGGTGTTTGGGAAACACTCCTGTCAGTGGGGGCTTCCTTGCTTGTGGTGATCCTCACCCTTGGAGTAAGCCAGGGGTCTTGGGCTTTCCATCTTGCCCTAGGTTAGGTGGTGTTTTTGGCTGGTAAGGTGCACTGTGGTTGGTGCTGCCAGCTTTTCATCTAGCAAACAGCACGCCGATATTTCTCTCAGGCTGCCTTCTTGCCCGTGTTGTGTCTAGAAGGTTTTCCTCCTTCATTTCTAGTTTGCTGGCTCTTTGATCGTTTGCTTCTGCTGGAGAGTTCTGCTTGTCGCCCTATTAGGCATGCCTAGGGTGTGTACGGTGGAACTCCCTTGCTACCCTCTGGGCTTTCCAGCAGTTTCATGTGGTCTGGTTGCCTACACCGACAGGGTTTACTGGCATAACTGGCCCCAGTGCCTGGGCTTCCTGTAGGGATCATTCACCCTACAGACCCTGGAAAACCCCCACAGGCTTGGTTGTACAACAGATTCCTCTTTTGAGCCTGCTCTCGCCCTGTGCAAATTTGAGGGACGTCACCTGTACCTCAAGGAGGCAATCATACATTCTGCCTCCGAAAAAGCTGCTTGTTGGTTTCGTGGCACCTACAACCCTGAGTCATGTGGGACTTGTTCTCATCATCTATGAGGATCACCCATTCCTTCATGGATAATCCAAGGTATCAATCAGCATTCGTGTTGCATGGGCATTATTTTGTGTTGCAATGCACCAGATTGTGTGTTTCGTTGGATGCTCCGTTTCTGCCCTGCTTGGGTTTTAGGGACTCGGATTTGGGGGTGTTTGTTGCTTCGAGTGTGGTTCCATCCTTCCTGGTGGGCATGCTTCGCCCTTCTCCTCCTCCTCCTCCTTTCCCCTACTTCCAGTTTCAATGCGTCTGAGGGTTTCAGACCCAGGGCAGGGCTCGAAGCATCATACTACTGTATTGCTTACTGAAAATCAGGAATACAACATTGGAGCAAATGATCCCCACTGGACAGTGTTCAAAAGATGACCTACACTTAGAGAAAATCTGGACTTAGTAAAGCTGGTGACTAATGGAGGACAGCATTCAAGATTATCAATGACAGGACTGAGGTTATGATGACGTAGAAGCCGGGAGCTTCCAGGGGTGCTGTCACCTGTTGGCAGCCAGACGTTACTAGATGGGAGGGGGGTTATTCTAGCTATTGAGTGAATTGTTTGCATAGTTGTTTGCTTCTTCAATTCTCTTCTGCGTTAACCTTGCAGTCATCTGTATTGTTTCACTTACTTTCTGGATGTTATTTCTGTGAGGGTGGTCATAACACTCCCCTTCTCCCTATGCCCTTTGTGAGGGGGGGACTAGATTCTTGCTCTGGTTCTCAGTAGGTCATCTATGACTCCTATGGCTGATGTGATTCATCTGTGTGGAATTTTCACTGTGAGCTCGATTCAGGGAGCCACCATTTGGTTCTTCCAGAAATCATTGTTTTGTACCCTTTTATGTCCTCATACATACATACATACACCACCATTTCCCCTCTAGAGTCTCAAAGCACTGACTGGCACAGGTCTGACTCAGAAGTTTTCCCTATGTGTGAAAAACAGTAACCTCAGAGATAGTGTCTACTGTCTCTTGTGTTCATCGACCTTTACTAACTGCAACAGGGAAGGAAACTCTTAAGAAGAGAGACATATATTAACTGGCATAGATGCCCCTTATAATATTCTAAAGTATGAGGCTGCCAATGTATGGACAACTTATCCTGAAAGATGGCCAGTTAACTTTTCTAAGCAAGTGAAAGGCCAGTCTTAACCAGGAACTGTTCTCAGTACAATATATGTATTCCCTACTGCTACAGGTGAGTGTGGATTGGCTGCCTTTCATGGGCCATGAGTGAATTAAGGTAATAGATGGGGTAGTTGTGGGTGATTTGCCTGTTCGGAGTTATCATCCGTTACTTGGAGTGAGGTTTAGTCATTTCATGCCTCTTATTTTGTGGGTTGTATACCTCGATACAGGTTGATCTCCACAAGCTTCCCTTTCCATAGAGGGAACAAGGTGGTTTGAAAGAGTTCTTCTCCCTAGAGGATGAAGACATAGTCTTCAGGAGCCTAGTATATTTTCAAGTGTCTTAATAACTATGCTGGTGACATAAGGTATGAGGAGAAAGTTATTGTTTTAAATTTCAGTTGGAACACAAAGACAGTAACTTACCTAGATGACCAAGGACAAGCAATCTTATCCTGGGATAAATTTGTTTGATCTCTTTTAATTTCTAAACTCTTTGTCTAATTGGAGGCTTTAACCCTCAAACCGCTAGGGGCCCAAATGGAATTCACACCCACAGGCGCAACAAAAAAAAAATCCAAAAAATTCTTTCGTCTTATAGAATTGTTTATTTTTGTTCCCTGATCACGGAAAAAATAACAAAAAAATCGTAGGTAGCGTATTTTAGCCGCAGTAGGGTAGGGAAGTGTGGCAAAAAAGGGGCGTTGGCAGAGCCTTCGCCAGACGAGGTCTACTCCGCCGGAGCTGTCAGACGGCAGTTGCCACAAATATATTATTTCCTAATTATTTCAATGTCTCTGATTGATTTTTTCTTAGTTTTTTTGCAGTAATATTATTCCATACAGTGAATTGTGGTATATTTATATTATATAATGTGTGAACCATCGCTGTACTCAAAATTATTGTGTGCATATAAATGATTCAATTATTATGTTCATAAAACAATAAACAAATAGTTTTGCTGTTGTTACACTATATACACAGGTTATATATAAGTATCTGCATGTTTTGTTCACCATAACGAACTACTAAGTTGGTCTTGTGAGTCAAAAAGCAACGAGGAGTGGCCGCCACACACCAGCGAGCCACTCACTGCCACGCCCTCCCTCAACACCACCTCACTCACCCTCATTTACCTCCCACAATACTGTTTTTGCATTTATTCACTATACACAGACGTTATATATACGTATTTACATGTTTTGTTCACCATAACTGTACATCTAAGCTTGTATGGTGAGTAAACGCACAAAGACGTAGCTACTCCACAGTCAGCTGATCGGCGGCCACCCTCAAGGCCACACGCACTAATATTTCTCCTCCAACAATATTGGTTGTGGTGTTATTATGCTATATACACACATTATATATAAGTATCTACCTGTTTTATTCACCATACTTGTACAAATAAGCTGGTATGGTGCCTAAAGACCCTTTGTGGTCACCAGTAAACAACACGATAATTCCTGCAGACGACGCTCCTCTCACCAAAATGGCGGCTCCCAACCTACTCCTCTCGCTGTTATCTCACACTATACACACGTTATATGTAAGTATCTACATTTGTGTTCACCATAGCGAACCACTAAGCTGGTATGGTGAGTGCAGTCAATAAATGGTGGCCACACAGTCAGAAGACAACGCCACAATCCTCCCTCCACAGCCGTACTCCTCCCTCCATCGAGCACAGTGCTAAATATCTCCACAATCAAGCTGTTATCAGAATCCTGGTCAGTTTTATCAAATTCAGGGGGCTTCAGTAATACTATCACTGCTAAATAATAGCAGTATCACTTATATTTTGGCATTTGTAGGCGATGCTGTGGTCACAAGCTGAACAGCGGTGCTGTGAGCTCGTGCTGCGTGCGCCAGCCTTGGTGGCTGGCGCAATACTGACGTTCTCACTCCCAAGAATGTTGGGCTGGATTTTTTTTCTAGGTGGGATCTGGCAACTATCAGTCGTGGCTGTACTATAGCTGCCCCTATCCCAGGCGGGGTGTTTAAATTATAGCGCTAGACACGAAATCATATATAAATGATGTGCGCGATTTTGGTTTTGTCACTGATATCATTTATATATGATATACGCGGTTTGAGGGTTAAATATGCTACTAGCAGTAATAGACCATCTTATATATTTTGTATTTATTTATTTATATTTACAAGAGTTCTTACATTTTTGTACAGCTACTAGCAGGAATAGCATTTCGGGCAAGTCCTTAATCCAAATGTTTCTTGAAATACAACCCCGCCAAATTGTTTAACAACCAGGTACCCATTTTACTGTTGGGTAAACAGAGTCTACAGTAAAGGACTGGCACCCAGTAAATCCTTCCCGGCCAGGATACGAACCCAGGCCAAAGCGTTCATGAAATGCCAGGCGAGTGTCTTACCACTTTGCCACTGGGATTGTATAATAAATTATATAATATAAAAATAATAAAAATGAAGATATGTTTTCATTATTTATTTTCTGCAGGTTGGTGGTCTAGTTGGTGGTCAGCAGGTGAATAATACTGGTTCTATGCACTATTTGCTAAGTTTCTTACCGTGTTGGTATGTTAGCACTGGAAACTCTAGCCAGGAGAGTCCATGATGATAGACCGCAAGCAAAATATGCCCGAAATCCACCTTACGGAGAGGACGTTAAATGGTTGTTAGGAGTGGCTAAAAAGCTCGGTACGTAATTAATTCTTCTGTAGTACAAGTGACTAATCATTTTCCTTTAATTCAAGTTACTGATCATTAATTTGTAATAAAATTTACAAATACCTGTATAGTATTTCTTCTGTAAATTGATAGAACTTCCATAATGCATGAATCATTGATGACAAAATAAGTCATACAAACAGTTTAATTGTTCCATGTGGATTAAGCAGTGAATTTTTATACTATATTGCAGGTTTCATCAGAATTTTATATCAATTGTTTGTTTGACTGAAAATTACCATTTTACTTGGAATTTTTAAAACTAAATTCCTAACAAAATCATAGAAATAGTAAAAAAGTAATAATAATACTGTAGTACAGTGTGACCTCCAAATAATAGCTTCATTTTGGTAATGAATCAGGTCTGGCTTCACTGAAGTAATCACAAAATCTGAATCAACATGGTAGAGTAATTTTAAAAGGATAACTTTCCAGTAGCTTGCATTTAGGTGATACCAAGCCTTGAAAAGTGCACCAGTCTCTGAGACCCCCCACGTTTAACTCTTAGCAACTACGGCCAGAATCTTGCTCTCTTTACTAGTCAAGACCAACTTGATGATCAGAGATGAATTTAATATCTAGAAAAACTCATCAGAAAAAAATAGGGGTAATTCAACAAACTACTGCCTGAAGAATGAAGAAACATAAATTGAAGCAAACAAGACAAATGATTGTTGCCATGGGTGACCAATACTAACTTTGATACACATGACCACCACCAGATGACATCCCAAGCCACTTTATGGGCCTCAGCCAGTTATCCACCTTACTCTGATAGCATCCTAAGAACTTTTTTTTCCTTTCGCTAAATGTACAGGGTAACAGAACAAAATTTTCCCTATGGGGTTATTTCTTTATTTTGGTTCCATATCTGTTTTACATATTTTGTTTCACTTTAGACAGAGGCCCATTTCTGGGGGAAGCCTCTTCGGCTCCCCGGAGCTAACCGAGCTGATATGAATGTATTAGATCCTGGCATCAGTTTAACCCCTGCACTGTGCACCTGGTTTCGGCAAAAACTTCTAGGGGCAATTGTCTAGGACATATTCTTGTTGTTTTTATAAATATTCAGGTTTAATTTAATGTCAAAATGTTTCCAAACTCAACTATTTTCATTTAAAAACACAAAGAGTAATGAAAACATTAAAAAACATTAAAATATAGCCTAATTAAAAAAAATAGCACAACTCTCAGAGCGCCTAAAGGCGCTTTGCGCAGTGCAGGGGTTAAGCGAATGGAGTTCTAGGCCTACCAGGGACCACAAGCCAGAACCTGGCCCCCTCAGAGAGGCATGAGGAGCAATGGCCTATAGAAGCCCCAGTGTGGTTGAAAGCATTCTGTCTGCCATCCACCGGGTCAGGCACCCAGAAAGGTAAGCGCCCCCAAAACGAACCCCTATTCTGGTTAAGAAATTGCTACTGAAAGCCAAACTAGTGGACAGAACTCCCCAAATGAAAACGAGCAAACGGCATGGCATCACCATGTCACCGTACTGCTGTCTGTGCAGTGTGCAGCTTCCCCCACCCCGGGAGGGGGAAGGGGATCCCCAGACCCCCGCGCCTACTATCCACACCCCAGTTCTGTGGCTGATATGAGGCTGGCAAGGTCGTGTGACTCTGGCTCGCAATTTCCAGTCCTGTGCCTTGTGGTGTAGTACTGTGCTTGGAGAAGCGCGAGCCTGAAGTATATTCTCAAGTACTCGGGCTGCATGCGCCTAGGGTCACCTTCCTTAGATGCCCTTGGGGCTTGGGGTCATCTTCCACAAGTTACCTTGGGGGCTACCTCCGTTAGGTCTTTTGCTGCTTGGTGATTGGCCGCCCTTGTAGTCAGCTGGAGTGTTTCCTTCACCCCCCTGTTCTTATTGGTTTTCGGTCCTCCTCGTTCTTTTGTAATTCTCTTCTTTCCGTGCTCTGTCTTGACACTGTTCGTTTTTTTTTTTCCATACTCCTCGTTGGTGCCTCCCCGCCGAGCAGGTTATGCGGTTCGGCCCCTGTGTTCTGCGCATGCGCCGTGGTAGTTTGTTTTGGTCTAGGCGGAGTGCACAAGTGCTGGTGTTTTGCGTTCTTTTCTCTCGGGGTGATACACCTCTCGCTCTTCTCCATTCTCCATTCCGTGCCCCGTAGATACTGGGTGTTCTGGATAGCAGCTATGGGAGGACGGCGGAATTTTCCCTGTGTTATGGGTGTGTGGTGCCTCCTTCACCTCTACCCTGCTCTTCTGCATGTGCAGCTCTGGCCTTTTTCCCCTGGCGGTGCTCCAGAATCTTCTCGGCTACGTTGTGTCGTGATACGTTCGTGCCTACACAGACAGATAAACAAATAGAGAATACCTTGATAATTTGGAGAACCAATACCTGATATTATCTTCTAGGTGACTTCAACTTGCCTAGTCTCAGGTGGAGAATAGCAAACCAATAATATTATACCAGAATCTATCAGGAACCTAACAACCACAGATTAGAGAACTACTTAGATTCTGTGCACATTTTCACTTACTCAGCAGATATCGGAGCCAACGAGAAATGAAAATATTCTAGATCTGTCTTTACGAACAATGAAGACATTATCAGAGACATTACGATATCAGATACCACATATTCAGATCACAAGCTCATTGAAGTGCAAACTACCATCATACTCAGATAAACCTAAAACGTTGATAAAGCGAGAGGGGCTATTCAGTAAATTCAATTTTAATAATAAAAGGATAGACTGGGAGATAATAAACAGGGAACTTAAAAACATTCCATGGGAAACTGTTTTAAGTAATAAAAGTCCTACAGAAGGAATAGAAAAACTGACTTCGGAAGCGTATCAAGTCTGTCTGAAACATGTTCCTTTGAGGAAAGCCAGAAAGAGATCCAACGTAGAAAGAGAACGCAGAAGACACTATAAACGCAGGAAAAGAATAACGGAACTGCTTATGCAGACACGAATTTCCCCTCAAAGAAGGAATAATTTAAATAGGGAGATTGAAGAAATCGAGCGGAAATGAACACTCATAAACTGAAGAATGAAAGGAAAGAAAGAAGTTAGAACAGAAAGCAATTCAGGAAATAAAGAAAAATCCAAAATACTTCTTCACATATGCGAAATCAAAAGCAAAAACTACTGCCAGTATTGGACCTATTCGTACAAGTGAAGGTTCATACACGGAGGATGACAAAGAAATTAGTGAAATCCTAAAAAAGCAGTATGAGGACATGTTTAGCACTCCAATAAACAACATGAAAGTAGAAGATCCAGACAATTTCTTTATGCGGGATATCCAAACCCCTGTAAATATAACTGATATCAACACGAGCGCACTAAATTTTGAAAGAGAAATTGAAAACATGCCCATGCACTCGGCCCCAGGTCCAGACTCATGGAATTCAATATTTATAAAGAAATGCAAAGTGCCGGTAGCACAGGCACTCAGTATAGTGTGGAGGAAGAGCTTGGACACGGGGGAGATACCAGATGCACTTAAAGTAGCAGACATAGCCCCTCTACACAAGGGAGGGAGCAAAGCATTGGCAAAGAATTATAGACCAGTTGCACTAACATCGCACATAATAAAAGTATTTGAGAGAGTGATTAGGAGTCAAGTCACCAATTTCATGGAAACCAATGACCTTCACAACCCAGGCCAACATGGATTTCGAGCGGGAAGATCGTGCCTCTCACAGCTACTTGAGCACTACGATAAAGTCACTGAGGCATTAGAAGAAAAACAGAATGCTGATGTGATATACACGGACTTCGCAAAGGCATTCGATAAATGTGACCATGGCGTGATAGCACACAAAATGAAGTCAATGGGAATAACCGGTAAAGTAGGACGCTGGATACTCAGTTTTCTGTCAAACAGGACTCAGCGAGTAACGGTCAACCATATAAAATCTAGTCCAAGTGCAGTTAAAAGCTCTGTACCTCAGGGTACAGTCCTTGCACCGCTGCTTTTCCTTATTCTCATATCAGATATAGACAAAAATACAAGTCACAGCTTCGTATCATCCTTTGCAGACGACACAAAAATCAGTAAGAAAATTACCTCGGCTGAAGACATTGAAAAACTTCAAGCTGATATTAATAAAGTTTTCGACTGGGCATCAGAAAATAATATGATGTTTAACAGTGACAAATTCCAGGTACTCAGGTACGGTAAAAATGAGGACCTTAAACATAATACAGGGTACAAAACACAATCAAATGTGCCCATAGTAGGAAAACAACATGTAAAGGATTTGGGAATAATGATGTCTGACGACCTAACGTTTAGGGAGCATAACCAAGCAAATATTGCGACAGCCAGAAAAATGATAGGATGGATTACGAGAACTTTCAAATCCAGGGATCCCATCACAATGCTTGTACTCTTCAAGTCACTTGTGCTGTCCCGTCTTGAGTACTGTTCAGTACTCACTTCCCCCTTTAGAGCAGGAGAGATTGCTGAAATAGAGGGAATACAGAGAACATATACGGCACGCATAGACGCGATAAAGCACCTAAATTATTGGGATCGTCTCAAAGCTCTCCAAATGTACTCACTAGAAAGAAGACGAGAGAGATATCAAATAATATACACCTGGAAGATACTGGAGGGCCAGGTCCCAAATCTACACAGTAAAATAACAACGTACTGGAGTGAACGATATGGAAGAAAATGCAGAATAGAGCCAGTGAAGAGCAGGGGTGCCATAGGCACAATCAGAGAACACTGTATAAACATCAGAGGTCCGCGGTTGTTCAACGTCCTCCCAGCAAGCATAAGAAATATTGCCGGAACAACCGTGGACATCTTCAAGAGGAAACTAGATTTATTCCTCCAAGGAGTTCCGGACCAGCCGGGCTGTGGTGGGTATGTGGGCCTGCGGGCCGCTCCAAGCAACAGCCTAGTGGACCAAACTCTCACAAGTCAAGCCTGGCCTCGGGCCGGGCTTGGGGAGTAGAAGAACTCCCAGAACCCCATCAACCAGGTATCAACCAGGTACATTTGGCAGGTGAGTTTCTGCGGTCTGGTGTGTCTTTCAGCCAGGTGCTGGTTCAAGGTTTTTGGATAAGAATATCACCGCACAGGTGACTGCAGAGGGCCTGTTGGCCCTTACGTGGCAGCTCCTATTTCTACACATCCAATCCCACTCATGCATGTCATTCCATGCTTGAGTCAATCAAGGGGCCCCACCTCATCCATGTTATGAGGTACAGTGGTGGCGGTGAAGGTTATGTGGTAAATGTTCCTGTGTCAGAATGTTATGAGGTGACATTTTGCTGCAATTTTGTGACTGGGGATGCATGTTGGTGATTGATTGTGGCGTTTTGTTTGGCTTTTGCATGCTTTTTCCTGTGGCCTTCCTTGTGTGTGTGTGTTCTTTGTCACATGGGGGATCTCGGCCCTGTTTTTCGTGGTCTTATCTGGGTCCCCTAATTACTGTCCCGTCTTGGGGTGCCTGGCTTAGCCCTTCCATGTACTTTGGATTCTCTGTACTCACCTAGTTGTACTTATCTGGTTGTACTTGCCTTGTTGTGTTGCGGGGGTTGCGCTCTGGCTTTTTGGTCCCACTGCTCGCCTGTCATTCAACTAGTGCATGGGTTCCTGAGCCTACTGGGCTCTGTCATGTCTGCACTTGCGGCTGTGTGTGGAGTCAGCCTCCACCACTTCCCTTCC
>WNGS01165523.1:13314639-13418919 GCA_020271785.1 Procambarus virginalis | reverse complement strand
AAAATTTTGCAAACAGAACAGTTATCTAGAATACAGAATAACTGGACTTCCAAAAATAATCAGAAAAAATCAATACCCACTCGGCACAGGAATTTCAAACCAATAATACTTTTTCAATACTTTGACTATTCTAGTACTTTTTAAAGTAAATATTATTAAAAGATACAGTTCTGTTTTGTTTTACTATAATTATGCTGTATTATAAACAATTTTGTTGTGGGTAGCCTAGTACTACAACAATGTAACATACCAACAATGTGATGAGAATTTCACTTATTTGGATGTGTATTTTAATACAGTACAGTATTTGTGACTATTTAAAACATCTGCCTGCATAAATGGACACTAAATTCTGTAGGAGAAAGATGAGATATCTTAACATGTACAAAGTAGATATTCAGTAGAAAATTAGCATAGCTGTAGATTGAGGTTGTTGAGGACAAGTTAGTAATACTATACCACATTCAATGTTTCTAAATTAAAAAAACTCAGCACCGAATGCAATGAAATGCCTCTGGAGGAGCCCAAGTGAATCCCCTTCAGTACAGAGCAGAACTTGCTCCATACAGAAAGTTACATCGGAATTCGTGTCTGGCTTATTGAGGACCAGAGCCAGAAGCTGCCCTCCTTCAGAGACATGCAGGAAGTGACAATTTGTCACAGCCACCAGAAAATCAGCAAAACCTCACAGGTAACAGGAGAGTTTACAGAAAATGAAGTCTCGAAACTGCAAACCAACTCTGTAAACAATTCACACAGAACAAGGGATTCACTGAAACTAGTTTTAAACTTGTTAGTACCAATCACCACCACCTGGTGGCCTTGGCCCAGCCTGCAGCTGGCTTTCCTGTCCATCCATGGAGCTAATGAACAACCGACAGCAAGACAGGAACCTAAAAAGAGCCAGGAGGTGGACCCACCAGTCCTGGGAGTGATGAAATGGATGGAACCAGAGAAAACAGAACAATGCCCAGAGCCAAATTCTGGCCAGAGTAAAGGCAATGCAGGCAAAGCTGAGGGTCCTGCACAACCACTCAACTAACTAGCAAATCACCCAAAGCAGATCAAACACCAGCCAGCGACAAAGCTTCAGACAGTGCAAAGCCATCGAAGACAGAGAAAGAGAAGCCGACCGAGTCCCAGATGAAGTCCAGACAAATCTGAACCTGAGATGGAACCGATGGGGACTTCTTGCAGTTCACTGGGAACCCAAACCTGGCATGCTAGGAACGAACCATATGCCTGGCTTCCTGACATACAGACTGACTGGAAGCCTAAATCAACCAGTTACTAAGGTAAACCAAGACATGAACCCCTAGAAGGTGCAGCCAGGCAACAATCACCATCACCAACCTGGTAAACACACAAACACACATGGAGCCAGACTCAAAACCTTGAAGCAGTAAGCCTGATGCCCCACAAAACCTAACCAGTCCCTGAACTTGGGATGAACAGGGCATACCAATATACATCCTTGAAGTTCAGGGACACTATTCAAGCTCCAACCTGTAAAACCAGGTGCACTTGAGACTAGGTGGTCATGCAGAAGGTTGGACATTGCATGAAGGCCTTCAAAACCAAAAGATCTGGTTCAAAAGATACTGTAGGTCCACTGAGTCCCTCTTTAGGACCAGAAACAACCAGGACACCCACTGAAGGGATGAGACCAACTTGATCATGCCTGAGGCCAACCAACTTGCATTGACCAGATGCAGAGCTGGGGAATATATCTTTGTCAGTGTAGGGGTAGTACTAGCGGGCACGCTAGGAAGGAAGCCAGAGTGCATGCACTCCGGAGCACAACAAAAGGAAGCCAGAGTGCATGCACTCTGGAGCACAACAAAGTCATGCCCACACAACAAGTGAACAAATCCACAAGGGCCGTGACGAGGATTCGAACCTGCGTCCGAGAGCATCCCAGACGCTGCCTTAATTGACTGAGCTACGACATGGTCAAAAGGAGTTGAATCCGAAGTTCTACTGAACTTACTGGATCCTGCATACTCTCCGAGGCACAAACCAGGGTTTTACACAAGTCCCCCCATGCACTCGAGCTATGTCAACAGGCCATTCTCACTCTTCGTCCTACCTTCATTACACACAGAAATCACAATTGTGTGATGCATCAAATGAACAAATCCACTAGGGCCGTGACGAGGATTTGAACCTGCGTCTAAGAGCATACCAGACGCTGCCTTAATCAACTGAGCTACGACATGGTCAAAACTTCTTTTGAGCTCGAGTGCATGGGGGGGAGTTGTGTAAAACCCTGGTTTGTGCCTTGGAGTGGCTGCACGATCCAGTAAGTTCAGTAGAACTTCAGTTTCAACTCTTTTTGACCATGTTCAGTCGATTAAGGCAGCGTCTGGGATGCTCTCAGACACGGGTTCGAATCCTCGTCACGGCCCACACAACAAGCCTAAAATATAGAACAGAGTACGAAACAAATGCCCCTGCAAGAACAAGTCCAAAGATGGCCAGCAATTAACTTAAAGCAGAGGGGGCTTGTCACGTCTGAAAGACCCGGAACACTACTGTCCATAGGATATCAGCGGAAGAACTGGGTACGGTGGGTGGGTGTGTGCAGGAGCCAGGTCTCTTGGTCATGGTATTCGGTACTATGAGTTTTGCACTAATTTTGAATACTTCTCTCGTTCTGTTTGAATCATTTGTGGAGTTGTTTGGTGATTATCAAGGATTCAGACTCTGAAAATCCTCCAGTTTTCTGTAAAGTTTAACTAACGTTCTGGTTGCTTTTTCGATGTAGTGGCAAATTGTCACTCACTCTCTGCGCCTTTGTGAGGAGACCAGGTTTTGGGTTTGATTCCTGGTAAGCCAAACTGAATTCCCACGTCTGATATGATCCATTTGCAAAGAGCAATCTCAAAGAGATAGCTTCAAGAAGTCATTGGGGGCTTCCTCTAGGAAAATATCCATGGAGCTACATCACTCAATTCAAAAGAAGCCATACTTCTTTCCTCAAACTGAAGTACAATATTTTAAGTTTCAATTTACTATGAATAGGTATTCTTTAGAAACTAAATGGAAACCTGTCTGAAGAAATGCAAATACTGCAATGCCAAAACTGAGAATACCTGATTACACACAGAAATCACAATAGCGTAATGCATCAAATAAACAAATCCACAAGGACCGTGACCCTTATGGTCACAAACCCTCGTCACGGCCCTTGTGGATTTGTTCATGAGAATACCTGATAATTTGTCTAATTAAAACCAAATGTGCATGGAGATAAAAAAAATTACAATGCTTTAACTTATTCACAAAGTTAAAAAATGGAAAATAAAATGAATACTCACTTCTAGGCTGCAGATTTTGTCACCACTAGAAAATGAACCTATACTATCAGAGGAATTGCCAGAGGAGCCCGAGTCTGAGCCGGGTCCAGTTGACTTGATCCACGCTACACACCGAACAGGAGTTGGTGAATTATCTGTCAAGTTAATAGACACTGAGATCTAGGGAAGTACAGCAACCTAACATCATTATGACAACATTATATTACATGACTGATACAACCAAACAGAACAGACACATTTGAGATTTCTTATAGGATGGAGAAGAGTGTTAGCGAGAGTGCTCATTCTGTCAATACATTACTGACTCTTTTCAACATGTGGATCACTTCACTAATTTCTAGATTTGTTCCAGATTTGTGATCCTTACTTACCCTTTCATACTCAACAAGCAATATTATCATCCACCACATTCTCGCATGATCCAAACCATTGCTAAGTACTTCTCTGAATACACAACCTTGTACTTTTGGCCTCTGCCATCCCACATCTATAGTTCTCAAATTTTACTCTAATACCAACATACCCTTTTTTTTAATTCAAATAAATATACAGGTGCAAGGGTCGGACATTCTAAAAAAAAAACAAGTGTTGAATGTAATTAAACGCCATTTTCTAGGTGAGCCCCGGAGGCTCCCGGGAGCTATAGGACTGATATACGCTATATTAGTCTGGGGCTTCAGTCAATGGAGTTCTGCCTACCGGGGACCACGAGCCAGAACCTGGCCTGCTCAGAGAGGCACAGGGAGCAATGGCCTAAGGAAACCCCCCCCCTTGTATTCCCCCCATATATTTGTAATATCCCTTTGTAATACCCCCAGATATTGGGGGTATTCCCTGTCTGCCATCGACTGGGATTAGGCACCCAGAAAGGTAGGCATCTTAAAACAAACCCCACATAATAGGAAACTGCAAAAAAACCCAAGACCGAACAGAGAAACAAAACTCCCAAAAAGAAAACAAGGAAAACAAGCAAACATCAAACGCTTGTCCGTGCAACTACCCGGACCCCCTCCCCCGCCACCTGCCCAGCTCCTCAGTTCCCTGTAAGTACAAGATCTTGTTTTTTTATTATTGTATCTCTGTGTTGATCTGAGTGGTCAACCACAGTTCTCACCTTCTCGTACCTGACACAGGTATAGGTGGAGACATCCGACGGTGAATGCGTGTTTATCTGTGTGGTATCATGACATTTCACTCGTCTGTGAATGTGAGCTTCACATACACCATACATTTAGTTATTGTGTGACATAATTATTGTGCATGTTTATTGCCTGTCCCATTGACAGTGCCATTGTGATTTATTGTGCATCATCATTACCCGAGTATCCGGTTAGAACTCTTGTGATCCCTTTGCACACCGGCAATTAGGTTTGCCGTTAATGATTGGCGGTCAATTGTGTTAAGTTGCGTGTTTCTCCACGAGTGGATCCGAATTGATTAGCCAGACGTCAAGAGTCTCGCTAATGTAATCATAGCTTTTCTGACGCCAAACTAAAGTAAATCAAGCCCGTTTGTATTAGCGGTTAAGTTAGTAAATAAACTACTGTTAAGCTTTATGCGGTGTTACCGTTGAACCACTTCTGAATACTGCCAACTATTACTCAAGCCTTCAGCTCTAGGTGTCTTCAACACCAAGTTGCCTATTATTCACTAAACTATAAATGTGATGAGGACCCTTGGAGTCCCTTAAAGTGTTTCAAGCATTGAGGAGATTCCAATGATCAACATGGACCAGGACCAGGTGAGGCTAGTCTAAGAAGAGACACTCAAGGACTCTAACTCGACCTTGCTTCCAGGCCCTGTATGGTTGCTCTCGTATTTTCTCTGCTGGATTCCGACAGCTTCGTGAAGCGTCTGCCACATGTACATTGGTGACATACACATTGCAGTCGGGAAAGAGAAATAGAAATCCCCACAACAGCCGTCACTATGTATGCATACAGCACAGCACCTTGCACCCATAGTGACAGCTTCGTGAAGCGTCTGCCACATGTACATTGGTGACATACACATTGCAGTCGGGAAAGAGAAATAGAAATCCCCACAACAGCCGTCACTATGTATGCATACTGCACAGCACCTTGCACCCCAACCAGCACAACACTTCCTACTCAGGGCAAAACAAAGACCACAAAACTGCAGGTGGCCCCAACAGTGGGATAAATGCAGAGCAGCAGGAACCCCCATGGAAGTGAAGGTCCGAAAGTCTTAGGGAAGGCAACCCTAGAACCCAAGGGTAGTACTTACAGGATGTTTAGGGAAGGCAGCCCTAAGCGCATATAGACCCAGTACATTATGTTACTCCTGGCCAACGTGCCATAAACAGCAGGAAACACCACAAGGACACAAAATCATGCAGAAAACCAAGGCCAGAGTTGACAAATGGAGTACTTCAAGCCTACGAACTGAAGAGCTGGGCAGCCGGCGTGGGGGTCCAAGGCTCCCCCTCCCCCTCATAGGGGGGTGGGAGGAGCTGCACAGACAAATGGTGCGGCGGTGGTTAACATTTTCCTTGTTTTCTTTTGGAAGTTCTGTTTCTCTGTTTGGTCTTGGGTACTTTGCAATTTCCTACCATGTGGGGTTTGTTTTGAGATGCCTACCTTTCTGGGTGCCTAACCCTGGTCGATGGCAGACAGGACATACCCCCAAATACAAGGGGGTTTCCCTAGGCCATTGCTCCCTGCGCCTATCTGAGGGGGCCAGGTTCTGGCTCGTGGTCCCCGGTAGGCAGAACTCCATTAACTGAAGCCCCAGACTAATATAGCGTATATCAGTCCTATAGCTCCAGGGAGCTTCCAGGGTTCCCCACAGAAAAGCCTGTATCTTAGACAAGATAATGTAAATTTTGCCAAGCCATAAGTAAACACATAAGGATACTGTATATGTAAAATACACGAATGAGCAAATTCATCACCTTCTACACCAGATGAGGTAGTTTCTAAGGTACACGCCGGGGCCCGCTTTTTTCGTTGCTTGCCCACAGCACATTTCTCTTCCCATGCTTTGTAATCATCCTCCCAACTGGGGCTCTCGCCTTCCTCACCCTCAATAAACCTGGAAGGTGGTCCATCCTTGGGTCGTGCCCCACCTAAGGGTTGGGACGGGGAGAGGCTTAGACGAACCATGGACCCTTCCACATCAGCTCCTGATATTCCTGAAATAATTAAAATAATAAATTTGTAACTTATCAAAATTAATAAATAAATAAATAATAAATAACCATCAAGAGGAATCTCAAGCATACACCACAAACTCCTTCACTGCGAAACCCTGATCACATTATACTTCTTTTCACAATTCTCCCAGTTTTTGGCTAAAGTTGTAATATGAGTGGTCAACTTTGTCCTTTCCATAAGGAAAAGGCAAAGAAGCTCACAGTTTTCTAAAAGCTCAAAGTTCTCTAAACAAATGGTTTAAAGGCAACTATGCCTAATTATTTATCTAAGTAATTATTAAATGTTACAAACAGTACTCAATTGTAATTGGAACCAAGGTGGTCAGAAGGGAGAACATATTCTGGAGTGTATCTGCCAGGACTCCTTTACATGAAGATGACTAAAATATCTATGGAAGTGGAGTGATGACCTCAGATATGCATTCTCTCATAACCCAAGGTGAAACCCCATCTAAGCCCACTTCCTTGTTTCTACCCAGCACCTGAAGCATTTTTTCACTTCACCTTCAGTCACCTCTATGTACTGTATGGTATCCTCTAAAATTCATACTGTGTGTTTCTCTAAGACTTCATTTTACACAAATGCACTTTGGAACTGTTCTTTTAGTGTTTGACACATTTCTTTTTTATTCACCATAAATCTATTCCCCTTTTCTACTTCTGAATTTTATCTTTTACATGTAATTAAAATAAATTATTGCACTTATCTGCAATCCCCTTCTCAAAGTTTCTTTCTAACAAAGTGGGGTCTTGGGAGACTCCACTTGTTGAGCCTTCCAACTCAAAATCTTTCCTCTGACTGTGACACTTTGTTCCATCAGGTCCATCAGGTACTCTGTAACCTACTTTTGTGTTTTCCCAGTTATCCCAGCTTGTTCTCCAGCCTTTCATGATGGGTTGGTGGTGATGTGTTGAGGTATGCTGTAATGTTGTGCAGTGGTGGTGCAATACTTATTTATCGGTGAATATGGGGGGGGGTTAGATCTAAGTCTTTAGACTATTTGTACATATTGCTTCTTGACCAAGTTCAGTATAATGTTTGCAACTGAAGCTGTGGACAGAAACTGTGGATGATAAGGTTTTGGTGGTGTGCTAACCTATCAGTGCTCATTATTCCTGGTCACTAAGTGTTTTGTACTTCGGCCATTTTTAAATCCCTTGATTGTATTTGCTCTTAAAGTTGTTGACAAAGGCAGCTTTCAAAATATCTTACAAAGTAGTCCATTTGTTGACAATCCATACAGTGTACTTCATTTTGTTTTTTTAACCAATTTACATTTCTAGCTGTCAGGGATGACCTTGTCCAATTTTCTCTCAATTTAATGTAGCTATCCTTGTCCACCTTGTTAATACCCATTGGTATCTTATATTTTGTGATCCTATTTCCTCTGCTCCTGCTCTCCACTGGGGTTGTTAGATTATATATAATAAAATGTCCTCAAAATAACTGAGAATATGCTGTGGTACGCTGTGACCATATTTTAAGACAAAGTATAGAGCTTTTTAGTTCCTGAGAGAAGGAATAAATTATGACAATACTATGGAAAGTTGGGTGGCATTAAGGAAAGATGAGAGTGCAATGATAATATCTCACATTAAATTAATTAAGAACATCAATTAAAATAGAGGAAATTGTAGATTTGAGAAATGGAGGACATAACAAAAAAAAATGAGATGGATAGTTATGATGAGAGACAATTTGATAGATCCATGAACAATGCACACATAGTAGTAATAATTTGGTCTTAGTGGAAGCAGTTGCATGTTGTGAGAGGAACAAAACTACTAGGAACAAAAATTATATTATAGAAAGACAAATGTTATTTGGAAAAATTTAAAATTTCTTTTCCTGCAGTACTGTACTGTACTTTCATTCAGTAAAGCAGACTTGAAAAATAGGTTTTCTAAACACTGCAATTTGTGCATACTTAGACACAAATGTGTCACCTAATGAAAAGAAACATAGCAAACCTGAAGAATGTTGTCTCTGCAAACACTGCTGTGAAGCTTGTTGATGCATAGAGCCTGCTGTCTGATTTGGGCGGCCAGCATGTGGCACTCCCATGTGAATTCCCTGCATTGGAGGTAATGTAATCGTACCACCAGAAACTGTGCTCCCACCAGGAGACTCTGCAACTCGAATACTGCCTGATTCACCATCAACTCCACTACTGCTCGTCTGATGAAATGTGGAATACATTTGAAATTATAATCAGTAAAAAAATATGAAGCAAACACTTCAGATATGTAATTACAATACATTATATTACAGAACATACCATGTATGCAATTATTTAAGTACAGACAGCCACGTGCTTTGTGAACGTCGTGTATCTGAAACTTTCAATTTCCCGATTAGGGTTGGTTTGGATACTCAGGTTCGGGAAGTACAAGGTTCGCATAAAATAGTTTGGGTATCTCATCGGGCAAGCGTCCAGCAGGCCTCGCGAAACGGGGTGGTGGGGGATGGTTGGGTGGGACATGGGCCTAGTTTGCCCACTGACAGTGTCGAGGGCAACTCTAGTGCCTTCTACCCTGTGACGTCACAGATCCATGGCCCATTGTTCCCATTTTTTTTATTTGTCATGAGACTGGAGTGTTCTTAACTCTACAAATGAGGTGGTAGTGGTACTGGGAATATAAAAAGAAAAAAATAGAGAAGATAAACTTAGTTATTATTCTAATATACAAACTGCCAGATGCAACGGCTGAGGAATTCACAGAGCAGATGAACAAAATAGAGAATAGTCTTGATAATTTGGCGAACCCAATACCTGATATCACCTTCTGAGGTGACTTCAATGTGCCTAATCTAAGATACAGAATAGCAAACAATAACATTATACCAGGAAATCTATATGGACATAACCAACCACAGATTAGAGAATTGCTTAGATTCTGTGACAAATTCTCACTCACCCAGCAGATATCAAAGCCAACTAGGAACGAGAATATTCTAGATCTGGTCTTCACATACAATGAAGACATAATCAGGAATATTATGATCTCAGATACCACATACTGTACTCAGATCACAAGCTCATTGAAGTGCAAACTACCATCAATACTGGTAAGAGACCTAAAACAATGAAATTTAATTTTAATAATAGGATAGACTGGGAGAAAATAAGCAGGGAACTTACAAACATTCCATGGGAAACTATTCTAAGTAATAAAAATACTACAGAAGGAATAGAAAAAGTGACTTCGGAAGCATATAAAGTCTGTCTGAAACATGTTCCTTTGAGGAAAGCCAGAAAGAGGTCCAACATAGAATGAGAACACAGACGACACTATAAAAGAAGGAAAAAATCAGCGTTGAATGTAATGAAATGCCATTTTCTGGGTGAGTCCCGGAGGCTCCCCGGAGCTATCCAGGCTGAATGGATATGTATAACTTTCTGGCATCAGTCAATGCATGGAGTTCTTGCCTACCGGGGACCACGAGCCAGAACCTGGCCCCCTCAGAGAGGCACGAGGAGCAATGGCCTATAGAGACCTCCCTTATTATTGGGAGCATTCTATGTCTGCCATCGACCGGGAAAGGCACCCAGAAAGGTAGGCGCCCCAAAACAAACCCCTATTCTGGTAAACTATTGCGACCGAAGACCGAACAGGCGAACAGAACTCCCCAAACGAAAATTAATCCTCATGACGTCGTCATGTCGCCGTGCCTCCGTCTTAGGCTGGATGTCAAAAACCCAAAAAAACACCGCCGACCGGTAGGGAGGGAGGGATGCCGGGGAGCCTCCGGGACTCACCCAGAAAATGGTGTTTCATTACATTCAACGCTGGTTTTCTGGGGGAGCCCCGTCGGCTCCCCGGAGCTAACTACCCAAAGATAAGGAAACAGGGACTTACCCGGGTGGCGGGCCGTCCTCACTCTTCAATGCGAAGGCAAGACAACTGGCTGCAACCGCCGACCCAATGCAACGCAGGCCCGACTAGGCCCAGGGACATTCACCAGGTAGCGAGCGGCCAGGACCCTGTTCGATCTCCAAAAACCCCGGGCCCGAATGTCCACCCAAGACATGTTGCCAAAAACAGCCACCAAGGGGAAAAACCGCAGGCTGGCTACACTTTCGCAAACTGGGGCCAGAGGCACGACCGCACCAGATCGCATCAGCCTGAGAACTGAAGGTTGGGTCGCCGGCGGTGGGGTCTGGGGCTCCCCCCTTCCCCCTCCCAGGGAGGGGGGGGGGGTTGCGCAGACGGAGGCGCGGCGACATGATGACGTCATGAGGATTAATTTTCGTTTGGGGAGTTCTGTTCGCCTGTTCGGTCTTCGGTCGCAATAGTTTACCAGAATAGGGGTTTCTTTTGGGGCGCCTACCTTTCTGGGTGCCTTTCCCGGTCGATGGAAGACATAGAATGCTCCCAATAATAAGGGAGGTCTCTATAGGCCATTGCTCCTCGTGTCTCTCTGAGGGGGCCAGGTTCTGGCTTGTGGTCCCTGGTAGGCAAGAACTCCATGCATTGACTGATGCCAGAAAGTTATACATATCCATTCAGCCTGGATAGCTCCGGGGCGCCGACGGGGCTCCCCCCAGAAAACATGTGTTGAATGTAATGAAATGCTATTTTCTGGGTGAAACCAGGCTCCACGAAGCTATCCAAGCTGATATGGATATATCAGACTTTGGCATTAGTCAATGTGAGTGGAGTTCTAGGCCTACTGGGGACCACGAGCCAGAACCTGGCCCCCTCAGAGAGGCACGAGAAGCAATGGCCTAAAGAAATGCACATGTGGTTATGGAGCATTCTATGTCTGCCATCAACCGGGTCAGGCACCCAGAAAGGTGAGCATCCCAAAACAAACCTCTATTCTGGTTGAAACTACTACTGAAAGTCACACGAGTGAACAGAACTCCTCAAATGAAAATGAGCAAACAAGCATGACGTCACCATGTTGCCGTGCCGTTTGTCTGCGCAAACCCCCCCCCCCCCTCCCAGGGAGGACGAAGGGGGAGCCTGGTTGATACCTGGTTGAGCCCCCAGACCCTATTGTCAGCGATCCCCCCTGCAGTTCTGAGGCTGGATATCAAAACACAAGAAAAACCGCCGACTGGAGGGAGGGAGGGTTGCCATGGAACCTCCGGGTCTCACCCAGAAAATGGAGTTTCAATACATTCAATGCTTGTTTTCTGGGGGAGGGAGCCCCTTCGGCTCCCGGAGCTACTTCACCAAAGATAAGGAAAGAGGACGCACCCAGGAGGAGTACACACACGCCACCTCAAAAGAAGCAAGACAACCAGGCACCGAAGGACCCAGCAACAACCCGGGATCCCGAACCAGGAACAGGCAAGAATGGAAACCGGGGCAACCCAAAGCACATTCCCAGACATAGAAGCCGAGCGCGCCAGCAACGGCAGAGAGCTGCAAGCGGACACAACACATGATGCACCCCTGGCCTAACTAACCAAGCATCAACAACCCAAGGACCCCTCCGGAAAGCACATGACTCATTCTTCGCAGAAAAGGACACAGCTGCAAACGAACAAACAAATCACCAGAGCCAAAAAGGGCAGAAACCGCTGCCCCGGAGGAGAGCATGAAGCTCCCCGACCTGACCCCCAGAGGCCAATGCCAACAAGAAAAGAGCCGTAGAGAAACAATCCTGAACCAAAGGGGTCACAACAAACCAAAGGGAAGAGAGATAAGAGAGCACCCTGTCCAATGACCAGGACGACTCAGGCGGCGCATGAGCAGGCTAGAGGTGAAACAACGTCAGAGACATCTTGCAAAACGACACGGAAGGAACGTGAATGCCGAAAGCAAGCTGCAGCGGCTCCGACAGTATGCAGCACAAGATGGTCCTGAAACAACCACGAGAGAAAGGACAAGACAACCTTAACGGAAAGTGAAGCACACCTACGAAGAGACAAAAGAAATGGAAGAACCACCAGGAAACTTCATAATGCTGCCAAGACAAAGCACGCAGGTGGGACACCATTAACGAAACCACCTGATCACCATACAGATAAGGATAGACTCGAGTCAAAACACCAGACACAAAGACTTGAGAAGATCGAACCAGCCACGCAATGGACTGAACCGATCTGTTGAAAGAAGCTGAGACACAGGAAAACCCCTGGGTTCGGACACCGAGCAAGCAGCGCCTGAAACCAAGGCTGGTCCGGCCACCAAGGGACCAAGAGGACTACTTTTCCCAGGAACGTCTCCTGGGAGCAACGCTAGAACCTGGAGCAACAGCTGAACCAGGGGGAGAAGGTACAGGTAACCCCACCTCAACTAGTCCTGCTGAACCCCGAGAACTCAGCAGACGAGACACCCGAAGCGACCAGCCCTAAAGAGCCAAGTACCACATCAAACCTCCATGGTTCAGGCAAAGAACCACCGGCAGAGCAGTCCGAATGGAGCCCAATCGTCGATCCACGAGCGACCCCCGAACCCTCTGAAGTGACATCCACATAGCGCTGCGGGCCCGACAGAAGGACGGACCCAACTGCCCCTGGCCAGCCTGGTGAGCACTGGCCACAAAGCCCAAGCCAAGAGATGACTCGTCCGTGAATACAACGAGCAAGGGCTTGGGTAGGCGCCAAGGCACTAAATCCCAAAAACCCAAAGAAGCCGGCAACGCAGCAACAGACACAAAGCGCCCAGAGGTTGAACAAAGCGTTCACGAGAGAAGTAGAAGGGACGTCTTCGAAGGAACTAGAACAGCCGACGAAGCTAAACCTGACCCGGCGAGTAGACCATCATGGCAAAGTTCAGGCTCCAGCACAAACCCTTGAGCAATCACAGCATGACCCGGGAGCCCCTCAGAATCAGATGAAGACGGGAACCCAGGCGAAACAGAGCCGCCAGAGGAAGAGACAAGGAAGCTGTCGGAGCGTCCCATACAAGACCTAGCCAAGACCGAACCAGAGAGGTTTCCGCCTGTTAACCAAGAACCCAAACCCAGAGAGCTGGGAAAAGAACCAAATCCCTGGCGAGCAGACATGTGGACTGGCTGGGAGCCCAAACCAGTCAGTCGTCGAGGTAGGCCAGAACCGGAACACCTAAAAGACGCAGGCGGGCCATCACGACCCGAGTAAGTCATGTGAAAAGGCGAGGCGCCAAATTCAAGCCAAATGGAAGGCAACGAAAGCAGTAACCTTGATGCCCCACAACAAAACCGAGCCATTCTCCAAACCTCGGATGAATCGGGACGTGCCAATACGTGTCCTTAACACTTTAGTCCGGGCATGACGCAACATTGCGTCATCCGTTTACTGTTGGTAATCTCGGGGATGACGCAGCATTGCGTCATCCACTAAAATAATCGCCAAAAATCAGGTTTTTATCCGATTTTTGGGGGACTGGTTTTAAAATGTGCGCCTATGTCTTCCCTCTACACGCCTATGTCATGTTCAACACACAATAATACTAAATAATTGTGGGCAGGAATTGGGAGTGTAGCTGAAAGCGTCTGGGCGCTCACTTGCAGCTAATGCGTGGCCCGTCTTCAACTCGTCGGCGGTTGGAGCGTGACCAGGTTTTTTATTTTATAAGCTAATCTTCCTCTAGAGAATTCTATTGCGAACCCATTGATACCAAAATGAAAGACCTAGGACAAAAATTGAGGTGACCAGAGTGAAAAGAGTGAACACATTTTATCGATTTTGCGCGCTCCTGGGTAACTCGTTCGCATTTTCTCTGTTTGCTGAGGGTAATTAGCCGGGCTTCTGGAGTTTATATGCATTTAGTGCTGTAGAGAATTCTATTGCGAACACAATGATACCAAATTTAATCTCGTAGGACGAGAATTGAGGTGACAAAGTTGAAGAGAGTATACACTTTTCGGAATTAACACGCGCTCCCGTGAAACTCTGGGACCCAAATCGCACAGTTGAGGGGTGGCGCGCTGGGTACACCAAAGTGTTAAGGTCCAGGGATACCATCCAAGTATCCGGCTACAACTGAAGACAGACCTGGGACAGAGTAGTAGTCATCCAAAAGGAGGGGCAATAAACCCACGGGTTCAGACGGGACAGGTCCAGAACGAACCGGAGGTCTGCGCAGTCCCATTTTGGAACCGGAAACTCGTGGGAGAGACGAGGTCGTGTCGACCACGCCCAAGCGAACCCACTCCAAGATGACCCGACAGAGCGCAGGAGAAGAGCTCTGCCCTGCCAGCCCCGAATGAGGACGAGCCACCCAATGCCACCACAGGTCGCACGAAAACACCCAAAAGGCCCACAAATTGTGGGACCAAGCACGAGCAAACAGAGCAAGCCTTCCCCCCATCAATGGGATAAATCGCGAAAGGGCCGATGCACCTTACGAGAACCTAAGGGGTTCAGAGGGTGATTGCCGCGTCGAGCAGAAAAAGACGGTACCAAAGGGTGCTCCTGCGGCGAATCTGGCACCACTGACCTACCACGAAGGGAAAAACCCTGAACCCTGGCACGACTCTTCCGGGAAGGAACCCTCGGCCCCCCGGAAGACTAACAAGTCCGATATATGACAGCAACTAGCTGAAGCTGCCTGCAGATACTGCACAACTGCAGACTCTGCAAACAGCAACAGACAAAAAGGTAAAGATAACCTAAGAGCCAGGGGCCCAAGCAGATTCCAAAGAAGAAACGAGCACAGCCTTCGACACGTGAGTCGAGAAGCAAAAAACCGTGAAACCGCATCCCGCAGGAGCACCGCGAACAGCTTCAACCATGCAGAACACCTTGCGGCCATAGGAGGCCTCAAGCTCCTCCACATCCAACTCAAGCCAATCCGAGGACAGCTCGAGGAGGCAGAAGAAACGCAGGGTCGAAGCCAGCAGGCCACATGTACGCAAATCCTCTGCCACTAAAGCAGCCGAAAGGGAAGAATCCTGCACATGAAGCTGCATCACACCAACATCCTGCGGAAGGGCAGGGGGCAAACAAACAAGCATTAAGATGCTCAAATTTGCCCCCCAGGAAAACCTGCAACACCGTCTGAGCCTCCCTCCACTCAAGCGCGCGGGACTGACAGAATGTATGCCAAGCTTCCAACGAGAAGAGCGGGCAGTCTGCTAGCCAGGACAATTCCGGAACATCATAACGAACCCAGTACGGACATAAAGATCCATACACAAAGGAATGAGGATCCATCATGAAAGCATAATCCAGGTCACGCAGGAGGTAAGCCGCAAGGGCTTCCCGCACCACATGTGACGAACGCGGGAAGTCGAAAACCACCGGAAAGACGGAACAAGAAACCCACGGGATCATGGAACCAAACTCGGGGAGGGGTAAATGCCAAATCCAATTCGTGCAAGGAGGGTGTGAAAGAGAACCCCTCTCCTTGTAACACCAAGCCCCGCTCCGAGGGTACAAAAGCCCAGGCGGGTTCCAATGGGGCCCAAGGCCCCCAAGTCAACCCCCCTTCCCCCGCCACGGGAACCTCACCCCGAGGACCCGGGGCCGCGCCGTCGTCCAAACACCCCGCCTCTAAAGGCAGGAGCAGTCGAAAAAGCAGGATCAAAGAGGGCCCACTGGTCAGACCCAGAAGCTCTGGCAGGAGGACTAGGCTCGAATGCTTCTGCTGCTACCCCGAGATCACCAGTCTCAACACCCGCCAATGCTGAATTCCCATCGACAAATCGTGCAGCATCCACTAACGATGATATAAAATATGATTGAAATGCATATAAATTAGTGTAAAAAGTGTTGATGGAGTACAGTATTGTAAGTGTTAATGAATAATTAAGGCTCGACAAAAAGATATACTGTACACAGTGTAAATACAGAAATAAGTTTAAATTGTACAAGTGGGTTACAGCTGTAACTCAACATTTTTTTTATTAAAGTGCAGTGCATTACTCTTATGCAAATTAGTAGTAGGCCTAGCTGTTACGTGAAGTGATGCCTGAAAATAAGTGAACATACTGTACTGTATGTATAAAGAACAATATAAAATAAGCGCCACAGAGGATGACGTAATCTTCACAACTTCGTAATCTTCACAACTTCGTAATCGTCAGCTTCATAAAGGTCAGTTTATCAATTTTATTGCAGTATTACAACATATTTGTTTTCAACAAGAGCTACATATTAGTCTCTGAAAATGTATATTCTATCATTAGCACAGAAAAGGTGAACTCACAAGATTTCGTCTTGGCTAGCTCTGGGTTAGTGACAAGGGTCGATCGCCATTGCATGGCCTGGCCACCACAGCCTGTGTCGGCCTTGTTAAAAATAACAAAAATACATTACCTGTACTGTACAGGGGTAAAACAAAACATCTCTAAAATTTTATTGAGAAAACATTAACAATCATTGCTTGATAGCCATGAAACATTTTGCAATACAAAGGAATGAACCAATTTTTTCCCACCCATCTTGACTTGATCAGACCGTGTTCACTCATCATTTATGCAGCAGCCAACAGCTGGCTTAATCATCGGCGCTGCACTAACTAGGAATGCAATTACACAATAAACTTTATTTCATTTAAGTTATATAAAATATATATTACCTGAACGTTACTTGAAATATTACCAGCACTTCAACAACTTCGGAAATACTGTACCAAAGTCTCGCATTTAACAACACGGAAACAGTCCCATATAAATCATTAAATTGGGTGGATACTGTAATTATATCACTCTTACCTGACAAGGAGCATTATTGACATAATATGTGGGTAAGGAAGGAGCTTTATACATCTGATGGACTTCCTTATCCAGAAGCTTGTCCATAATGCGAGCCAGTCGATCTTGGTCATCCTTGTAGTGTGTCAAGAGAGTAAGTGCTAACTCTCCTCTCTGGTAAGTAAATAAATAAAAAACAGCATTGAATGTAATGAAATGCCTCTTTCTGGTAGAGCTCCAGTGGCTCAATGTAGCTATCTTGTTGAGATTGCTCAATAATACAAAGTTACACCAGTTGCCGGAGTCTTGTTTGGCCTAACAGGGTTATCAGAGGCAGAACCTGGCAATATCACAGTGGCATAGAGAGCAAATGACATTCCATCATTTCACTGGGAACGTAGCCAGAAAGTCAGTAATATACTGAGAAAAGATTCCAGAAGCAATTAACTGCTGCCCAGCTGGAATTTTCAACTTTCCCCTGACTGCTACTTGAGCCCATACGAATTAGTGATCCACTCCACATCATATAAATTGTAAACCACACTACCGTTGAAATAAACATGGTTTGAGTCTCCAAGTGCCCAGGTGAAAGAAATGTTTATTTCCATGGCAGTGTGGTTGACAATTTATATATGTACATGTATATAATTTAGTTTCAAGTAAACAATTTTTTATTTAAATAGGTTGGGGAGTTTTTGGCAGTTTTTTGGCAGGCTTCAGATCTTGTGGACCCAGCAGTTGTCAGAAAAGTTTTGCTGACTTTCTAGGTACTTTTCCAGTGAAATGACAGAATGCCATTTCCTCTCTGCACCTCTGTGAGGTGGCTAGGTTCTGGCTCCAGTCACAAGTAGGCCAAGCAGAGCTCCTGTGACTGATGTGGCTTTGAAGCATAGAGCAATCTAAGTGAGACTGTTACAGGAAGCCACTAAAAGGCTCCCACAGAAAAATTCTAATAAATGCATAATTTTTTTTTAAACACTTTAAGAAGTGAATCAATAAACTCTGAGAATATTCAGCTCAATATGTGGGAGTATATACAAGTTCCTTTTAAATAACTCAACATTGATTATAATCACTGGTGGCACATGTCCAATCCAGATGATTTCCACACCTGTCTTCTGGTGGCTTCACAGAGTAGAGGATGGTCAGCCTCACAAACATTGGCTTTCATACCAATTGCAGCAACAGCAGCATCAAAACCAAGTGTTTCATCCAGAGGCTGGCGGTAACTTTGTCCTCCAATACAACCTTTAGCTGTTCCTGAAACAGATGCTCTTGTCAGTATCAAACAAATAATTTACTCCTATATAATGATACATTTACATGGAAAAAATCAGCAGTGAATATAATGAAACACCTCTTTCTGATTAGGCCTTGGTGGCTCACCGAGATGGCTCCCCCTACTGACTCACATCAGCCTTAGGAGTCCTGTATAGCTTACCAGGAACCAGAGCCAGAACCTGGCCCCCTTCACAGAGGGGCCAGGTTCTTTGCCTTATTCATTGTCATTAACTTCAATTATATATATCTATAACTAGAATTTCAACTTACTTCAGTATCCAAAAATCTAGTTTTTCACCGATTCTCACCATTTTTACATATAGTGTGCACAACTGTCTGTTCTACAATCCCTATAGAATTGATTTTTCATAAACTCTAAACATTTAGAGTTATTAATTTTTGTTGTCTAAATTTGCGCACATTTCAAATGTCTATTTGACAAATTTTATTACAGTAAACTATATCGAAAACCTATATTCTAAATACATGAAAATGAAAATCATATGCTATTCTGAGAGCATAATAACACAAAATGAACAGTTGGTGATATTTTTATATTTTTGCAGCTGACTTCAAAATCTCAAGTTTTCAATATTCAATTTTATAATTATTTTTTATTTTCTTGTTTTTCAAGTTGCACTGGTATGATTTAGACAATATTGCAACATTTGCCTAGTAGATTATGCACAAAACTTTTGAAAGAGCTTCAGAAAATTAAAAAACAGAGTTCATTGTCACACATTTGACATTTTGCGCAGTTTGAGGGATAAGGGTTAAGGGCTAATAACCATAAACTCCATTTAAAATTGTTATAACTTTTTTACAAGATGTTCTGAATTTATTAGATGATCAACTAACTTATTTAGCACAAATATAAAACTAATCACCAAATCTTTATCACACGCAGGGTAGAGTATTTGTTATCTCGGAAAACCTTATTTTTTAATTATGGGACATAAAACAACTTACCAGCAATAACAAGGGCATCAAAAAGGAAGGATGCCAACATCAGTGGTAGGAGTGCTTCACCTCGTGTCTTGAGCATGCCTGATCTCATCTTTTCTGCCTTGTCACGAATCACAGCCAATTCTAATGGCCCAAGAGGTAGGCGTTTAAGGAGGGCCACTAGATCACTCTCCTGGTTAGCTAATTTTACCTCAAGGGGCTAGAAAACAAAAGGAAAGGTGAAATATTGCAAAATGCTTATAAATTTATGAAGTCATTCTTTATATCCAATTAATTTCATGTCAGTTTACAAAATAACTAAAAGCCGTAAAAATGTATATCAAAATTTGTATGAAGTATTGTATAAAAATTGCTTAAACCTAAAATAATAAAAAATTAGATTAAAATATGATCCATGCAAATAGCAAAACACCCTACCTTTGTGGACGCTGGAGGCCGTGCCATTTCCAGGCCAAACATGGCTACTTGGAAAGCTAAATGGGTGTGTTCAGGATTTTCTGCTAAAACAGTACAGAGGAAGGCACATTTTCCCAAGGTAGCCGAGGCCAAACACGTTAAGTGATGAGATGCAGGGTTCACCTTCTTACGTTTTCCCTTACTGGGAGGAGGTGGAATGTCTATCATCAAATTTGGAGGATTAGCCAGTAACTCATGGGAAAGCTGTACTGCAAGTTCTGAAGCCTCCTGAAGATGACCATGTGCATGTAAGCCTTCTGCTCGGGCAAACAATATTTCAAGGGGATCTTCTAATTTTTTAAGATTGCTAAAAATTTCTGCTCCTCTACTACAAACTCCACCATCATTACCCATACTTCCATCTCCTACCAAGTTGGCATTGTACATATACACTTCATATTCATCTGTTCCATGGAGGTCTCTTGACCGCTGTCCTCTATTACCTCCTCGACTTCTCTGATGTCTAACTGGCTCAGCTACACCTGACCAGTCAGATTCAACCCCACCATCATCAGGGGAAGACTTGTCACGCTCATCTCTAGAGCGCCCAACGACAGCTACTAATCCAAGTGCAGCCATGGGGCGCTCTTCTCTGGAACTCTGACGTGACACTTGACCTGAATCAACTTGCTCTGGAGAGCGTTGATCTGGTGGCGAGTCACTGTCTCGTCCCATGTCATTGTCGCAAAATCCCTCACTGCTAACACTACTACTACGATGGCCACTGTGCCTGGGACCAGCAAGTGGAACATTTCCTGGAAGGTTGTCAAGATCACCAGGATTTCCAGGACTAATTAACACACGGCGCTCAGAAGGACGCTTTGGTCCAGCATGTGAGGCTGGATTTCTTGGATGTGGGGCAGAAATGGGTGCAGCTTGAGACTCATGTCGAGAATCATGTCTAAAACACATAACTGGGCAGTAGTATCGAGATGCTGTACGTGAATATGTGACACCTGGAAGAGGATAATCACTCCAGTCAAGCTGGCATGCTTCTAATGAAGGTTTAAACCCTGGAAAAACATCTCCATCAGTGACTCGCTTGTTGCTTCCACTGCCACTGCTACTCCCTGCCTCTGCAATTAAAGTATGGTAAAAGGATCGTGTATGTAAAGTATGGTAAAAAGATATTAAAAAATAGGATTTTTTAGAAAAAAAAGCTACTAGTTTAATTAATTTTTGTTTTTGAGTTAGTCATTTGGTCACTACCTAAGGCAATACAGTATCCACTCAATTTAACGGCCTATAACGGCTGTACCCTAGTCGTTATTTCCGGAGCTCCGTTATTTCCGAAGTCAAGTCGGGTCGGGTAATTTTTCAAGTAACATTCAGGTAGGATATATTTTATACTGTATAACTAAAATTAAATAAAGTTCATTGTGTAATTGCATTCCAATTTAGTGCCAAGCAGACGATTAAGCCAGCTGGTGGCTGCTGCATATGATGTTTGAACACGGTCTGATCAAGTCCAGATGGGTGGAAAAAATTGGTTCATTCCTTTGTATTGCAAAATATTTCATGTATCAATCAGTGATTGTTAATATTTTCTCAATAAAATTTTAGAGATGTGTTTTGTTTTACCCTGAACAGCGCAGGTAATGATTTTAATGTTATGACACAGGCTGTGGCGGCCAGGCCATAACAATGGCGATCGAGACTTGCCACTGAGAGCTAGCCAAGACGAAATATTTTGAGCTCACCTTTTCTCTGCTAATGATAGAATATACATTTGCAGAGATTAATATGTAGCTTTCAGGCATTCACTTCACACAACAGCTAGCCTTACTACTAATTCACACGAGTTCTAATTCTAATTCACAATTGAAAATTATTTCTACTGTATATTTACACTGTACAGTATCTTTTTGTCAAGGCTTAAATAATCATTAACACTTACAATACTGTACTCTATCAACACTTTTTACACTAATTATATGCCTTTCAATCATATTTTATATCGTTAGTGGAGGCTACACGACTTTTGATGGGAATTCAGCATCAGCGGGTGCAACATGGCTTGCAGAGAATTTGTTGCTGGCGGATACTCCAGGACTTGTCGATGGGAATTCAGCATTGGCGGGTGCAGCATATCTTGCAGAGCATTCATTGCCGGCGGAGGCTGCACAACTTATCGATGGGAATTCAGCATTGGCGGGTGCAGCATATCTTGCAGAGCATTCGTTGCCAGCGGAGGCTACACGACATGTTGATGGTAATTCAGCATCGGCGGTGCAGCATATCTTGCAGAGCATTCGTTGCCGGCGGAGGCTGCACAACTTGTTGATGGAATTCAGCATCGGCGGGTGCAGCATGGCTTGTAGGGCACTCGTTGCCAGCGGATGCTGCATGACTTGTTGAATTCCCAGTGGATGCTTTCATGAACCGTTGAAATCATGAATTTATCTATTTTTCTCTGAATCTGATTTTCTCTGGCTAATATTCTGAGACATTGCTCTCAGCCGCGCGAGTTAACAGTAAACAAAGCGGTCACATGGCCAGGCGCAGTACGTTCTAGGTCCATGGGAAAAAAAAACCTATTGCGTTATACTATAAAGGTATTTAATAGAAAACAAAGAATTTTGTTTAATAACAATTGTTTTAAAATATTTTATTAATAATAATTTAGAATTTTCTTCATAAAACTGAATCATTTTGAAAGAAAGTTAAGATTTAATATACCACTCTGGCCTGGTCGCCATGTGAGGGGCTGCCGATGCCAAAAACAAACCCAATACCAACCGTCGGTAATATCGACCACCTGACCGGTATACAAGGCTCCAGATACCGATCTCCCAAACCGGTCGTTAATACCGGCAGATCGGTATAAAAGAGGCCGTTAAATTGAGTGGATACTGTACCACTCCCCCTGTGAAATTGTGCATTCCTGTCTGAACCAGAGTAAATCATGTCATCTTCAACAGCGGGGAATCTTCTCAAAATGCCAGTCCTAAGCACTAGGAGAAGGAAGGAAGGCAATGAAGAATTCTCAATCCATCCCTGGATAAATATCAAAAGGTTCATACCACTGTACTCAAAAACTACTTAATGTAAAATTTCACAAGAAAGACATTCAAATAATGTTCTGCTACTCCCATCAAAAACAAAATTCAAATTTCCAACCCTTTCACAGTACCACTCACCACACCAGATGGAAGCACCAGTTATGTTCAGTAGCAGCTGGCAAAGTCCATCTCACCCACATCTCAACAGACACCACAGGAAAAAACCAGCGCTGAATGTAATGAAACGCCATTTTCTGGGTGAGACCCAGAGGCTCCCCGGAGCTATCCAGGCTAATATAGATAATATTTGACTTTGGCATTATTGTGAATGGAGTATATAGGCCTACCAGGGACCACGAGCCAGAACTGGCCCCCTCGGAGAGGCATGAGGAGCAATGGCCTATAGAAATTCACATATGATATCGAGCATTCTATATCTGCCATCGACCGGGCCGGGCACCCAGAAAGGTAAGTGCCCCAAAACAAACCTCTATTTTGGTTAAAACTACTACTGAAAGCTAAACGAGTAAACAGAACTCGCCAAATGAAAATGAGCAAACGAGCATGACGTCACATGTGCTGCACTGCTTGTCTGCGCAGCTCATCCCCCTCCCTGGGAGGGGGAAGGGGGATTAACTTCACAGTCGAGCAGGCTGGAGGTGAAACAATGCCCAAGACAGCTTGCAAAATGGTGCAGAAGTAACGTCAATACTGAAAGCAAGCAGCAGCAACTCCGCCAGCGTCGCACGATACGAGGCGACAGCATTCGGCATAAGACGACGGTCTTGAAACAATCATGAGAGAAAGGACAAAACAACCTTAACAGAAAACAAAGTATATTGATGAAGAGACAAAAAGAAATGGAAGGACCACCAGGAAACTTCATACTGTCGCCGAGACGAAGCCCGCAGGTGGGACACCATCAATGAAGCCACCTGATCACCATACAGATGGTGATAGACTCGAGTCAAAAAGACCAGATGCAAAGACTCGAAGAGGTTGAACCATCTCATAACGGACTGGACTGATCTACTGAAAGAGGCGTAGCTGTACCAAAACCTCCAGGTTCGGACACCGAGTAAGCAGCGCCTGAAACCAAGGCTGGGCCGGCCACCATGGGGCCAAGAGGACTACTCTCCTGCGGTAAGTCTCCAAGCGAGCTAGGACCTGGAAAAACAGCTGAACTGGGAGAAAGAGGTACAGGAACCACCCCCTCGACCAGTCCTGCCTAAAGGTATCGATCTCAAAGGCTTCACAGTCGAGGAAGAACAGCCCAAATACCGGAAGACGCCTCGACCACGCAGACGCAAAGAGGTCCACCTCTGGGTGCCCAAACGTCTGGCAGAGCCAACTGAATGAGTCAGCGTCAATTGTCCATTCCGTGGACAGGGAGAATGAACTGGGACAGGCCTTCCTGGCAAAAGGAAGGTCCTCCTGGATATGAACGGCCAAGAGAGCCAAACCCCAAGAACTCAGTAGACGAGTCTGCTAAGTTCTTGGGCTTTGAACCCGATTACTTCTTGGGTTCTTGAACCCGAAGTAACCAGCCCCAAAGAGCCAAGGACCGCATCGTACCCCCCTCGATTCAGGCAATGAACCACCTGGGAGCACTCCTAATGGAGCCGGATCGTCGATCCGCGGGCGACCTGAACCCTCTGAAGCGAAAACCACACCGCTGCGTACTCCTTCACCATGTTGTAGGCCCGACAGAAGGACAAATCCCACCGCCCCTAGCCGGCCTGGCGAGAGTTGGTCACAAAGCCCCAGCCAAGAGACGATGCGTTCGTGAACATAATTGAGCGAGGGCTCGGGTAGGTGCCAAAGCACTAAACCCTGAAAACCCCGAAAAGAAGCCGGCAGAAGGGACGTCCCCGAAGAAACCAGAACAGCCGACGAAGCCAAACCCGACCCGGCAGGTAGACCATCATTGCAAAGTTCAGGATTCTGCACAAACCCTCGAGCAATCGCCGGGTGACCCAGGAACCCCCCCAGAAGCAAGCAAAGTCAGGATCACAGCCGAAGGAGAGATTCCGGAGGGAGAGACAATAAGCGGTCCTTGAGTCCCACACAAGACCCTGCCAAGTCTGAACCTAGGAAGGGACCAGATGGGACTTCTTCCAGTTCACCAAAAACCCAAACCTGGCGAGCTGGGAAAGAACCAAATCCCTGGCGAGCAGACACGTGGACTGACTGGGAGCCCAGACCAGATTATTAGTCAAATGATAACGAAATCAGCCTGGATAGCTCCGAGGAGATAAAGGGGCTCCCCCTAGAAAAAGCAAGCAAACTAGAACAACTCCCTATATGGACACAAGGCAAAAAACAGTTTATCTCACCATGGAGAACAAGGAAGAAAACAGGATTACCATGAGGAGAAGAAGTGAATACTCCACATGAAACTCACCAGGTCACCCAACCCAACACAGGTAGGAAGAGATGACTACATGCTGAGCCTCAAGCACTCTGTTAGAGTGATAAACCACAAGAATGAATATTACAAAACACCCCACACACACAGCTCTCCCTACCACCCCCACACACACAGCTCTCCCTACCACCCACACACACTGCTCTCCCTCCCACCCACACACAGCTCTCCCTACCACCCCACACACACAGCTCTCCCTACCACCCACACACACACAGCTCTCCCTACCACTCCACACACACTGCTCTCCCTACCACCCCACACACACTGCTCTCCCTACCACCACACACACACAGCTCTCCCTACCACCCACACACACAGCTCTCCCTACCACCCCACACACACTGCTCTCCCTACCACCCCACACACACTGCTCTCCCTCCCACCCACACACACAGCTCTCCCTACCACCCCACACACACAGCTCTCCCTACCACCCCACACACACTGCTCTCCCTCCCACCCACACACACAGCTCTCCCTACCACCCCACACACACAGCTCTCCTACCACCCCCACACACACAGCTCTCCCTACCACTCCACACACACACTGCTCTCCCTACCACCCCACACACACTGCTCTCCCTACCACCCCACACACACAGCTCTCCCTACCACCCCATACACACAGCTCTCCCTACCACCCCACACACACTGCTCTCCCTCCCACCCACACACACACACGCAGCTCTCCCTACCACCCCACACACACACTGCTCTCCCTCCCACCCACACACACACACACACAGCTCTCCCTACCACCCCACACACACACTGCTCTCCCTACCACCACACACACACAGCTCTCCCTACCACCACACACACACAGCTCTCCCTACCACCCACACACACAGCTCTCCCTACCACCACACACACACAGTTCTCCCTACCACCACACACACACAGCTCTCCCTACCACCCCACACACACAACTCTCCCTACCACCCCACACACGCACAGCTCTCCCTACCACCCCACACACACAGCTCTCCCTACCACCCCACACACACACAGCTCTCCCTACCACCCACACACACAGCTCTCCCTCACACCCCACACACACAGCTCTCCCTCCCACCCCACACACACAGCTCTCCCTACCACCCCACACACACACACAGCTCTCCCTACCACCCACACACACAGCTCTCCCTCACACCCCACACACACAGCTCTCCCTACCACCACACACACACAGCTCTCCCTACCACCACACACACACAGCTCTCCCTACCACCCACACACACACAGCTCTCCCTCCCACCCACACACACAGCTCTCTCTACCACCCCACACACACACAGCTCTCCCTACCACCCCACACACACACAGCTCTCCCTCCCACCCTACCCCACACACACAGCTCTTCCTCCCACCCACACACACAGCTCTCCCTACCACCCCACACACACAGCTCTCCCTACCACCCCACACACACAGCTCTCCCTACCACCCCACACACACACACAGCTCTCCCTCCCACCCTACCCCACACACACAGCTCTTCCCCCCACCCCACACACACAGCTCTCCCTCCCACCTTAATATATAGATAACCTTAATATCAAGATCAAGATCCTGGACTGTAAATGCAGCATTATGTAACAGTTCATTTTATATAAATACTGCAGGCAAGAACTGTGTGTATGTTAGAACAGATATGTTATTACCAACAATGCATAATGAAATCAAAAGAAAGTGTTATATCTATGAAAAACTATTGAAGGAGCATGATGGGATCAACCCCATATCCCTGAATTTGTGTGCACCTGAGGTGTTCAGGGAAGAGGATTTGATCCCATCATAAAGTTTCAATATTTTCTCTAGAAACACTGTATATAAGAACTGATAAATACATACCTTTGCTTTTGGCAACTTTCTCTAAAACCTTAAGATGCCATCCTTTAAATTGTACAATAAGTTGTTCTCTTTCCTGAGGCGAGAGTGCTGGGTTGAGTGCTGCCAAGCGCCACAAGACAACAATCTCATCACAGAGTGACGAGCAGGCATACTGACTCCCATGGCTATTGGAGTTCATGTTGTTTTTACCTCCATGGCCGGAACTGCCCAAGTGTAGTGCAACCTTTGTATTCACCCACCACACCAAGATCTGAATAACGTTATGTACAGGTTACTCATTATTACTCCAACTGTTGTATTAATACATATGCTACTCTTATACCTATACAGTACAACCAGGCTTGCTTTGAAATAAATTAAAAATATAGATTTCTATAATAACAATGTGAATAATATTTTAAATGTTTTAATAAATATTAATTAAAATTAAATTAGTAACAAGTAACTGAAGTGATATCTTGCTTCTTTAAAAAAAAAAAAAAAAAAAAAAAAAAAAAAAAGCCAGCATTGAATGTAATGAAATGCCATTTACTGAGTGAGACCCGGAGGCTTCCCGGATCTTATCTAGGCTGATATAGATATATTAGACTTTGGCATCAGTCAGTGTGAATGCAATTCTTAGGCCTACCAGGGACCACGAGCCAGAACCTGGCCCCCTCAGAGAAGCACAAGGAGCAATGGCCTATAGAAAAACACATGTGATTTGGAGCATTCTATGTCTGCCACTGACCAGGTCAGGCACCCAGAAAGGTAACCATCCCAAAACAAACCCCTATTCTGGTTGAAACTACTATTAACCCTTAGACCACGCATATTACCACACATATTGGGGACCCTGGTAGAGAAAAATATTTGAATCATGTAAAATAACTTAAAAATGTCAAATAAATCTCAGCTTTTCAGCTTCAGTGTCGTGAAACTTTCATCAAAATATTTTCAGAAATTGATTTTAGATGAATTTTTGAAAAATAAGAACATTTTGTTGATAAAAAGAACAGCTCCTGATAACTGGAACTGAAGGATTATGCAGTAATAAAGAGATGAAAGCACCTGTCTGATGCTCAAAGAAGAACAATAGTAGTAAGAAGTGTCCACAAAGTTGATATGCAGTTGGTGCCTTTATATCATTGGTTAGTAATACAGTACATAATGACACAAATAATGATGAATAACTATGTTAATATGATCTATTTTGTTATATATCATATACAGTGGCACCTCAACTTACGATTGCCCCAACTTACAATAATTTTGAGTTACAATATAAATTTGATCGCAAAATGCAACTCGACTTACGATAGTGTCGTCAACTAACTATATTTGTTGGTACACGTTCGGGTCGACCAAGCACATGGTTCCTGGTCACGCAGACCGACCTGCCTTAGTTTACTAGAGCCGCTCACTTAGTGACGATCACGCTTATAAGAAATTCCATTTTCGTGGTGATTTTTTGCTTTTTGAACATAAAACTGATTATTATATATCATGCCATGAGTTTCAAGAAAGACAGTGGTAAGGTTCAACATATGAAAGCACATGTAAGAATGACCATAGAGAAAAAACAAGAGATCATATGTAAACATAAAAATGGTATTCGCTTGTTGAACTAGCTAGGCAGTACAACAAATCTTCAGAGGAGGAGGAGACGGCGGCATTAGAGGATGTCCCTTCCTCATTAAGAAAATATGTGCAGTATGGGAAGAACTGCAAAGTTTTGCTAAAAAGAATCACCCAGATAAAGCTGTAACAGGCCATTGCATTGATCTTTTTAATGACAATGTGATGCCTCACTACAGACAAGTATTGGAAAGAAGTGAAAAACAATCTTCAATGGAACAATTTCTAGTGAGAAAATCAAGCAGTGAGCCAGAAGCAGGTCTTAGTGGTATACAGGCAAAATGTGCCAGTGTGTACACTCCAGAGAAGTCCTCACTGCCTGATGTTATAATGGAAGGGGACTCCGCTTCCAAACAGTAACACCTCTCCTCCTCCCCCTCCTCACCATCTTCCATACACCATCAAGAGTCCTCCATAAAGGTAAGATAAACATATGTACTGTATTGTAGTTAGAGAAAAAAATTGTATTCAGTATAAAATGTATTTATAAGTTAATATTTTTGAGGGTGTGGAATGGATTCCCTTTATTTCTTATGGAAAAAATTGTTTCGACTTACGATACGTCTCTGGGAACGGATTACCATCGTAAATCGAGGCCCTACTGTATAGTGGAACCTGGTGTGCCGAGCACCTCAACTTACGAGCATTTTGAATAACGAGCACGTCGATCGCTGACAATTTGTCTCAATTGGCGAGCGCTCGTTTCATTAACGAGAAAACCACATGGTGCATTCCTGCTGCTCCTCGCACATTCTCAGACGCCTCCAACGATGAAAATAAAATACTTTTTTTTTGTTTAAAGATGCTAATGATGCTGGGATGTAAAGGGGTGACTGCTGTGATGTTGCAAAGCATTGATTTATTTTTGTAGAATACAAGAAAAAAACCAGCGTTGAATGTAATGAAACGCCATTTTCTGGGAGAGACCACAGAGGCTCCCCAGAGTTTACTAGGTTGATATGCTAATATCAGACTTTGGCATCAGTCATGTGTATGGAGTTCAATGGGCCTACTGGGGACCACGAGCCAGAACCTGGCCCCCTCAGAAGAGGCAAGGGGAGCAATAGCCTATAGAAACCCCCGTGTGGTTGAAAGCATTCTGTCTGCCATCGACCGGGTTAGGCATCCAGAAAGGTAAGCATCCCAAAACAAACCCCTATTCTGGTGAAAATATTGCTACCAAAAGCCGAATAAATGGATAGAACTCCCCTAAACGAAATGAGCAAACGATCATGACGTCACACTTCGCCACGCCACTGTCTTTGCAGCGCCCCACCTACCCGGGAGAGGGAAGGGGGAGCCCCAGACCCCACACGCCGGCTATCCACCCTTTAGTTCTCAGGCTGATGCTAGAGGCGGAGGTCGTGTGCTTGGCTCCAGGGCTTTCAGCACTGTGCTTAGAGTGTGGTGGCTGTCTTCGAGGGGTGCGAGTGCCAGGAGTTATTCTACGGTACTCAGGCTGCATGTGCCTAGGATTATCGTCCCTAGATGCCCTGTAAGTACAGTACTGCCCTTGTGGTTTGGGGCCACCTTTCTGGAGCAGGTGGAGGGGTTCTACCTAATGATCAACTCATGCTCTACAAACTTCATTGGGTGGAAAGTACAGATATTTTTATTAATTTTTTTATACATGTGATATTGTAGTACAAACACTTATGAAGGAAACAACACAAAAACGAATGATATGATGTCATAAACAATGTCGAGAATAAATAATGACTGTAAACAATGACGAAAAGCAGGTGTTGTTTACATGACGACGTACTTTTATCTTACAGTATTGGTAACGTTATTCTAATATTTGTTCCTATGTGCAAATATTCCTTTAGAGCATTATATTGCGAACAATTTGATACCAAACTGAATGATGTAGCATGAAAATTGACATCAGAAAGCAGATAAGTGTAGTATAAACATTTAAATATGGTGGTGAGCTCACGGGCAACACACAGACTACCTGGCAGTGTGCGGTGGGCCTAAAATATAGAAAAGTGATACTTATATGTTCCTATGTGCAAATATTCCCTTAGAGCATTCTATGGTGAACAATTTGATACCAAACCGAACGACGTAGCACAAAAATTAAGGTCAGAAAGGTGAAAAGAGTATCAACGTTTCTGTATGGTGGCGAGTTCACGCTCAACGTTTGGCCTACCTTGAGGTGCGGGGGGGAAGTGTGCAAGAAGTGTTAATTTCATTCAGGCAGTTGAACATTATATTGAACGTTTACATTTTGGTGAGTTTTTTAAGTTTTGGATTATTGTTGGAACAAGTAGGCTCAAATGGGTCTCAAAGGTCTGGTGCAATTCCTTAACGCTTGGCAGCCACAATGCTATAGCTACAGGGAGTAACTGAGGTGTCCTCTGAAAATAACTATTGTATAAAATTACTCATCTTTATAAAGACTACAGCTGATATAAATTCTTTCAATCTAAAAATTTACCTTCTCAGTCGCTAAGCATTCTTCTGTGATTATTTCTAATAATGGGATGGAGTTTCGGTCATTTCTTTTGAACATTTCACGAACAATAGAAAGTAGATTCCACATTCCTTCAGGCTCACGTCCTCTCAGTGGCCGCAACAATGATGCCCATTCTGCCGCAACAGGTGGTGCAGTTGAACTAAGATAGTTGACATCACTGGAAAAACATTATTAGTATAGTAGTAATAGCTGGCAATCTAGATTAATTCAACTGCTAAAACTATTTTGTATTCAATTTTTAACCTCTTTGAATTACAGCACTTTGTAATAATAAAATTGAAGCACATGTTAAGTATAGATGAAATAAGCACCAAGAGTTTTGGTTAAAAAGTTTTTTCAGCACTTGCCCTTCAAATATAGTGAAAATTAGAAATATGGTTTGACTACATGAGGATGATCAAGAAAGGTATCCCAGACACAGCAGATTTCATGATACTAAACAGGATGATTATATGAATACATATAAACAATGTAACAACTTAAAGGGCATACATGATTTACATGTAGTTTACCTATAGTTAGTTATGGGAGACAATTTCCCAATCCTGGCAAGCCTTGTCTTGCAATAGTTTGATCTTAAAAGGTTATTTCTTGAAGTGGTCTGCATGCCCACCTATTCATTACAACCAAGATGGTCTGGCATTTCTTGCAGGAACTTGTCTAACCATTTCTTTAATACACCCTTTTGTTCCTGTAATATTTCTTATAATTGTTGGGAGGAAACTGAAAAACTGTAGACTTCTGATGTTCATACAGCGTTCTCTGATTGTGTCTGCTTTCTTATGCTCACAAAACATTAGGTTGTCCACCACCATTATTCCCAGTTCCTTTACATGTCACTTTCCTTCTATGAGGCCCGAAACGCTGCGCGTACTAGTGGCTTTACAAGACTGTAATTACCATTTTATGTATCCACACATTCCCAATGTACCTTCTTGTATATGCATAAATAAATAAATAAATAAATAAATGAGATCTGACTGTGTTTTGTATCCTGCATTTTGTTTGAGTTCCTGATTCTTACTACAGGTATATACAAGTATCTGGACTTTACCATTGTTAAAAATTATGATATTGATATCAGCTTGAAGTTTTCAATGTCTTCTAAAATGGTAATTTTCATGCTGATTTTTGTGTAATGAGTAAATAGAATAAAATCCGTAGGAGCCGTGATGAGGGTTCAAATCTATGCATTGGGTGTTCCCACATAAACCTAGGTCAACTAGGCCACAACATGGTCACAAGAATTGCAACCAGGAGTTGAGCTCAAAAAGATTTCCTGAGGCTTTTACAGAAGGACCAGGATTTTCACAATATTCCCTCCCCCCCTCCCCCTGCACTCTGGCTCTGTTATCCAGGAATGTTCAACCTCTGCTGCTCCTCTTTCAATACACAAAAAGTAATCACACTAACGTGAAGTGTCAATGAGAAAATTCGTATGAGCCATGATGTGGGTTTGAACCTTTGCGGTGGGTGTTCCCACACACTATTCAACTAGACCACAACATGGAAACCCTTGTGAGCTCAGTAGAACTCCAGGTTGCAATCCTTTTGACCATGTCATGGCCTAGTTGACTAGGGCATGTGTGCGGGAATACCCACAAAAAAGATTTGTGAAAAAGATGTAGACTGTCTGAAGAAGACACAGGTAATTATCAAGAGAAAGCACTAAGCCATTATGACTATATTGCACTTGAGGAGAAGGCACAGGTGAAGAAGCAACTTTTGATATTTGTAAAGAATTAAAAATATGTACGTGTGTATTAAGATAATAAACACTACTTACCAGTGAAAATGTAAACTTAAAATTTGAAAAGAACAGGACATTATACAGTAAGTGACACATTTACCTCCTGCACTGTTTAGAAAGAGACTATTGAAAGCACAAGAACAGTAAAGATAAAGAAAATGCATAGGCAAATGCATAGGTAAATCTGAATCGCGATGTAAAATCCTGAAAGGCAATTTGTTAGGAAAACTGGTCTGTAACTTGGAGAGGATACATAATAAAAGGTACTGGAATTTAGAGATTGCACAGATTTTAGAGATTGCAGCCCAAACTATGATAAGCTTCTCAAGGAAAGTGCTAGGAATATGTGAGAAAGTGTGAAATGACACATACATGGAGTCCTGCAGGGTACCAGCAAAATTGGCTTGCCTACCACATAGCCAGCAGAACTTCACCCACTCAAGAGGAACGCAATTTAAACAAATTTCAAGCAATTGACACGAAACTCATTAATGAAAATTTACGAGTCAATGACAAATTGTATCATCAAAACAGTCAAAAGTTTTTGGATGACTTATGTGACACATTATGTGACAATGTGTCACATAAGTGCTATAAGACAGTACTGTACACTATAATGGGTCCTCTTTCCATGCATGGGCTGAACAGTTCAGGTTCACTACAATTTGATCATCATTACTAAAATGCAAGACCATAAAATATCTTAGTGCATTTAGGAGTCTTGGGTTCAACTACAATACTCTCTTAACACTATCGCCGCCCGATCACGCATATTCCATCATAAAACCAAAAATACAGAGTATGCGGGATGACGCAAATGGTGTCAATAATTTAAAAATTTGTAAAAATTCCATTTATAGTCCGAATACTATTGGACTTGTATTAAAATGCGAGCCAACATCTTCCCATTCTCTGTATACTCCACAAATATGCAGTTGGTGCCTTTATATCATTGCTGAGTAATACATAATAACATAAATAATAATGAATAAACTATGTTAATATGATCTATTTTGTTATATATCATATAAATACATTGTCCAATGCTAATATATGTTACTTTCATCAGTCCTAAAAATATTTTTTTAGAGGAATTTTTTTTAAAGATTTTTTTTCTCCTTTGTTTATTACCTGATTTTGTTGTAACCTTTACATCCTGGAGAATGCATATGTTTCCAAACCTATGTGAAGATAGAATGGAATTGGTCAACAAATAAATCAGTCACAACTCGCAAAACTTGGGGCTTAAATTTTTTTGGCTGATTTTGTCTTTGATTTCAAACAATATTTTCTTTGTCTCTTTAGGTTGTTTTGATGATTAGAGACCATATTAGGGCTTTTCCACTTATATAAAGTATACCCTAGATATATCCCCTACATCATTATAATTATCCCTATATTTCCCTAATATTTTGTGTTTTTTGGAGTGTTATTTTTTCTTGACTTCATTTCAACACACATTGATCTATAACTTTCACATATTCGAGTACGCATGCCAAACAATGTTTATTAAAACATAAAATTAAATTAACGAATTAAAACTACCTTTGTTCATCGTTGAAAACTTCAACTTTATTATCTCTGAAACCAGAGTTTCAACTTTGAGTGGCTTCTAAAATTCCAGTTATTAACCGATTCTCACTATCTTGACATATTGTGTGCTCAGCTGTCTGTTCTACAATCCCTTCAGAATGGATTTTTCATAAACTTTATACATTTGGAGTTATATTTTTTGGGGTCTAAATTTGCTGCATATTTCAAATGCCCTATTGACGATTTCTTTTTTACAGTAAACTGTACTGAAAACCTATATTCTAATTTGATGAAAATGAAGATCATATGCTATTCTGAGAGAACAATAACATTAAATGAACAATTGGTGATAGTTCATATTTTTTATTCTGAATTGAAAATCTGAAGTTTTCAATATTCATTTTTAAAATAAATTTTGAGTCTCTTGTTTTTCAAGTTATGCTGTGATCATTTAGACAAAGTTGGAGCATTTGCCTAGTTGATTATGCAAACAAAATTGGAAAGTGTTTGTGCAAGTTTTAAAAACTTATGTTAAATTATTTTTTGTCAAATCATATATGTATGTATTGCGAGGTCTAAGAGTTAAAGTATAGGAAAGCGAGACTTTTATGTTCTTATATGCAAATATTCCTTTAGAGCATTCTATTACAAACAATTTGATACCAAATTGAAAAACGTAGCACAAAAATTGAGGTCAGAAAGCTGAAAAGAGTATTAACATTTGTGGGTGGTGGCGAGTTCAGGCGCAACGCTCGGCCTACCTTGAGGTGTGCAGGGGGTCGCTTGCTGGGCCACCGATAGTGTTAAAATTCTGAGACACTACCGAGACACTTCCCGTCTTTCATACACAGGAAGATTTACTATCTGAATGCCAAGAAAACTGTAAAAACCTACCTGAAGACAATTGGTGATGGAACACAAAATTTGACCAAGATTTTGTGAATATTTTCATGTAAATTGCTTTCATCCAGCCACCAGGCCATCTGTTCATTTGCCGAGCCACCTGCAGTTGGATCCGGAGCTCCAGAAACCTAAATAAAGGATGTTTGTATTAGGATAAAACTGCTCAAGACATGTAAATACAGTACTCCCATGATCCCCATACCCTGTTATTCCATACACGGACACAGGAAAGCCTACAAACAACTCTGAAATTACCTCAGGGGGTCACATGTAATAATACTCACCTTAAAACCAGGCTTTTAACATTCTTACAATAATAAACTTCTGAATCAGTTCCCCAGTGATTTACAGAAAACACAGTACAGTACACCCATTACTTATCAATTTCTTCTATATCTGGCAGAAATTTATATTTATTTTTATTATATGGCTTTGCAATGACTTTATATTAATAAAACACACACAAGGGTCACACTAAAACCAATGGCAGAAGCACTTAGAAATGCCAGAAAATTAAAAAATAAGGAAAGGATCTTTCAAATAACTATTTAACCCCCTCAACTGTGCAACGCACCTGCAGGCCCTCGTCCGGGGTACGCAACGCGCCTCCGGGTATTTTTATTTTTCATGTTCCATTCAAAACTGCCGCGCGGTGACGCGGGTACGAGATGGATGCCTGGGGGCCCCCAGTGATCATCCCCCATCTTGAAAAAAAATCCTAGCATGCCCCACGGCCATGGGGAGCCTCAGTTTCAAAGCAGCAACCATGTCTGACGCATCGTCTACGCGCTCCCGCTCCACAGTGACCCGGGGTCATGGAAAACGACTCTCTGAGGAGGAGATACGCAACATTTTGTATGATGACGGTGCTATGGATGATGAACTAGACTATGATCCAGAGAAAGACCTTACACAGAGGTCTGATACGAGTAAGGGAGAGATTGAGGTCGATGATGTGGCGAGTGTGTACGGTACACGCGCCTCACCCGGACTGTCCCGCCGTCCTAGGTCAACACCGTTATCATCACCACCACCATGTATGTCCCCAGACGCAAGTTTATTCAGCGACAGTACATGCGATGAATCTTTCTTGGGCTTCTATGACATAGGCTCCGATGTGAGTAGTGTGGACGACCCGAGTACGAGCACCGGGGGTGTTACCAGGCGGTGTTTTGCTGCCTCAGCAACATGTCGCGGCAAGCGGCAGCATGTCTCACAGCAACAGGACAATGACGACAGTGGCATCAGATGTTTGTGGTAGGCCTAAGGTACGTAAATCTGCCTCATCGCCTAGCATACCCTCACACAGCTCCAGCACCAGACGACGTAGCCGTGTTTTTGGTGCACGTGGTGGTGTTGGCCGTGGTGTTGGCGCCAACATCAAACCCCTGGGTGTACTTGTGTGGGAGGATTGCGCCACATTTGTCCCTTAAATACCAACATTTGATGATACCGATGTTGATGTTACACCATTACAGTACAACCTCGATTCAACGTACCCCGATTCAACGAATCTCCGGCTAGTTCGCACACTTTTCAGGCCGGATTTACTCACCCGGTTCGACGAACAATGGTTCGCCGAAACGGGGGATGTTCGGATTTGCTTACGACGTCTAGACAGAGTTCACAGACTGGTGGAAAAGTTTAACATTCTATCACAGATTACAATTATTAATTCCTTCATATGACAAGTTCGATCACACAAGTGGACCACACAAGTGGACCGCACATGTGGTCCACAAGTGGTCCACAAGCTTACGATGTTGGGACAGAGCTCACAGTGGTAGAAAACTTTACCATCCCATCACAGATTACATTTAATAATTCCTTCATATGACAAGTTAGATCACACAAATGGACCACACAAGTGGACCACACAAGTGGACCACAAGTGGTCCACAAGCTTACGATGTTGGGACAGAGTTCACAGTGGTGGAAAACTGTCTCATTCTATCACAGATTACAATTAATAATTCCTTCATAAGACAAGTTGGATCACACAAGTGGACCACACAACAAGTGAATCATATGAACCAAACACCAGCCAGAATGGTCCACAAGAAGTGACGCATATTAACCAAACACCAGCCAGAGTGGTCCACAGAAGTGAACGACTGAGTTTCAATGATTTTCGTTCACCGATTTGTGGCACACGTATCTTTGTAAATTAATTTAAAGGCTGAAGCATGAATAGCTAGCTAATATGTTGAAATCTTCTTATACATTTTCTGTGATGAAACAAGACGAGTGAGGGTGGACAGATAAGGGAATACTGTACAGTAAACTTCCCTTTACAGTGAGGTTTCACTCACTTTCGTCTGTGTTGTCATAGTTCAGTGACCCATGGCTTTGAACGTTTCACATTAATAAATCATTTCTAAAACTGGTGTTTTAATAACTCTTTATTATCCTAATTAAACCAAACTAAATAAGACCAAAATATACTGTAATAAGGTAGATATCTCCTATTTGAGAAATTGTTCACATTATTGGCAGCACAACTCCAGCACGAGTAGACGGGTCTAATCCCTGTCCATACACCATGCTTGTTGTGTTGTGTTCGATTTCGTCGCCACAGTTCAGCGATCTACGGCTTCGAAATAATAAAATTAATAAATTAGTTCCAAAGTAAGTATTTTTTATAGCTCTTATTACCGAAATAATGTTGCTAAACTAAATATGTAACCCAAAAATATATAATTTGATGTAAATTGAATATTTGAGAGAAATATATGTTACTGGAAATCGAACACAACACCAGGCGGTGTTTTGTTCGATTTCGTCGCCACAGTTCAGTGACCTATGGCTTCGAAATAATGAAATAAATAAATCAGTTTCAAAATAAGTATTTTTTATAGCTCTTATTATCGTAATAATGTTGCTAAACTAAATACATAACACAAAAATATATAATTTGATGTAAATCGAATATTTAAGAGAAATTTATGTTACTGGATCAGGCTTAAACACCAGCCAACTGAAGGGTGTGCGTATAGACTTAGCCTGCGTTCGTACAGTATGCACCCAGTGCCCTTAGCTTTGTCTGCGATTGATGTACAGCATTTATCTGCCGATGGAAGAATAATTGTGGAATTGACCATTTTTTTACTACAGCTCTTTGGTTATAAAACAAAATGTCTCAGGGGCTTACTAATAGTGCCTTATTAATGCCAAAAACGAAGCAATATTTTGCAAGAACTAGTAGCAGAAAATCAACCAGCACGAGAACAGCCGTACCCAACACGAGAACAGCCATACCCAGCACGAGAACAGCCGTACCCAGCAGGAGAACAGCTGTACCAAGCACGAGAACAGCCGTACCCAGCAAGAGAACAGCCGTACCAAGCACGAGAACAGCCGAACCCAGCACGAGAACAGCCGTACCCAGCATGAGAACAGCCGTACCCAGCACAAGAACAGCCGTACCCAGCATGAGCACAGTTGTACCCAGCACTGGTACAACAGCAGCCAGCACCAGCTCAGAAGCAGCTGAACTCACAGCAGCAGCGAGCACCAGCAAAGCTGATGCAAACATCTAAAAACATCGTGTGCAGCATGAACAGTTAGAACAAGTGTTAAATTTAAGTGTGTACTCAGTGTTAAAATTAAAGTTGCAGTAATTTTTGTGTACAATAGTTTTCATAAACTGTATTGTAGTACTCAACATACAGCAGAACTACTTTTAATCAACACAGTGCTAACGGCATAATGCACTGCAGTACGTATTTACTGTAGAGCATTCACAACTTCACGAAACTTCAAGATGGACATAACTTCAACAATAAGGTAAATTTATGAATTACAGTATTTTTTTAGTAGAGAAGTAATATATAGGTATAGTATGTAATATGATAATGCATTTTTATTGTGTACAAGAAAAAAAAAAGACACTGACACAAACGCCTCCTGAAGGTCACCTCTTGCAACGAATCCAACGCTCCAACGAACTGGGGTTGGTCCCATATAGTATGTTGAATCGAGGTTGTACTGTATTCCCATATACCGGTGATGATATGGCAGAAATAGAATATTTCCTGGCGTATTTCGACAACGAATTCATGACGCATCTTGTGACTGTGACAGGTACGCTCATAGCCTCATAGACGCCGGCATTTACCTGCCTCACGCCTCACGCGATGGAAGGACACGACAATTGACGAAATGTACGTGTTTCTGGCACTCAGCATGATGATGAAGCACTTCGATAAAGCTGTCGTCCAGGATTATTGGAGCAAAGACAGCCTAGTTCCATCACCCGTGTTCATCCAGTATATGTCGAGTGATAGGTTCCTCTTGATTCTCAGGTGCCTGCATTTCGAGAATAATGGAAATGAGGACTGACACGACAGACTGTGGAAGGTACGGAAGGTGCTCAGTGACATGAGAGGGACGTTCAGGGATTATTTTGTATCTGCACAGAATGTGGTTATCAACGAATCGCTAGTACTGTTCAAGGGGCGACTAGCATTCAAGCAGTACATCCCATCAAAGCTGCACTGTTTTGGACTGAAGTTTTTCGTGCTGTGCGACTGTGAGACTGGTATCGTCTTGGACATGATATTGTATTCTGGTACAGACGTCAACATACCAGTTCAGGATGAACACGGGTTCTCCGGCAGTGTTATAAAAACCCTGATGGAACTGTTGCTGAACAAGGAGCATATACTGTTCACTGACAACTATTACACTGTCTCTAACTAATTACAACTATTACCCTTGTTGACCAGATACCTCCTTGCCCACAACACCGACATATGTGGCACTGTGAATACCCAAAGGAAGGAAATGCCAGTGTTCGGTATTGGTATAGCAGTGGGTGATTGCCATCTGCGCAAGTGTGACAATAAGCTGTCAGTGCGGTGGAAGGACAGACGCGAGGTGAATATGCTGACTACGATTCAGACCGGTGCCATGTTGGACAGTGGGAAAGTCCACTTTCAGACGCGCTTCCCCATGAATAAACCGGACTGTGCCATAGACTATAACGTGAACATGCGCCTCGTTGATAAATGTGACATGATGCTTGGTGCAGTGGAGTGCGTGCGCAAGTCTGCGAAGTGGATGAAAAAGTTCTTCTTCCACCTAATAGATGTTGCAGTGCTCAACTGCTTCAATACGTACCTGGTAAAATCTGGCAAGAGACCGTCAATACATACATTCAGTGTTGGTGTTGTGTCACAGCTGCTACTAAAGTATGGCAAGGAGGGATCCGTTGCACTGCGTGGGGTGCAAGCAACAACGCCACACGCAGCTCCAGACTGACTGAGGGGTAACGAGAACTTCGGAGTACACATACTCGAGTATATGCCAGGCACAGCATCACGGGAGAAGGGTAAACGTGCGTGTATAGTATGCAGGAACATTACCCGTAGAGAACAAAAGCGAAGATGCATCAGCACCTGGTGCATGGAGTGCAAGGTGCCACTCTGCCCCGTTGGCTGTTTTGCAGCATATCACACACTCGCGGAGTACTGAGTGTGTTTGTGGTGTTTATAAAGTGTGTGATAATATCTATCATTAACAGGAGCGGGGCAAGAAGCATGGGCTATGGTTAGCCTCGTGGACGGGTGATGTCTCCCGAACCGTAAAAAAAAAAATAGGTACCCAGGTGTTAGCCAGCTTGTTGTGGGGTTACATCCTGGGGGGTCAGTAATTTGACCTGGGGGGGGGGGACCTTGATATAAGATTAACAAGTATATATACATATTGGCTTCCTGTCCCATGACAAAGTGAATTATAATTTAATGATAAAACTTCCAATGGTATTATTTACAACTAGGGAGCAATGCTTATTTGTTTTCAATATGTTGATCAATGATTGTTATAACAGTCAAAAAATCAGCACTAGGAAGTTACATGGCCCAGCAATAGAGATCTTAATTGCACCACAATATTAGTCTTAATGTTTCAAGCTCACACACAAAAGTCTTTTCTAGATATCACACAGGAACAGAAATTTTGGGGAAAATATAATAAAAACTATTTTCAGTGATATCTACAGCATAATATATTCTTTGGGAACAATAACAACAACTTACAGTGTTGATATCAGATGTCTGACTAGAGAGGATTTCATCAATGAGTCGCTGTGCAGTAGGTAAAATTTGCTGTGGCAATTCGCTGATGAGGTACTGAGCAAATTTTTGCAGTTGGTCTCTTTGCAGTCGTGATAATGACTCGCTGACCGGGGCACGAAGCTTAACCTGGCTTGGCTGTAAAATAAGAAGTTAAATTAATAATGGATGCAGAAGACATGGGGTAAGCAGAGTCCTGTATGAGACATTTACCAGAAATAATGTTAACATTTTATAAACAGAATAAGCTGAAGTACAGACATATAACTAGATTTAAAGAAGTAAAATTAGTATCACTAGTCTTCTATACAATTTCGTGATACAAGTAATATAGGGCAATTATAGCCCAATTATTGCCCCAAATAGGCCCAATAATATGAAATATTATTAACCTTGTGAGGACACTTCATATGAACATACCTATGTAATTCTTATAACAGGTGAGTGTATGATGATCCAAGTCTGGTCGTATCTTGCTCAAAACATTTTAATACACTTATAAATCATGTCATAATATTGAACTTCTTATATTTTTTCCTATTACCTATACATATGAAAAGTATTAAAATAGTGCACGGTACATTCTCCCAGTCAGCAAACTACTATATTAGGTTGCTATTACTACTGTTATTTGTTTTGAGCAGTAGGTTGTTGTTGCATAGTACTAAAATTGCAAATTTACACTTTATGTATATAGAATACCCGGTATCTCTTCTTTTTCATTCTCCACGAGTGTTACTTCCATTCTTGCAGTCTGAGTACAGGGTCTTAAATTTGCTGTTTTCTCAGTACTGTATGAAGCTATGCAGCAGTTATGTTGGTGCTCTGCTTTTGTTAAATTGTCGTTTTCAAACTACTGCTCCAGTGCCCCTCCTGATTCTGTATACTCATCTCTGGCTCTCTTAACACTTTCGTGCCTTGGGCGAAGCGAAAAAAAACATACCCTATGTGCTTTGGGCGTTACGCGCGCCTAAGCGGTAAGACCTAAAAGTGTATACTCTTTTTACTGTCCTGACACTATTTGTAGACCTACGTATTTAAATTTGGTATCACTGTGTTCGCAATAGAATTGTCTATAAGAACATACATATAAAATGCTGCCAAAGCATAAGGAATATCAACACAAAATAAAAATCTATTGACATCACTTGCCGAGAGCGCCAAACAGCAACAAAATGTTTCCACTCTCTTAATGATTGCGAAGGCCACATTTATCCTACATCGTTGATTATGGTATCATTGGAACCGCAATAAAATTCTCCATACGGACATATGCATATAAATATAGAATCAATGTCGCAACCGACCCACAAGACGGTTGGAAGTGGCTGAAGTGTTACCCGCGGCGGCATATCGGCGAAATGTGTATATTCAATTTACTGTTCTGACATGATTTTTGGATGTACGTATTTAATTTTTGTACCAATGTGTTCGCAATAGAATGTTCTATAAGAACATAAGTATAAACCATCACATAAGGATGCGTTTGACCAGCAACAGACATGAAAACTACGTCGATCGTACTCGTCGTGTCAATAATACAATTGTTATACCAAGATGATTCACTGCCATGCCGTTTTCTTTAATAAGCTCTTCGGTTATTAGAAAGAACGTAAATTTCATGGCGAACATTTCTAAACTATCCCCAACAAAATCAGATAGAAAATGGAATTTATAAAAATATTTTATCGTTGGACTAGAGCGTGCGTCGGCAAAATATCACGGAGAGAAAAAGATTGGACTATAACGCTTGTCCAGGGGGCATGAAAGTGTTAAGTACCATAAGTTCCTACATGTCTTTTCTGGGAAGCCTCTACTAGCAACATGAAGCTATCTCACTAAGATGATACATAAAATAAGATCGAAAGGAATAACACAAAGTGAGGCAATGGATATTCAATTTCCTGACAAATATGTCACAAAGAGTAGTGGTAAACCAGACGACAACATATGATCAAATTTTAATTTATCAATTAAAAATGTATACAGTTGCACAAACCATTATTAATCTTTATATTGTATACATTTGTATTTTGTATTTAAGTAGATTCGATAATGTTTCTATTAAAAATGCTTTTACAATTTGTTATTAAAGATAAGAAATATTATATATATATATATATATATATATATAATATATATATATATATATATATATATATATATATCACTAAGAACTCTTTGACCCGGCCAGGATTATATATATATATATATATATATATATTATATATATATATATATATATATATATATATATATATATATATATATATACACATATATATATATACATACATACATACATACATACACACACACACACACACACACACACACACACACACACACACAAGAAAAAGAGGTGATATGATCACTACATACAAAATAGTAACAGGAATTGATAAAATCGACAGGAAAGATTTCCTGAGACCTGGAACTTCAAGAACAAGAGGTCATAGATATAAACTGGCTAAACACAGATGCCGAAGAAATATAAGAAAATTCACTTTCGCAAACAGAGTGGTAGATGGTTGGAACAAGTTGGGGGAGAAGGTGGTGGAGGCCAAGACCGTCAGTAGTTTCAAAGCGTTATATGACAAAGAGTGCTGGGAAGACGGGACACCACGAGCGTAGCTCTCATCCTGTAACTACACTTAGGTAATTACACTTAGGTAATTACACACACACACACACACACACACACACACACACACTTCTTGGACTCTTCCATCCCAAGTTCTATCCCAGGAGGCAGACAAGAGGAGCTCCAGCTTATTTCAACAATCCTAAGTGTTGTAGTACAGGATGATGATAGTGAGTGGTGTCCCAGACAACATAAAGGTATAGTGCTTTTGAAAAATAGGTGAGATAACAGGAATGTGCCAAGGGAAGTGAAAAAATTGGATGAGAAAAAGTTGCCCTAGTGTTTACAGTGCAGAGAACAGCATTCAAGATGGCCGCCGGTGGCAAGAGGAAATACACAACAGAGCTTGATTTTGATGGTTTCAGTGAAGAAAGCATTGAGATAGCCAGTCTATACAACAAGTTGGCAAAATTAGATACTATAGTAACCTCTCATATAGAATTAATTAGTAAATTGAAAGAAAGTAATGACCATTTAAATAGCAAAGTTGTATGTCTTGAGGGTGTAGTGAAAGACCTGTGCAAGGATAAGATTAAATTGGAAACAAATTGCAAAGCCATGGAAGAAGAAAATAAACTCTTAAAAATAGCTTTGGAAGAAGTTAAAGTAAATTTAAACACAAATGACTACAATAGGTTAGGCAAGGAAATTCAACAGGAGAAACAGCTTTTGTCAGCACAGATGGAGGAAGTTGCACAGGGAATAGAACAGTGCAAGAAAGATATGCAACTCACTTATGCGCAAGTGGCCAAGGACAAGGAAAAAATAGAAGAAGCAGTAAAAGAAGTCAAACACTGCAGCAACCAAGATAAAACAAACATTAGGCTAGAAGTGAGAAAAGAATTGGCATCTAACCCAAAGTTGGTGCAAAACACAGTTGATCGGAGTAAGTCCCTGATCATTTTTGGATGCAAAGAAAAGGAGATAACATCTAGGTCAGAAAGAGCTGTAGAAGAAGCAAAAGTAGTAGATAAAATTGTTGGCCTCGTGGAAGGTCTTACAACCAAAGAGAATGTGTGCGACTACAGGAGAATAGGCAGATATGTAAAAGGGAAAGATCGACCTTTGAGGATCACCCTAAACGGTGCCAAACAGATGGAAGAAGTACTAAGGAATGCCAGAAAATTACAAAGCGTTGAGGATGGGAAAGGTGGTCGTTAAGACGAGATCTTTCAAAAGAAGATAGAGAGAAGCTGAAACTGAACCTCGCCGAGGCAAAACGTTTAAATGAGAGCAGGAATGAAGAAGAAATCAATTCTTTTTTCTACAAAGTGATAGGGGTAGGCAGACCAGTAAAGTGGTACATAAAAGCAAACCAACAAAATCATTAGAGAAAGGGGGAGTGAAAAATAAGAAGATGGGGAACAAGTTCCTGAAGATTGCATACACCAACATAGATGGAGTAAGGTCAAAGATACTGGAGTTAAGTGATATAATACAGCTGCAGACACCAGACATTGTTGCACTCACGGAGACAAAACTTGAAGATGTTATTTTAAATGAGGTCATATTCCCAAGGGGCTACTCAATTTGGAGACGGGACAGAAAAATTAGGAAAGGCGGTGGCGTTGCTGTGCTGGTGAAAGAACACCTAAAGGTGAACGAAATAATGACTACCAATCCACAAGAAGTTGACATAATAGCACTAGAGATCTGCCATGAGGATGATAAACTAGTGATCATAAATGCATATAGTCCACCGCTAAGCAGCACATGGTCAAAGGAGGAGCTAGATAGTAAACGAGAAGGTCTTATAACGATAATGAGAGAGATCATAGCGAGAGCGGATAACGATAGTTCACGACTGTTGATAGTCGGCGACTTCAACTTGAAATCCATAGACTGGGAAGCATATGAAGCTAAAACAGAAGATTTTGGACCTGTAAATTTGTAGACCTCATCCTGGAAACATTCTTGTATCAACATGTTAAACAAGCTACGAGGATGAGGGAAGGTGACGTTCCCTCCATGCTAGATTTGATATTTACCAGGAAGGAGGAAGAAATATTTGACATTCAGTACCTTCCTCCCTTGGGTAAAAGTGACCATGTCTTTTGGGGATAAAGTATGCAATGCGTTATAATCTGGAAGAAAATATGATGGTCGATGCAATTGAAAAACCTGACTTTAGGAGAGGACATTATGGCAACCTTAGAAAAATTTTTAGGGAGTATAATTGGACAGACTTGTTGCTAGGCAAGGAAGTGAATGAGATGTATGTCAAGTTTTGTGAAATATATGATAAAGGCACAAAAAAAATTTATACCAAAACAGAGAAGCAGAACTAGGAAACAGGATTGGTTCGACAGAAAGTGCGAGAGGGCCAGAGACCAAAAGACACAAAAAATGGAATCAATACAGGAAGAGGCCAAACCCCAACATACCAGCGATACAAAGATGCGAGAAACAACTACACGGCAGTGAGGAGAGAGGCAGAAAGAAATTTTGAAAAAGGGATTGCAGACAAATGTAAAACAGACCAGGTTATTCTATAAATTCATAAACAACAATTGCAGGTAAAGGATAATATTCAGAGGTTGAAAATGGGAAATAGATTCACGGAAAATGAAAAGGAAATGTGTGAAACATTAAACGAAAAGTTCCAAAGTGTGTTTGTACAAAATGAAATCTTCAGGGAACCAGATACAATAAGAATTCCAGAGAACAACATAGAGCACATAGAGGTGTCTAGAGACGAAGTGGAAAAAATGCTCAAGGAGCTAAGTAAGAAACAAAGCAGTTGGTCAGATGGAGTTTCACCATGGGTTCTGAGAGAATGTGCACCTGAGCTCAGCATTCCACTTCAACTGATTTCAGGGCATCCCTGTTACAGGAGTTGTAGCTGATGTGTGGAAAAAGGCTAACATAGTTCCAATCTACAAAAGTGGAAGCAGGGAAGACCCCCTTAATATAGACCTGTATCATTGACAAGTGTAATAGTCAAAATATTGGAAAAAATAATTAAAACTAAATGGGTAGACACCTGGAGGAAAACGATATAATATCAGACAGACAGTATGGTTTCGATCTGGGAAGATCCTGTGGAACGAACTTACTCAGTTTTATGATCGAGCCACAGAGATTTACAAGAAAGAGATGGTGGGTTGACTGCATCTATCGGACCTAAAAAAGGTTTCGACAGAGTTCCCATAAGAGGTGTTCTGGAAACTGGAACATATTGGAGGAGTGACCCCTGAAGCTCATATCAAGAGGATAACATCAGCAGCATATGCCAGGTTGGCTAACATAAGAACGGCCTTTAGAAACTTGTGTAAGGAATCTTTCAGAACATTATATACCACATATGTCAGACCAATCCTGGAGTATGCGGCTCCAGCATGGAGTCCCTATCTAGTCAAGCATAAGACTAAACTGGAACACACACACACACTTTTGGTTTGCCACCAGACTAGTACCCGAGCTGAGAGGTATGAGCTACGAGGAGCGACTGCAGGAATTAAACCTCTCTTCGTTGGAAGGACAGAAGAGTTAGGGGGGACATGATCACCACATTCAAGATTCTCAGGGGAATCGACAGGGTTGATAAAGATAGGCCTGTTTAACACAAGGGGCACACGCACTAGGGACACAGGTGGAAACTGAGTGCCCAAATGAGCCACAGAGATATTAGAAAGAACTTTTTTAGTGTCAGAGTGGTTGGTTGACAAATGGAATGCATTCAGGAATGCGATGTGGTGGAGGCTGACTCCATACACAGTTTCAAGTGTAACTATGATAAGCCCATTAGGCTCAGGAAACTGTACACCTGTTGATTGACGGTTGAGAGGCGGGACCAAAGAGCCAGAGCTCAACCCCCCGCAAGCACAACTAGGTGAGTACAACTAGTTGAGTACACACACACTACCCTCCCTATTCTCCTCCCCCCTCACACCGTATCCCCATGTCCCCCTATCTCCTTAACCCACACCTACCCGTTCCCACTTCCCTTAAACCCCACCACCACCCCAAAACCCTCTGACGACCCTGCAAACCACTCACAGATCCTCCTCACCACGGAACAGCTTCCACACAGTAGAATACTCGCCAAGAAAGGGATATGTAAAGACAGAAGAAAGTGAGCTTCAAGGCGAGTACACTAACATAGATGGGATTACAAATAAAACTAGTGAAATGGGAGAGTGGGCACTAGAAGAAAACCCAGACATAATAGCACTCACAGAAACAAAGCTAACGAAAATCATAACAAATGCAGTGTTTCCACAGGCTACTATGTAGTGAGAAAGAGAGAGAAGGGAGAGGAGGAGGTGGTGTGGCTTTGCTACTAAGAGAAGGTTGGAGTTTCGAAGAGATGGTAATTCAGAACTGTGAAGTTTCAGGGACTACATATCAGGCACCATTGCAACTGGAGGACAGAAAATTATAATAGTAGTCAATATAAACCCCCACCGAATGACAGAAGACCCAGACAGGAATATGATAGAAACAACATGGCCACCATCAATATAATAGAGAGAGCAGCTTCTGTGGCTAGCAGGAACGGATCCAGATTCTAATCATGGGAGACTTCAACCATGGAAGATAGATTGGGGGAACAGAGACCCACACGGAGGCCAGACACATGGAGAGCTAAGCTGCTGGATGTGGCAACAAGAAAACTTCTAAGTCAACACGTCAAGGGACCGACAAGAATGAGAGGAGGGGATGAACCAGCCTGCTTGATTTGATATTTACCCTAAATGAGTCGGATATAAGGGAAGTTAAGTTGGAAGCCCTTGGGAATGAGTGATCATAGGTATTGAGCTTTGAGTACCTGGTTGAGCTAGGAATTATCACCCCAAAAAAGAACTGGGAACCAAAGGGCTGGCGTACAGAAAGGGAAACTATGAGGAGATGAATAAATTCCTATGGGATATACATTGGGACACAGAACTCGGAACCAAGTCCGTACAAGACATGATGGACTATGTCACCCAAAAATGTCAGGAGGCTGTAAGCAGGTTTGTCCCAGCCCAACAGGAAAAAACAGAGAGGCAAAGGAAGAATCCGTGGTTTAATAGGGAATGTATGAAAGCAAAGGAGCTGAACAAAAGGGCATGGAGGAACTTCCGTAATAACAGAACACCAGAAAGTAGAGAGAGATACCAGAGAACCAGGAACGAGTATGTCAGTGTGAGAAGAGCAGCTGAGAAAAGGTATGAAAATGATATAGCTAACAAAGCCAAGACTGAACCAAAGCTACTACACAGTCACATCAGGAGGAAGACAACAGTGAAGGAACAGGTGATTAAACTTAGGGTGGGCGAGGACAGGTACACAGAGAATGACAAAGAGGTGTGTGAAGAACTCAACAAAAGGTTCCAGGAGGTCTTTACAATAGAACAGGGAGATATCACGGCGCTGGGAGAGGTGGCAGCAAACCAGGTGACCTTGGATAGGTTCGAAATTACAAGAGATGAGGTCAAAAAGCACCTATTGGAGCTGGATGTGAGAAAAGCTGTTGGGCCGGATGGAATCTTGCCATGGGTATTGAAAGAGTGTGCAGGAGCACTTTGCTTACCACTCTCCATAGTGTATAGTAAGTCACTGGAAACGGGGGACCTACCAGAAATATGGAAGACTGCTAATGTAGTACCAATATACAAAAAAGGTGACAGACAAGAGGCACTGAACTACAGGCCAGTGTCCTTAACTTGTATACCATGCAAGGTGATGGAGAAGATTGTGAGAAAAACCTAGTAACACATCTGGAGAGAAGAGACTTCGTGACAACCCATCAACATGGGTTCAGGGAGGGTAAATCTTGCCTTACAGGCTTGATAGAATTCTACGATCAGGTGACAAGAATTAAGCAAGAAAGAGAAGGGTGGGCGGACTGCATTTTTTTGGACTGTCGGAAAGCCTTTGACACAGTACCCCATAAAAGGTTGATGCATAAGCTGGAGAAACAGGCAGGAGTAACAGGTAGGGCGCTCCAGTGGATAAGGGAGTACCTAAGCAATAGGAAGCAGAGAGTTACAGTGAGGGGTGAGACCTCAGACTGGCGTGAAGTCACCAGTGGAGTCCCACAGGGCTCTGTACTTGGACCTATCCTGTTTCTGATATACGTAAATGATCTCCCAGAGGGTATAGACTCATTCCTCTCAATGTTTGCTGACGACGCCAAAATTATGAGAAGGATTAAGACAGAGGAGGACAGCTTGAGACTTCAAGAAGACCTGGACAAGCTGCAGGAATGGTCGAACAAATGGCTGTTAGAGTTTAACCCAAGCAAGTGTAATGTAATGAAGATAGGGGTAGGAAGCAGGAGACCAGATACAAGGTATCATTTGGGAGATGAAATACTTCAAGAGTCAGAGAGAGAGAAAGACCTGGGGGTTGATATCACGCCAGACCTGTCCCCTGAAGCTCATATCAAGAGGATAACATCAGCAGCATATGCCAGGTTGGCTAACATAAGAACGGCCTTTAGAAACTTGTGTAAGGAATCTTTCAGAACATTATATACCACATATGTCAGACCAATCCTGGAGTATGCGGCTCCAGCATGGAGTCCCTATCTAGTCAAGCATAAGACTAAACTGGAAAAGGTTCAAAGGTTTGCCACCAGACTAGTACCCGAGCTGAGAGGTATGAGCTACGAGGAGCGACTGCAGGAATTAAACCTCTCTTCGTTGGAAGACAGAAGAGTTAGGGGGGACATGATCACCACATTCAAGATTCTCAGGGGAATCGACAGGGTTGATAAAGACAGGCTGTTTAACACAAGGGGCACACGCACTAGGGGACACAGGTGGAAACTGAGTGCCCAAATGAGCCACAGAGATATTAGAAAGAACTTTTTTAGTGTCAGAGTGGTTGACAAATGGAATGCATTAGGAAGCGATGTGGTGGAGGCTGACTCCATACACAGTTTCAAGTGTAGATATGATAGAGCCCATTAGGCTCAGGAAACTGTACACCTGTTGATTGACGGTTGAGAGGCGGGACCAAAGAGCCAGAGCTCAACCCCCGCAAGCACAACTAGGTGAGTACAACTAGTTGAGTACACACACACACTCAGTTTTTATGATCGAGCAACAGAGATATTACAGGAAAGAGATGGTTGGGCTGACTGCATCTATCTGGACCTAAAAAAGGCTTTCGACAGAGTTCCACATAAGAGGTTATTCTGGAAACTGGAAAATATTGGAGGAGTGACAGGTACGCTTCTATCATGGATGAAAAATTTTCTGACTGATAGAAAAATGAGGGCTGTGATCAGAGGCAATGTATCGGACTGGAGAAATGTCACAAGTGGAGTACCACAGGGTTCAGTTCTTGCACCAGTGATGTTTATTGTCTACATAAATGATCTACCAGTTGGTATACAGAATTATATGAACATGTTTGCTGATGATGCCAAGATAATAGGAAGGATAAGAAATTTAGATGATTGTCATGCCCTTCAAGAAGACCTGGATAAAATAAGTATATGGAGCACCACTTGGCAAATGGAATTTAATGTTAATAAATGTCATGTTATGGAATGTGGAATAGGAGAACATAGACCCCACACAACCTATATATTATGTGAGAAATCTTTAAAGAACTCTGACAAAGAAAGAGATCTAGGGGTGGTTCTAGATAGAAAACTATCACCTGAAGACCACATAAAGAATATTGTGCAAGGAGCCTATGCTATGCTTTCTAACTTCAGAATTGCTTTTAAATACATGGATGGCGATATACTAAAGGAATTGTTCATGACTTTTGTTAGGCCAAAGCTAGAATATGCAGGTGTTGTTTGGTGCCCATATCTTAAGAAGCACATCAACAAACTGGAAAAGGTGCAAAGACATGCTACTAAGTGGCTCCCAGAACTGAAGGGTAAGAGCTACGAGGAAAGGTTAGAAGCATTAAATATGCCAAAACCAGAAGAGAGAAGAAAAAGAGGTGATATGATCACTACATACAAAATAGTAACAGGAATTGATAAAATCGACAGGAAAGATTTCCTGAGACCTGGCACTTCAAGAACAAGAGGTCATAGATATAAACTGGCTAAACACAGATGCCGAAGAAATATAAGAAAATTCACTTTCGCAAACAGAGTGGTAGACGGTTGGAACAAGTTGGGGGAGAAGGTGGTGGAGTCCAAGACCGTCAGTAGTTTCAAAGCGTTATATGACAAAGAGTGCTGGGAAGACGGGACACCACGAGCGTAGCTCTTATCCTGTAACTACACTTAGGTAATTACACTTAGGTAATTACACTTAGGTAATTACACTGGTGAGCGTGTGTGTGAAATAGGTGAGATAACAGTAATGTGCCAAGGGAAGTGAAAAAATTGGATGAGAAAAAGTTACCCCTAGTGTTTCCAGTGCAGAGAACAACATTCAAGATGGCCGGTATATATATACTGTACGTGTTTGTGTTTATATATATATATATATATATATATATATATATATATATATATATATATATATATATATATATATATATATATATATATATATATATATATACAGTGGTACCTTGCATAACGATCGCCCCATAAGACGAACATTTTGGGTAACGAACGGCCCGATCGGCGTGAAATCGTCCCGTATGACGAACGCTGGTTTGTGTAACGTCAACACCACATGGTGGGGTCGCGCTGCTTCTTGCACATTCTTAGACGCCTCCGACGATGCACATAAATTATGTTGTTCTTGTTTAAAGATGCTGGGATATAAATTGGTGACTGCTGAGATGTTACAAAGCATTGACGTTTTTGTAAGAAAAAAGAAATGAAATGTCTGATATACAACAAATGTCAAAAAGGTTCGTTCGGTGTTCGGCAGGTAGGCTGCTCCATTATAACTATTTTTCTTTGTTTCAAATGTTTTGTATTTCTCATTTACGTCTCAATAATGGCGCAGCCTACCTTACATATACACTCAATAAACAATTATGATATTTTCATTTCTTCAAATGTGTTCAATATTTATTTTTCATTTGTCTTATTGTGGAAAGGTTCGTTAGGTGGTCGGCAGGTAGGCTGCTCCATGTTTCTTACATACAAAAAACGTAAATAATAAAAAAATGAAGAATTTCGAAAACCAGTACAAATGTCAAAAAGGTTTGTTCGGTGGTCTACAGTTTGGCTGCTTTATGTTTCTTAAAAAAAAAAAAAAAATAAAAGAACTGTTGAAACAATTTGAAAAATGAACAAATGCCATAAAGGTTCGTTCAGTGTTTGTCGGGTAGGCTGCTCCATTATAGAGACGGAAGTGACAAATACAAAACAAATGGAACAGATTTGAAACAAAGAAAGATTGTCATAATGGAGCAGCCTACCCAACAAACACTGAACGAACCTTTTGCTATAACGAATATGAAAGACTAGGGCTGCTGGCTGGGTTAGTACTGCGTGAGCAACCATTTGTGGCACACGCGCCTCTGGCTCTCAAACACCTGTCCGACACGGTGTTGAAAGACTGCGCTCAGTCGGTGCAATTCAGACCCTATTGTTTGAAGAACATAAGGGTCATAACATTGGTGAAGCTAGGCACAATAAGGGCTTAACACAACGGTCGGATGCCAGTGATACAGCACCTATGCACCTATGAGGAGGATACAGCGAGCGTATTCAGTTGTAGCTCTGAGCCCCACCCTTGCCATCTCCAATTTATATAGATGATACATAGATGAATCGTTTTCTGCGTTCAGTGATGATGCATCTGATACAAGTAGCATAGATGAACAGTGTTAGCGGCTTCCATGGTGGTGTTGTCCATAGATATTTTCAAGAATACCTGAATCTCTTCCTGACTGATGGACACTCTTTGATGCTAGCTGAATCTCTTCCTGTGTGGGACCTTACAAAGCGATCTTTTCAAGACTACCTTACAAATTGAGCTTTTCCTATAATCGTTTCAATACTACCTTATGCTTTACAAGCTTGGCTACATACCACCTACAAGTACTAAAGCCAAGGGTGCACGCGAGTGCGTTATTTGCAAGCACACAGAACGATGAAACAGGAAACGAAAATCTATCTGTAGCTGGTGCAAGGAGAGCAAAGTCGCGCTGTGTACCATGGACTACTTCGTTACTATTACGCACCTCCAAAGTACTGAGTGTGTAATACAGTGTGTTACTGTGTAAATAGTATGTGAAACTGTACATATTGTAATATTAGTGAATTTTTCCACGTAATATTGTGACAATAAACATTTATTGTGGACACATTACTGACACATGTATCACAGTTCCATGGAAAATTATGAACATTCTACTGTATACATATTGTAAAGGTCACAAATATGCATCATATACGATAAAGGAAAGAAATAAAACCGCATTGGAAATACATAGAAAAAATATTTGAAAATATATTTGTGGCAACACGCGGTGCTTAAATGGCCTGCACGACCGTGTCTGGGAGCTTCACACACGGGCGACCAGCCCCTGATGACGTCACAGCGCACCTTGTCCACGCCCTCACAGCCAAAGTAAGTTGAATTTGGTAATTATTGTTTACATAGACATGTTCAGGGAAGGTAATTTATCATTTTACAAAGAAAAATGATATTTTGGGGAACATTTGATGTCATGCACACTGGGGGAATTTCACAATAAACACAGTGCATCACACTGGTTACATGGGGGACACTCGTTTTGTATGACGTCCGTTTCACATGATGAACATGGAACGGATTAAATTCGTTATGCGAGGTACCACTGTATATATATATATATATAAATAAAGACATAGGAACCTCGGGTGACGAGCAGCCCCATCTACAAGCATTTCAGGTAATGAGTGAGCCACTCACAGAAAATTTGTCTCGATTGATGAGCTTCCACTCGATTAACGAGAAAACCACATGGTGCTTCCTAGCGTTCCCGCTGGTTCTCACAAATTCTCGGATGCCTCCAATGACAGTGTTGTTGTTTTATCTTTGTGGATAAGCATTCCTCTGCATTTATTGTGGTTTTGTGACTACAGTAAAACAAAACATTTGTAATAATTACCAGTATTATAATTACATTATAAAATTTCCTATTAATGTTTTTCAGGAGTGGAATAAATCAATTGTATTTCCTTTATTTTAAATGGGAAATTCGTTTCACAAGACAAGCGTTTCACATGATGAGCTCATTGCCGGAATGGATTAAATTCGTTAACCGAGTCTCCTCTGTATATACATATATAAAACATAACAGATATATGTATACTGTATATATACAGACCTGGTGAATTCTGTGAAGGCATACAGCCACCACATGGGAACACCAAGAAGCATTTGCTGAACAGGTACAGTTGCAGGTGGTGATCCTGCCTCGGTCAAATGTAACAGCCACATTAAACTGTCCTTTTGTACCAGATGAAGATACTACTACAGTTGCACTCAGGTGAAACCCTGAAATATGGAATCCATATGAATACAAATTAGTCTAGGCCAGTTCATATAATTTTCTAAAGGTTCAAAATACTACCTACAAATACTGGATAAACTAAGTTTCCTGTTCTAAAAACCAGAGTTGAATGTAATGAAATGCTATTTTCTGGGTGAGACCCGGAGGCTCCCCGGAGCTATGCGAGCTGATATAAATGTGTTAGACTTTGGCATCAGTCAAGCGAATGGAGTTCTTAGGGCTACCAGAGACCACAAGCCAGAACCTGGCCCCCCTCAGAGAGGCACGAGGAGCAATGGCCTATAGAAATTCCTGTGGGGTTGGAAGCATTCTATGTCTGCCATCGACCGGGTCAGGCACCCAGAAAGGTAGGTGCCCCAAAACAAACCCTATCTGGTTAAAATATTGCTACTGAAAGCCGAACTGTTGGACAGAACTCCCCAAATGAAAAACGAGTAAACGAACATGATGTCAGAACTGTCACCGCGCTGCTGTCAACGCAGTTCCCCCTCTCCCCGGGATGGGAAAGGGGGAGCCCCAGACCCCCCATGCCGGCTATCCAGCCCATTAGCTTTGAGGCTGAATGTCAAAATATCATAAACCGCCGACCAGAGGGAGGATGGGTTGCCGGGGAGAGTCCGGGTCTCGCCTAGAAAATGGTGTTTCATTACATTCAACACTGGTTTTCTGGGGAAAGCCCCTTCGGCTTCCTAGAACTACTTAACCAAAGATAAAAACAAGAGGGACTTACCCAGGAGGAGGTCACCACTCCCGACTTCGCCACTCAACTCTAAGTCGAGACAACTGGCTGCAACCGCTGACCCAATGCAACACATGCATGACTAGGGCCAGGAACACTGTACTCGAGCGACCAGGACCCTGTTCGGCCTCCAATATCCCTGTGCCCGAATGTCAGCTCAAGACATGTTACCGAAGACGGCAACCAAAGCAGCAAATTTACGAACATCATGGGCACGAGGATAGACAGTAAGCTGGCTGGACCGAATAACCCTGTGGACGACCTGGGAGACCCCAAGCCCTGGAACAGGGAAGAGGGAAACCGGGTCATCCCAAAGCGTGTCCCCCACCACCGAGGCCATGGCGCATAGGTAACGGCGAAGAGCTGCAACCGGACACAACACATGATGCACCCCCGGGCGAACCAACCAAGTATCAAACAACCAAAGGACCTCCGGAAAGCAGCAGTCTCATTCTTTGCCAGAAAAGAAGGAGACAGCTGCAAATGAACAAACCTACCACCAGGATGCAAAAAAGTAGAAACCTCTGTGCTGGAGGAGAGCACGAAGCTCCCCAACCTGACCCCCAGAGGCCAATGCCAACAAGAAAAGCCTTCGCAAAACAATCTTGAACCAAAGGGGCCACAACAAACCAAGAAGGTAGAAAAGAGATCACCCAGTCCAACGACCAGGACTGCTCAGACGGTCCATGAGCAGTCCGGAGGTGAAACAATGGCCAAGAGATGAGGCCAAGAGGACTACTCTCCTTGTGTAAGTCTCCAAGCAAGCTAGGACCTGGAGCAACAGCGGAACCAGGGGAAAGAGGTATAAAGGTATAGAAAAGGTATAGAACCAGGGGAAGAGGTATAAAAAAAAATATATATATAGAGGTCCGAGTAAAAACCCTGGACATCTTCAAGATAAAACTAGACTATTTTCTAAAAGACATTCTGGACCAATCTGGCTGTGGTGGTTATGTGGGCCTGCGGGCCGCTCCAAGCAACAGCCTGGTGGACCAAACTCTTACAAGTCAAGCCTGGCCTCGGGCCAGGCTTGGGGAGTAGAAGAACTCCCAGAGCCCCATCAACCAGGTATCAACCAGGTACAGGTAACCCCACCTCGACCAATACTGCCTGAAGACATCGACCCCAACTGCCTCACAGTCGGGGAAGGGCGCCACATATACTGGAAGACGCCTCAACCACGCAGACATGAAGAGGGCCACCTTCGAGAGCCCGTACATCCAGCAGTCAACTGAATGAGTGGACGTCGACCGTCCATTCCGTGGACAGGGGGATGAACCGAGACAGGCCATCTGCCAGGACATTGGACACTCCCTGAACGTGAACGGCCAAGAGAGCCAAACTCCGAGAACTCTGCAGGCAAGTCAACCAAAGCAACCAGCCCCAAAGGACCAAGGACCACATTGAACCCCCGTGGTGCAGAAAATGAACCACTGGGGAGCAGTCCGAATGGAGTCGGTTCATTGATTTACAAGCAACCTGAATCCTCCAAAGTGCCCGCCACACTACCGCGAACTCCCGCACCATGCTGTGGGCCTGGCGGAAAGATGGACCCCACCGCTCCTGGCTGGCCTGGTGAGCACTGATCACAAAGTCAAAACCAAGAGACAATGCATCCAAGAACACATCGAGCGAGGGCTCGGGTAGGTGCCAAGGCACTGAACCTCACAAAACCTGAAGAGGCTTTCAACCAACGAAAGCAGCGGCCGACATAAGGCGCCCGAAGGCCGAACCCAGCGATCACGAGAGAAGTGGAAGGGACATCCCTGAAAGAACCAGAACAGCCAACAAAGCCAAACCTGACCTGGCGGGTAGACCATCACGGCAAAGTTCAGACTCCCGAACAAACCCCCGAGGAATCACATTGTGACTCGGGAGCCCCCCAGAAACAGGCGAAGGTGGGACAGCAGCCGCAGCAGAGCCGCCGGAGGGAGAGACAAGGAAGCAGTCCAAGAGTCCCACTCTATATCCAGCCAAGACCGAACCTGAGAGGAACCCAGATGGGATTTCCTCCAGTTCACCAGAAACCTGAACCCGGCGAGCTGGGAGCCCACACCAGCCAGTCACCTAGGTTGGCCAGAACCCGGACCCGAACCCCCTAACAGATGCAAATGGGTCACCACGACCCGGGTGAGGTGTGTGAACACGTGAGGTGCTAGATTCAAGCCAAATGGAAGGCAACGAAAGCAGTAAGCCCGATGCCCCACAACAAAATCTAACCATTCCTTGAACCCTGGATGAATCGGGACGTAACAATACGCGTCTCAGAAGTCCAGGGACACCTTCGAAGCGCCTGGCTCCAAGAGAAGTTGGACCTGGGAAAGAGTAATCATCCGAGAGAAGGGGCAATAGACCCAGGGGTTCAGACGGGACAAGTCCAGAATGAACCGCAGGTCTGCCCAATCCCGCTTCAGAGCCGGAAACAGGCAGGAAACCCACCTGGCGGATGAGGTCGTTTCGACCACACCCAAGCGAACCCACTCCAAGATGACCCAAGAGTGTGCAGAAGAAGCCTGCCCCACCTGCCCAGAACCTCCCGAAGGAGGAGGGGCCACCCAACGCCACTGCAGGCCGTAAGAAACGACCCGAAACGCCCATGAATTGTGAGACCAGGCGTGAGCAAACAGCACGAGCCTTCCTCCCCCCCCCCCCTCAATGCCCTGTCAATGGGACGATCCGCAAAAGGGCCATCGCCCCTTACAAAAAGCTGATTTACGAACAGAACAATCACAGCGCCGACTAGTAGTCATCGATTCCGAAGGCTGTGCTAGCTCCGAAACTGGCATCACTGGCCTACCACAATGGGACGAACACCGAGCCCTGGCACGACCCTTCCGGGAAGAACCCCAACGGTATTTCCGGAGAACCAACAAGTCCGACATAGGACGACAACTAGAAGAGACCACTTGCAGATAATGCACCACCGCACACTCTGCAAACAGCAATGGACAATGTCATAAAAAACCTAAGTGCCAGAGCCCATGCAGATTCCACAGACTGAGTGAGCACCCCCTGCCAGCACATGAGACGAGAAGCAAAGAACAGAGACGCTGCCTCCCGTAGAATCAGTGCAAACAGCTTCAACAGAGCAGCCGAGGCCCGCACCACTGAGACCAGAGAAGCAGACCTAGGATCGGCCCTAAGAACCTCCACATCCTCCTCAAGCCAGACCGATGACAGCTCGAGAAGGGAAAAGAAAAACAAGACCAAAGCCAAGTGGCCACGGGTGCGCAAGTCTTCAGCTACCAGGGCAGCTGAAATGGAAAGAAGCTTCACATGAAGCTGAACAAGGCCAACATCCTGAGGAAGGGCAGGGGCGAACAAACACGCTTTGAGGTGCTCAAACTTGCCCCTCAGGTAAACCTGTACAACTGAAAGGGCCTCTCGCCACTCAAGCATGCGGGACTGATAGAACGTATGCCACGCCCCCAACAAAGAGATAGAACAATCTGCCAACCAGGACGACTCCGGAATCTCGTAACGAACCTAGTAAGAAAAAGAAGAACTGAACTCAAAGGAGGCAGGATCCATTATCGAAGCGCAATCTGGGTCGCGCAGGAGGTAAGAAGCAATGTCCTCCCGCACCTCATACAGCAGGAGGCCGAAAACCTTCGGAAAGAAAGAACCGAAGTACCCAGGGGTACCCGGAACCAAATCTGGGGAGTGGTCAACGCCATATCAAACTCATACAAGGAGAAGGGGGGGGGGGGTAAGAAACCCCATTCCCTGCAACAACAAGCCCTGCTGAGAGGGTACCAAATCCAGGCGGGGTCAAACGGGGCCCAAGCCTCCCAAGTCAACCCCTCCCTCGCCCCAGGAACCTCCACATCAGGACCTGGGGCCGAGTCGTCCTCCAAACCCCTTGCCTCAAAAGAAAAGGTTGAAGCAGTCGGAAAAGCTGAACCGATAGGGTCCCACTAGTCAGACCTAGAAGCACCAGCTGGAGGAATGGGCTCGAATGCCTCCATCGTCACACCGGAAGGAGCATCCCCCGAAACTGCCCGAGTCTGACCACCAACTAAACTCTGTCCCGACTCCAAAACCCTCAGATGCTTTGGAGCCGGAAGCAAGGGTTGGGAGGAGCAGGATGAACAACAGCAGGGGAAGAACCCAGGGGCACGGATGAAACCAAAGCCAAAGCAACTAACATCCCAAAGTCTGGGTCCCTATAACCAAAACGGGGCAGTCTCAGGGTAGTTTCAGGGCATCCGGGTGAGCAACCAACCTAGCACACTGCAGCAACCTATAACATGCATGCAATGCCAAAGGTGCCTGCACCCTAAGATCATTATCAGTGGACTGGGTGATCTGGAGAACAGGCAAGCAACACCACTCGCAGGACTCCAGGTCGAAGGTGTCACCAACCCAACAGGCAGCAAGATGGAGGCAAAACAGGTGGTGGTCACCCTGAGACAAGGGGACAGAACAACCTTCAAACTTGCATGAAGCGAGATGGGGCCCAGGGGAGTTTTCCAGGGCCCTTAGACACTCTGCTAAGGGAAACCCAGGCAAGGTACTGCTAACTGGCACCCTAAACTACCAAGAAAACTACTAATAGCCGAATCCCCGGGACGTGTACACACATGGGGACCTAGTCGAGGACCACCTAGAATACAGTACATGTATATGTAAGTGGCAATAACACCAAGGGCAGACCCTTTACCAGGCAGAAAACAAAACAAAAGAAAAACCCGTACGAGTACAACGCTAGCCCGAAACGCTATGTGTACTAGTGGCTTTAGGTATTGTATGTACTACCTCTAACTTTAAATCAAACAGAATGTTTGTACTGTAATTCTGCAACTATGTATGTACTTTTCCTAAATAAATTATTATTATTACTATTATTATAACATACCCAGGCGGAACAGAGCCCGCCACTATATCAGGTGAAGAACAGCTACTCAGTACCTTGTGCCCCTATCAGTGACGAAACCACTTCCTACCCAGAGACAAACAGAGGCGCATGAAACACCCCAGCTGACTCCAAGGGCGGGCAATTACCGAGCAGTAAAAGACCTTAGTGGAGGTAGCCCCCAAGCAACTTGTGGAAGAGAGCCCCAAGCTACAAGGGCAGTACTCTAAAGGCTCCTAGGGAAGGTAACCCTAGGCACATGCAGCCCGAGTACTGGTGAAATTACTCCTGGCTCACACACCACCACAGGAAAGGACTACACCACATGGGCACAGCACTGAATAGAGTCTGGAGCCAGAGTCGCAAGACTGTCAGGTTTCACATTAGCCACAAAACTAATGGATTGGATAGCTGGCACTTGGGTCTGGGGCTCCCCCTCCCAGGGAGGGGGGGAACTGCGCAGACAGTGGCTTGGTGATGGTTGTGACGTCATGCTCGTTTGCTTGCTTTTCGGTTGGGGAGTTCTGTCTCAACAGTTCGGCTTTCAGTAGCAATATTTTAAACAGAATAGGGGTTTTGTTTTGGGGTGCCTACCTTTCTGGGTGCCTGACCTAGTCGATGGCAGACATAGAATGCTTCCAACCACACAAGGGTTTTTATAGGCCATTGCTCCTCGTGCCTCTCTGAGAGGGCCAGGTTCTGGCTTGTGGTACCTGGTAGGCCTAAGAACTCCATTCGCTTGACTGATGCCAGGGGTCTAATACATTCATATCAGACCGGATACCTCCAAGGAGCCGAAGGCCCCCCCCCCATAGAAACAGTGATAAAGATGATAAAAAATATGAACATATGTTATATTGCACAAGCAGGAAGCTACACAGGTATACATCATTATTCAGCAATATATTACAATATGTTTATGGTTAACATGTATGTGGTCAATTAAGTGAGACAGTAGTAATCAAAATCATTTGACTTTTTATATATATGCAAATATTCAGCCCATCCTCCTGCTTTGGTTGTACATACGCATTTATAGTAATGATGAGGATCATAATATATATACCTACGTCCAACGAAATTAGAACGTAAAAATCTGAACTATTGAGTTGGACAAACCGGAAAACTATTTTTTACTTGTGTTGCTTTGACAAACTACACTAACCTATCCAAACCTCCCTAGGCCTAATACACAATATCTGGGGCCTAATATAGTACATGTGTGTGCTATACTAGGCCTTGGAATATTTAAGTTTATGTTTTAGCTTCATTTATTTTAAAAGAATTCCTTACTAGTTAGTATGCTATTATCTAAAAGCTAAGAATGTATGAATTCTGACTATTGACAATCGTCATAATACTGTAGGTACTATCTAAACAGGAGGATGGGTTGAAATATTGCAAATATGCAACACAAGGATTCACTAAGCTCATCTTTACATTCTTTAATTGTTGGAATCTAAATTTTATATTTGTTACTTGTTACCGCCCCTGGTAACCAATATACAGTACCAATAAACTTGTCCTCTTCACCACCACCTCTTAGGTAATTACCTACATAGATTGGTTTAGCTGCTGGCTTAATATCAAGGTTTTCTTTGGTAAATAGGAAGTACAATACTTATTTTAAATACTACCCGACTTGTTTTATTTTTTAGTTGCCCAGTCTTCTTTATTATCTCTGTTTAATATATCTGAAAGAGCCCTTTAAGATTGTCTTTCCCTGCAGAGGAAATATTGTATTCAGAGATTGTTAGCATGACAAAAACAATTGCAATATATTTACTGAAACTTATGCCTATATCGCTACTATATTGTGTTTTTAATAAATGGCACTCAATACCCACCAATTTGTAGGGGATCATGAACACTCTTGTGTTTGTAATGATTTTCTCCACGGAGAAACTCATCAGCATTTCCATTAGCCAAGCAGCTATAGAGCCGAATGTCTTCTTCATTTTCTGGGAAACTCCAAAATGCAATAAGAAGCTGCAATTGTTCAGGGACAGGTGGCATCATCTGCTCCACCACTTCAAAAGGGATATGTGCTGCCACTGTGCGTGCACACATCTCTGTGAGTGAATGTACTCCGCCATCTGTAAATAAAAATTAATAAACAAAATGTCAGAATTTACTATAAATAAGCTGTTAATAAATAAACTGCCCGACCAGCATCCCAACCTCAACAATCACCATCGTGCCCTACCATCTTTGCAACCGACGGTATCATCCCCGCCCTCATGCACTTTGCCAACCGGGTCACCGGAACCGACAACCACTTGTTTGTAAGCATACTCAAAACCCTATATGCTGTGAACGGGTTAACCGAGATAATCGTTCCTGACACAGTGCTGGCTGCCCTAGCTATGACACATATGTCTCTAGCACCACACTGATTCAGCACATGCGGCTGTGCCCTCCACACCAGCAGCCAGTTCAATACCTACAACATCTATCATCAACTCCCTATCCAATGTGCTAGTAGACGAATGATCAGATACTAGTAATGGCTTCTAATGGCCTCCACTTACAGGCAATTCATGCATGTGCCAAATCTTGGCTTAATCTTAATCAGTCAATCAATCTTGAAATATCATTACGGGCTACTCATGCCCGTGCCACCTTTTGGTGGCTTAATCTTAACCATTCATCTTGAAATATCCATCCTTCTGAAGACATAGATATATGCATGCATGCATGCATGCATACATACATATATATATACACACACACACAACCTACCTTCATGTCAAGATTATAATTTTTTATTATTTATAACCTATCCCTAACATTATGTAATATAATTAATTTTGTCAGGGAACAGGAAGCCAAAACGTATTCATACATGTTAGGCTTTTATCGGGGTCTCCCCCCAGGTCTGACCCTGCCTAGGATGCAACCCCCCACAATAAGCCGATTAATTCCCGAGTACAGTACCTACTTACTGCTAGGTGAATAGAGCCATTAGGTGAACGGAAATGTGCCCAACCATTTCTGTCCTGCCCTGACAGAATTCTTACTATAAAGAATGTGATTAAACTGTATTGGTGAGAACATTATTCTCCATGACACCAATATATGATATTTAAGAAATAAGTAGATCTTATACAATACAGTACTGTATAATGAGTCATTATGTAGATAAGTATGTAAACTACAAAAGCATATGTAAATATCCTGTACAGTACTATCATTGCTGATATTGACTACCAAATTAATAAAATTTAGGTATTTACCTTGGTCTCTAGCACGGCCATATAGGAGGGAAGCAATTTTTTCAGAACGCTTCCAACCCCTCCAGTTGTTGCAGAGGGACTCGGGCTCGCTGATCCAGCTACATAATGAGTCCTCTTCAAATCGCTCCGAGTCCTCAAAGGAGAAACGATCCCCTTCCTCCCAATCAAACATTTGTTGAGCTGTAATGGTGCAGCGTGGTGGGGCCCAGGATGTGGAGGAAGAGAAAGGTGGAGAAGAGACAGAGGAAAAGAGGCAAGAGGAATAGGATGAAGAAAAGGACAAAGTGGATGGGGTGGAAGAGGAGGACGAAGAGTCACAAGAGGAGGGGGAAGAAGAAGATAAGGATGAGGAAAAGGAAGAGGAGTAGGACAGGCACTTACAGTTGGTGGCCACAATGCACAAGCTCCTTAGGCTAGAAAACTGCAGGTACTACTGGGACACAATTTCCAAATTGGGACAGTCTCCTGCCACACAAATTTTTTGTCCTGCAGATGGCTAGGGCAAATCTTCCACACTCTAGTCATATTTTCCAACTTATGACTGAAAAATACTTAATGCTGCTTATTTTCATCTGCATTACATTCAGAATTACAAGGCCAATGCACTATCTTGTAAATCACTCACAGATTTTTATCATACTGTATTTCATTGTTAAGACCATACATTTTCATGTAAGATTAATTTTGACTGCCATTTAACTGGAGTTCTAAATAATCTTAAGTTTTTCAGTTTAGAGCCAAGCTTTTTCATAGTCTCAAGCCAGATCTTCATGCCACAAGAGCAGCTGTTGAGCCAGTTTCAAATGATGCTCAAAAAACATTCCTTGGAAAGAAAAGATACATTAATATAATTGTAATTGTAATCATATTGGCAGATAAAATACAATAAAATACAGTTAAAAAATTTGTGCAGTGTTCCCTCAAAAATCTGAACCTTCATTTAAATCTGCCGACAAGATATACAGTAAAATCCGGATCATCAGTTCAAAAAAGTAATTTACATTAAATAACTGTTTTCCTATTTTTATTAATTTTGCTTTTACTGTACAGTATATTTATAAATACAGTATTACAAAAATAGGCTGATGCTACTGATACCATCACATCAGTACACTTCTAGCACCAACTTGAATCTCTGCCAATTGACCAGAAAGCTGAAGCAGGACAAATGAAAAAGAACTAAATCCATGACCACCAGACAAGCAGGCCAACTGCGACCCCACAGCAGCCAGCCTTCAAGGTAGGCCAGATCTTGGATCCCCAGAAGTCAAAGATGTTGAAGGACCATGTCAGGGGTACCATGGACCATGGGGTACAACAGCCCCGTGGCCCGGTCTCCGATCAGGCCTCCCAGTTGGTCATCTGGTCAACCAGACTGTTGGACGTGGCTGCTCGCAGCCTGACATATGAATCACAACCTGGTTGATCAGGTATTCTTTGGAGGTGTTTGTCAAGTTCTCTCTTGAACACTGCGAGGGGTCGACCAGTTATGCTCCTTAAGTGTAGCGGGAGTGTTGAAAAATCTTGGGTCCTTGATGTTGATAGTTCTTCCTCAGCATACCTATTGCACCTCTGCTCTTCAATAGGGGCATTTTGCACATCCTGCCATGCTTAGTGGTCTCTTGTGATGTTATTTCTGTGTTCAGATTTGGAACCATTCCCTCCAATATCTTTCACATGTAAATTATTATGTATCTTTCTCTCCTGCACTCTAAGAGAATACAGATTTAGAACTTTTATTCGGTCCCAATAATTAAGATGACTTATTGAGTGGATTCTAGTGTTAAAGGTTCTTTGCATGCTCTCTAGGTCAGCAATTTCTCTGGCTCTGAATGGGGCTGTTAGGATGCAACAACATTCCACCCCTGAGAGCACTAGTGTCTTAAAATGTATCATCATTGGTATGGTATATAATCCCTTGTTTAGAAGATCCTTGTTATCCAACCTGTCATTTTTCTTGCAGTCATGACAGCTACTTTATGGTGTTCTGTAAAAGTAAAGTCTTCTGACATGATTACTCCTAGATCCTTTACATTGCTTTTTCGTTCTATACGGTGATTTGATTCCATTTTATATGTGGTTTCCTTTTTTAAATTTTAATTTTTTCCATTGTGTAGGAGCTGGAACATACTGTACTCTCATTAAACATCAAATTATTATCTGTGGCCCATTGAAAGACCCGAGCTACATCTGATTGGAGGTTTGCCGTGTCCTCTATATTGTCTACTCGCATGAATATCCTAGTGTCATCTGCAAATGATGATTCAGTGCTGTAGTTTGTATCCTTGTCTATGTCTGATATTAGGATGAGGAAAAGTACCAGAGCAAGTATGGTACTTTGGGGGACTGAGCTTTTCACAGCAGATGATCCGGATTTAACTGTGTTGACTATTACACTCTGCATTCTGTGCATTAAGAAGTTGAAGGTCCACCTCCTTACTTGGCCAGTAATCACTTTTGCCCGTATTTTGTGCACAATAACACCATGGTCACGTTTATCAAAAGCTTTTGCAAAGTCTGTGTATTTTGCTTGTCTTCCATGGCACCTAAGGCCATGTCATAGTGATCTAGCAACTGAGAGAGGCAGGAGCACCTTGTTCTGAACCTGTGTTGTCCAGGGTTATGTAGATATTGTAAACAAATCCACAAGGGCTGTGACGAGGATTCAAACCTACGTCCGAGAGCATCCCAGACGCTGCCTTATTCTTAATAGTTCAGTAGAACTTCTGGTTTCAACTCTTTTGACCATGTCGTAGCTCAGTCGACTGAGGCAGCGTCTGGGATGCTCTCAGATGTAGGTTCGAATCCTCGTCATTGCCCTTCTGGATTTGTTCATTTGATGCATCACGCTATTGTGATTTCTGTGTGTAGATATCCTAATTCACTGTGATTTGCAATCTTACTTCTTAGCACTCTTTCAAAGATATTTATGTGTGAGGTCTATAATGTGTACATCTGCTTTACTACCTCCTTTGTGAAGTGGCGTGATCTCCGCTGTTTTAAGTACTGTATGTCAGGGATGATGCCAGTATCTAGGCTCCGTCTCCAAAAGATGTTTAGGACCTGTGATAGTGGTGTTTTGCATTACTTGTTGAATATAGAATTCCATGAATCTGGGCCTAGTGCCAAGTGCATTGACATGCTGTCTATGGCTACTTCAAAATCCAGTGGGGTTAGGGTGATATCTGATGTTGTTCAATGTTGGTGTCACATGAAGAATTCATTTGGATCATCAATCTTCAATGTGGTCAGGGGTTCACTGAAAACAGAATCGTACTGAAGCCTCAGTATTTCACTCATTTCTTTGTTGTCATCAGTGAAAGTTCCATCACCCTTGCACAAGGGCACAATGCTGGATGCAGTTTATTGTTCTTGTTTTTGCATACGAGAAAAAGTATTTTGGGTTCCTCTCTATTTCACTTATGGCCTTTTGCTTCCTTTGCCCCTCTTGGATTTTATGATTTTATCAGCTCCGGGAAAGAGTGGAGCATTTGAGATGCTCTGCTATTTGTTTTCTTCGCTATGAGGGAGCGCCGTTCTCATTCCAGTTTGCATATTTTTCTCCTTTTTCTTAGTACTGTACTTAGGTTTTCTATTTGGTCCTGCCTCAACTGTCAATCAACTGGTATGCAGATTCCTGAGCCTACTGGGCTCTCAAAAGCAGTAGTGATATATGCTGTCTACACGTTTCTAGTGCTATAGTGCCTATTTTCTCAAAGCACTGGTTGAAGTCTGCATTATGTATTTGTTCATCCCAGCATAGTTCTGCAAGGTCTTGGTTTATTCGTCCCCAGTTAATCAGTTTGTTATTCAATTGAGTTTGCTGAATTCTCCTTCTCTGGTATTTGAGCTTTGCTGCACAAGCCCATGCTCATCTGAACTTCAATCAGGTTGTGATCTGAATAACTAGTAGTTGTAATTATGTCCCTAATCAGCTCATTGTTGTTTGTAAAAATAAGGCCTAGGGTGTTTTCTTTCCTAGTTGGCTCTACTATTTGGTGGATTAAAGCAAATATGTAACACATCTACAAGAGGTCATTTGTGTGACTGTTCATTCAGAGCGCTTCCTGGGATTCACTCTGCTATACTGTAATAGTATTTGCCACATTTTTTTCAAATTTAAATGTTGTAAGTTGAAATCACCAAGCAAGATGATGTTAGGGGCAGGGTTTGTAAAGTTTTCTAAGCAGCATTTTATTTTCAAAAGTGGGTCTTTAAACTTCTGGGGATTTGCATCAGGTGATTTATATGCAAGGACAATCACTACATTTAGAATTTATATTTTTGTTATCAGCACTTCTACCATGTTGTTTGTGGTGTTTAGCAGCTCTGTGTAGATGAGGGTGTCTTTGATGTACAGGTGGACCCAACCCTGTAGCCTGTGTTTCCTGTCATATCTGAAAAGATTGTACTCCGGTATCCATATTTCACTGTCATAATAGTCTTTAGTGTGAATTTCAGTTAAAGCTGCGAACACTGCATTTGCCTCACTTAAGAGGCCAGAGTCTGTCTCCTGTGGATTCTTTCCCATATTGGTCTCCGAATGTATGATAGAACTGATGAGTTAGCCAAAATGTTTGCTCGTAAAGAAAGAATTGATTACTATCTTGGACTGCCTTTGAGCAGCCTTTGGACAGTAACATTCTGGGAACATCAACAAAATCTCTTAGACTTGAGGCAAAGTGAAATTCACACCAGATACTCCATCTATTATCATTCTATTATGCAGGAAGAACCACACATCTATGGGTCATCTAAAAAAGGTTAGTAGACTTCTAGATGTTACTACTGCTAGGTTTAGGCTCGGCTACAAGTACGTCTGGGAGTTTGCAACATCTGCTGATGTAGATTTGACTAAATGTAAACTCTGTCAGCAGAACTGTTCACATACTTTGTCATTATATATTTCATTCATAATGATGTACTGCTAGGAGTCTTAGCGAAGTATCCAAAATTTGTTTACTGTAGGTAATGCATGCACATGACTAAAGCTGCCACCTAGTTGGGTGGGAGCGGAGCAAGATTAGTAACTGTCACTCGCCAATGACGTAAAATACCTTGTACAGTATAGAGACTGTTGTGAGCCTCATGTTGAATCACTTGTGATATAAAAAGAATATCAATAATAATATGTATATTTGACAGTCCCCATGGAGCAGTGGTAAAACACTTGCCCGGCGCTTCACACGCGCTTAGGCCTGGGTTCGTATCATGGCCGGGGAGGATTGACTAGGCGCCAATCCTTAACCATAGCTTCTGTTCACTTAGCAGTGAATGGGTTACCTGGTTGTTAAACGATTTGGCGGGTCGTATTCTGTAAATATATGTACATATAAATATATGTTCATGTGTATGTAGTATTAACAATTGTGTAACTAGCTTCACAAGATTGTCACTTGCTTAGCTAAACAAACTATGGGGTTCAGTTCCTGAACTGATTATGTGCCTCTGTAACCCTTTCCACCACCACCCAAGGGATGGGTATGGGGTGCATAATATAGAAATAAATAATAAATAATAATGCCCTCTTGTTCAATTGGTAATCACTGTAAACAGTTCCTCTTTTTTTATTCTGTGGTAAGAGTAATCAGATTACAGTCGAAAGGTCCTGGGTGCAATACCCAAAACAGAAGCATTAAGGATTTGTTTTTGTTCACCAAGCAGTGAATAGGTACCAAGGAGTATCTTGCAGTCATAAACTGTCTTAACTCTTCCCATTAATTTTCCATCTGCAAACCATCAACATTCAAGACTCGACTTCTGTAGTTAGGTCATTATCATAAATGAGAAATAGTATGGGTCCCAGCACCGATCTTTGAGGTACTCCACTTGTTACCCTATGCCAGTGCAGGTTCTTGTCCATCACTGTGACTCTAACTCCTGTCTGTTAGATACTCTCTTACAGATGTCTGTGCTCTGCCACTTACTCCCACCTGCCTCTTAACTATGTATATTAGTCCTTTGTATGGAACTGTGTCAAAAGATATTTGGCAGTCCAAAAATAAGCAATGTGCCCATTCATCTATCTTGTTTTACTTTTGTTATTTTATCATAGAACTCCAGTAGGTTTGTTATGCATGAATTCCCCTTTTAAAGCAATGTTAGTGCTTGTTTTCAAACCTAATCCTTTCTAGGTGTTAACTAGACTTATCCTTATTATTCTTATGAGCACCTTGTAGGAGCTACGTGTAATTAGTGCTGGTCTGTTGTTAAGTGCCTCCTCTCTATCTCCTTTCTTATACACTGTTGCCACATTTTCCATCTTGCAACAGCTGGTAAAATCTCCTTTCACAAAGGAATCATTCAAGATCAGAGTAGAGGCATACCAAGAACCTGTACAGCGTCTTTTAACATCCATGGTGATATACGGTGTGGTTCAATAGGTTCAGTCTCATCTAGTGATGCCGTCTCATTACTTCCTCTGCTGTTGATACTTGGTTGATTACCTGGTTGATGGGGTTCTGGGAGTTCTTCTACTCCCCAAGCCTGACCCGAGACCAGGCCTGACTTGTGAGAATTTGGTCCACTAGGCTGTTGCTTGGAGCGGCCCGCAGGCCCACATATCCACCACAGCCCAGTTGGTCCGGCACTCCTTGGAGGAAACAATCTAGTTTCCTACTGAAGATGTCCACAGTGGTTCCGGCAATATTTCTTATGCTCGCTGGGAGGGCCTTGAACAACCGCGGACCTCTGATGCAGAAATGACGTCATGCACCAGGCAGTGCGGCGCATGCGATTTTGCGGCAACACCAAGAAGTGTATACTAGTCAGTTTTCTCACCTTAATTCTCGTGCTACATCGTTCGTTTTGGTATCATTGTGTACGCAATAGAATTCCCTACAGGGGTATATGCATATAAGGTCCAAAAGCCCACAGTGACTCCCCACAGCAAAGGTTAAAGTCAGCAAAGATACCCGTGAGCGCGCAAAATCAGTAAAATGTATACAGTATACTCGTTTCAGTTTTCTCACCTTATTTCTCATGCTACATCGTTCATTTTAGTATCATTGTGTTTGCAATAGAATTCTCTACAGGGGTATTTGCATATACAGTCTAAAAGCCCTGAGTGACTCCCCACAGTAGGGAGCCGGTGGCTGAGCGGACAGAACACTGGACGTGTGATCCTGTGGTCCCGGGTTTGATCCCGGGCGCCGGCGAGAAACGATGGGCAGAGTTTCTTTCAGCCTGATGCCTCTTACCTAGCAGTAAATAGGTACCTGGGAGCTAGTCAGCTGTCATGGGCTGCTTCCTGGGGGTAGAGGCCTGGTCAAGGACTGGACCGCGGGGACACTAAAGCCCCGAAATCAACTCAAGATAACCTCAACATAACAGCAAAGCCTAAAGTTGGCCAAGTTACCCGTGAACGAGCGCCAATTTGCACACCTGCAGACTAATGTATATACTCGTTCAGTTTGATAACATAAATTTTTGTGCTACGTCCTTCATTTTGGTATCAAATTGTTTGCAATAAAAAGGCGCATATTTTAAAACTAGTCCCATAATAATAGAACAATAAATGGAATTTTAACAAATATTTTAAATTTTGGATGCTCATCACCACAAAATTATTTATATATTTCTAGTGTTCTGACACCAAATTTCATGTTTCGTCTTTCATTTTGGTATCAAATTGTTCGCAATATAAAGGTGCATATTTTAAAACTTGTCCCATAGTACTAGTAATAGAAAAATAAATGGAATTTTAGCAAATATTTTAAAATTTGGACCACAAAAGTATTTATTTTCTTTCTGACACTTATGTGACACATTCTAACATCAATTTTCGCATCAGGTCTTTCATTTTGGTATTAAATTGTTCGCAATAAAACCAGCGTTGAATGTAATGAAACGCCATTTTCTGGGTGAGTCCCGGAGGCTCCCCGGAGCTATACCAGGCTGATATGCTAATGTCAGACTTTGGCATCAGTCATGTGTATGGAGTTCTTAGGCCTACCGGGGACCACGGCCAGAACCGGGCCCCCTCAGAGAGGCAAGGGGAGCAATGGCCTATAGAAGCCCCCGTGTGATTGGAAGCATTCTATGTCTGCCATCGACCGGGACAGGCACCCAGAAAGGTAAGCGCCCCAAAACAAACCCCTATTCTGGTTAAAATTGCTACCAAAAGTCGAACTAGTGGATAGAACTCCCCAACAGAAAACAAGCAAACTAGTATGACGTCACACGTCACCGCGCCGCTGTCTGCGCAGCTCCCCCTCCCCGGGAGGGGGAAGGGGGAGCCCCAGACCTCACACGCCGGCTATCCACCCATCAGTTCTGAGGCTGGATGTCAAGACACGCGAAAAACCGCCGACCGGAGGGAGGGAGGGTTGCCGGGGAGCCTCCGGGACTCACCCAGAAAATGGCGTTTCATTACATTCAACGCTGGTTTTCTGGGGGGAGCCCCGTCGGCTCCCCGGAGCTAACTACCCACAGAGGAAGATCAAAAGGGACGGAACCGGGAGGCGGACACCACGCACCCCTCCCCTGGAAGCGAGACAACCGGCAGCAATGCCAACCCAAGGCGCCACAGCCCCGGACAGTCCCGGGAACAACACAACAACGAGCAGCAAGGCCCTCGAACGAACACCAAAGATCCATGCCCGAAAGACTGCGAGAACACGTCATCCAAACGGCAGCGAGAGCAGCAAAGCCACGAACGCCACGGACAGGAGGGAAGAACACAGGCAGCCGAGCCGCAAGAACACGGCTGACAACCCGGGACACCAGCACAGGCGAACCAGGAAGAACAGAACCGGATCAACGCAAAATGCGCTCCGGACACAGACGCCGTGGCACACAACCGCGGAGACCAGGATGGTGCAAGCGGCGCACGAACAGGCCGGAGGTGAAACGACGCACAAGACAGCTTACTAACGGTGTAGAAGCAACACCAAGACCGAAAGCAAGCCAAAGCGGCCCCGCCAGCGCCGCACAAAAAGAGAGAGGCGACAGTATGCGGCACGACGACGGCCCCCAACCCCCACCAAAAACCAAGCCGACGGTAACAAGAGTAACCACCTAAGAAGGGACAGGAAAAGGAAGGACCGCCAAAACACCCCATACTGCCGCCAAGAGAAACACGCAGGTGGGACACCGACCACCAGCTGGAGGCGAGACCATGAGGCAGACGGAAGCAGCCCCAATAAGGCCCCTCCGAGCCCAGGAAAAGGCGGAGCCGCAAGAGGATCTCGGGCGCGACCACCGAACTCAGGTGGCACAAGGAGATGGAACGTCTGCCGAACAGAAAAACTCCAAGCAAGCAAACCCGCCAGGAGTTCAGAAATGACAGGTCCGACGCGGGACATCGCCAGACCCCGAAAAAACCAATTGGCAGGGCAAGCAAGGAAACCCAATTAGGCGGACGGGTTGCCACCAGAACTGGACCCAAACCAAGAGGTACGAGCAACTGCAACAGACCGATACAAAGAAGCACACCACAGGACACAGGCCGAAAAAAGCCCTAGAAGCCAAGGAACACACGCAGAACACCCCTGTGGCAGAGGAGGAAAACAAGGGAACGCACAAGCAAGGAAGTGGTGGAAACCGACCACGCCCCCCCCCAACATAGCAGTAAGTGCAGGCAAAACAGACAAAAAGAGATGCCAGGAAAAACAACTGGGGTGAGGCAGGACGAAAGAGCAGAAACATAAACCCCAGGAATAAGGACACGCCACCGCGAAACACGGTACTAAAGCACACGCGCAGTAGTAGCAACAGGCACCACCGCAACATGCCACAGGTAAAGAGCAACGTGCTCCCGCAAAGGCAGAACGGAGCAGACAGACCCCAGACAGGGCCCACGGAGACACGAAAAAGGGGGGTTGATAAAGACAGGCTGTTTAACACAAGGGGCACACGCACTAGGGGACACAGGTGGAAACTGAGTGCCCAAATGAGCCACAGAGATATTAGAAAGAACTTTTTTAGTGTCAGAGTGGTTGACAAATGGAATGCATTAGGAAGCGATGTGGTGGAGGCTGACTCCAAACACAGTTTCAAGTGTAGATATGATAGAGCCCAATAGGCTCAGGAAACTGTACACCTGTTGATTGACGGTTGAGAGGCGGGACCAAAGAGCCAGAGCTCAACCCCCGCAAGCACAACTAGGCGAGTACAACTAGGTGAGTACACGACAGAACCCAGCAGGCCCAGGAACCCGCATACCAGGCGACCGACGGCGGAGAAACCCCGCTCAAAATCGGCTGGATGGGGAACTAGGAGCTCGTGTACACCCCAAGCCTGGCCCGAGGCCAGGCTAGACCGGCCAGGAGGAGGCCCACCAGGCAGCCGCATGGAGCGGCCTGCAGGCCCACAGACTCCTCACAACCAGGATGGCCATAACTAATTCGAAAGCAAGCAAGCGTGCCCCGGAAGTCCACGGACGGACCATAAGGGGCATAACTGGCAATCCCCCACAGTGTTCAGCGTTGTTATACCTATAATAGGTTAAGTAACAACTGTAATTACGAAACCATAAGATGCTTATGTTAACATGCTAAGTAGGTTAAGGAAGGTCGGTGTTTTCCATGAAGGTTTGAAAGGGAAACTATGATGCTTGTCACCCATGCACGTAACTAATAAGTCAATAATGACTTATTAAACTTGCGAGGACGGGGTGGTACAAGAGAGAAGCTGGAGAAGCACCTCCAAAGGATACCCGATCAAACCAGGCTGAGACTCGTACGTCAGGCAGCGAGCAGCCACGTCCAACAGCCAGGATGATCAGTCCAGGAGGCCTGGTCAACGACCGGGCCGCGGGGACGCTAAGCCCCGGAAGCACCTCAAGGAAAACCCCAAGGTAACGTACCAGCAAGAAGGCGTATGCTCGCAAGTAGGTCGTGTAACAACTGCAGACCTCAGATGGATATACAGTGTTCCCCGATGGTGCCTATAGCACCACTGCACTCCACTGGTACTATCCCGCAAGTACTACTACATAGGCGGGACCCAAACACCAGAGCGCAAAAACCTTGCAAGCACAGCCAGGAGCCCTACCAGGCGAGTACAGAACCAACACCACAACCCCCACCTCATAACACTAACAAAGGTGGAACCCCTTAATGACCCTAGCATGGGTTGGACATGCACAAGAGTGGGACAGGAAGGGGTGAAAAAGGGGGACAGACACTGGTGTGCGAACGGTCTCAGTCGTACAAAAGATACCCAAATAAAGACAGGTATATAACACCGCATCCAGCGCCCTGCCAAAAGATGCCAGACCGCAGAAAACTCACCTGGCGAACGGTGGCACGAAGTGACACGACTCAACCGAGCCCAGAAGAACCTGGGAGTACCGCCAGGTGAAGACGAAAAAGCCAGACCTGCAGGAGAGCAGGTGAGAGGCGAAGAAGGCGGCCCCCACCCATGACACAGGGAAAACCTCGGCGGCCTCCCCACAACTGGAACCCAGGACACCCCCGGAGCGAAGGGGCACATACCGCGGCAAGGGAGAAGAGCGAGAGGCGAAGCACTGGAGCAAAAAGGCGTCTAACACCAGCACCACACACCGCCCAGACCAAAACAAACTCCGCGGCGCACGACACGCTGGCCGAAAACGCGCAACCGGCCCTGCGGGAAGGCGGCAACCAGGACTACCGCACTAGAAAAGGAGCCAAAAGAGAGCAGGAATCATAAAACCGGCCAAAGAAGCGAAGACAGAGCCCAAAAAAGGCACACAGCCGGGCCACAAGCAAGCCAACAAGTAGCCCAACAGGGCCACAAGTAGCCCAACAGGGCCACAAGTAGCCCAACAGGGCCACAAGTGGCCCAACCGGCCCATAAGGAGCCCAAACCGGCCCAAAATGAGCCCAACAGGGCTACAAGGAGCCCAACCGGACTACAAAGAGCCCAAAACGGCGACAAGAACGAGGAGCCGACAGACGTTCCAATAACGCGGGAAGTAGCGAAAAACCTTCCCGTACCCTCGAGAACACGGAAGCCAAACCCAGTCCCGAAGGCACACAAAGGCGCAGGCGCACCCGAGACCAGTAGTCACGTAGAACCCCCAAAACGGGGAAACATGACGAAAACACCGTCCCAACAAGGGGTGGGGGGAAACATCCACCCACAGGACGGAACCAACCGACTCAAAGGCCAAGGAACCGAGCCCGGGGAGGGGCTGACGCCCAAACAGCACGTACGGCGAGTGGGGAGGAAAACCCTACTCTGCGTAACCACAAGCCCCGCCTAGAGGGGGATAAAAACCCCCACGGGGACCAACGGGGCCAAGGCCCCCCAAGTCAGCCCCTCCCCAGCCCCGGGAACCCACACGACAGGCCCCGGGGCCGAGCCGTCCCCCCAAAGCCCCGGCCGTACCAGAAAACCGGGGCAGCCGTGAAAACACGAAGGAAGGGAGCCCACTGGCAGACTCTTACAACACGGCTGGAGGAACAGGCTCAAATGCCCCCGTCACTACCCCGGAAGGGGATTTCCCCGAGACTGCCCGAGTCTCAACACCAACAAACCCCGCCCTGAACCTACAGACGGTAAGGAACCGGATGCAGGCAGGAAGGGGAATCCAGGGGAAAAACCAAGAACCAAAACGGGGCAGCCCCGGGGTTCCCGGGGAGTTACCACGAGAGCGTTGCCACCACCAAGGCTCAAGTGCAACGCCTCTGCTGCCCGCACCAGCTTAGCACAACTGGGTAACCGAGCCACAACGAGCAACAAACTCGCAGGACTCCGGGTCGAAGGTGTCACCGACCCCACAGGCAGCAGACGGAGGCAAAACAGAGTCACCCAGAGACAAGGGGTGAGCAACCCTCAAACTCGCTGGAAGCGAGGGGGGGGCTCTGGGGTCACATCCATCGGACCCACGCGCCCCCAGGGGTTTCCCAGGGTCCCGAGCGTTTACTATAAGAGGACTCGCGCTCAGGTAATCCCAGGCAGGGTACTGCTAACCGGCACCCAAAACTACCAAACAACTTTCTAAGAACTGAACCCCCGGGATGTGTACACTCACGGGGACCTAGCAGGGGGTGCCACCAGAAATACTCAGAACACAAGGGACCCAAGGGGCAAGAACGAAGGCAGACCCCCCCACCAGGTAGATAAACAAAAAGAAAAAGAAAACCCCGCAAGAGGACAGCATACCCAAGCGGAACAGAGCCGGCCGCTATGATTGGGAAAAGACAAGCTGCACAGTACCCTGCGCCCCACCAGTGCAAAACTGCCCCTTACCCTAAGGCGACCAAGGGAGACAGAACACCCGAGCACACAAAGAGCGGCCGAAAACCAAGCAGTAAACGGCCTAGCAGGGGCAGACCCCAAGGAACTTGTGGAAGGTGGCCCCAAGTCCCAAGGGCAGTACTTACAGGGCACCTAGGGAAGGGAACCCTAGGCGCATGCAGCCCGAGTACTGGAGAATCACTCCCGGCTCACGCACCACCTAGAAAAACAGACACCACACTCTAGGTACAGTGCTGAAACAACCACTGGAGCCGGAGCACATAACCGGTGCCTATAGCATCAGCCGAAGAACTGATGGGTGGATAGCCGGCGTGTGAGGTCTGGGGCTCCCCCTTCCCCCTCCCGGGGAGGGGGGAGCTGCGCAGACAGCGGCGCGGTGACGTGTGACGTCATACTAGTTTGCTTGTTTTCTGTTGGGGAGTTCTATCCACTAGTTCGACTTTTGGTAGCAATTTTAACCAGAATAGGGGTTTGTTTTGGGGCGCTTACCTTTCTGGGTGCCTGTCCCGGTCGATGGCAGACATAGAATGCTTCCAATCACACGGGGGCTTCTATAGGCCATTGCTCCCCTTGCCTCTCTGAGGGGGCCCGGTTCTGGCCGTGGTCCCCGGTAGGCCAAGAACTCCATACACATGACTGATGCCAAAGTCTGACATTAGCATATCAGCCTGGGATAGCTCCGGGGAGCCGACGGGGCTCCCCCCAGAAAAAGTGCGTATTTTAAAACTAGTCCCATAATAATAGAACAATGTAATTTTAACAAATATTTTAACTTTGGACACTTTTTGATGCTCATTGCCATAAAAATTATTTATATCTTCCCAGTGTTCTGACATCAATTTTCATGTTACGTCTTTCATTTTGGTATCAAATTGTGCACAATCTAAAGACGCTCATTTTGAAACCACTCCCAGATTGATAAGATAACATTTAAATTGTTAACAAATATTTAATGGATGACTCTGGACGTCGTCATCCGAGATGGTACAGGAGAAAAACGGATGTCGCTAATAGGCATCATTGGAGTGCGAAAGTGTTAAGCATTTCCGTTATTTTTTTTTCCATCTTTTATAGTGTCATCTGCATTCTCTTTCTACGTTGGATCTCTTCGGGCTTTCCTCAAAGGAACATGTTTCAGACAGATTTCGTATGCTTCCGAAGTCAGGTTTTCAATTCCTTCTGTAGGACTTGTATTACTTAGAAGTTTCCCATGGAATGTTTGTAATTTCCCTGTTTATTTTTTCCCAGTCTATCCTTTTATTATTAAAATTGAATTTACTGAAAAACCCTTCTCGCTTGATCAACATTTTAGGTCTATTCTGAGTATTGATGGTCATTTGCACTTGAATGAGTTTGTGATCTGAGTATGTGGTATCTGATATCGTAATGTCCCTGATAATGTCTTCATTGTTCGTAAAGACCAGATCTAGAACATTTTCATTTCTCGTTGGCTCTGATATCTGCTGGTTGAGGGAAAATTTGTCACAGAATCTAAGTACGTAGTTCTCTAATCTGTGGTTGGTTAAGTCTCGATAGATTTCTGGTATAATATTAATGTTTGCTATTCTCCATCTGAGACTAGGCAAGTTGAAGTCACCTAGGAAGATAATATTAGGTATCGGGTTCTCCAAATTATCTCAATACTGTACTGTACTTGCCAGTCTCTCATTTCCTGCATGCTCTCCTCCATTCTTGTGTAATCTTATAACTTGGTCATTCAGTGTGAAACCCTCAGATGTTTGGGAGCCGGCAGCAGGGGAAGGACGAGGGGGGGGGGGCCTGGACGAAGCCAAACGCGAAGTGACTAACGCCCCTAAATCCGAGTCCCTATAACCAAAGCGGTACAGCCATGGGGCATTCGGAAAGGCAACCAACCTAGCACGTTGCAGCAATCGAAACCACGCGTGCAACGCCGATTCTGCCTGCACCTGCAGGCAGAATGCAGAGCCGGTGGCTGAGCGGACAGAACACTGGACGCTTGATCCTGTGGTCCCGGGTTTGATCCGGGCGCCGGTGAAAACAATGGGCAGAGTTTCTTTCATCCTGATGCCCATGTTACCTAGTAGTAAATAGGTACCTGGGAGTTAGTCAGCTGTCACGGGCTGCTTCCTGGGGGTGGAGGCCTGGTCAAGGACCGGGCCGCGGACACTAAGCCCCGAAATCATCTCAAGATAACCCTAGTATCAGAATCGGTGAACTGGGTGAATTGGAGAACCAGCAAGGAACACCACTCGCAAGACTCTGGGTCGAAAATGTCACCGAGCCAACAGGCAGCATGATGGAGGAAAAATCAGTGAATGTCACCCTGAGACAAGGGGACAGAGTAACTTTCGACCTCGCACAAGGTGAGATAGGACCCAGAGGACGCATCCAATGGACCAATGAGTCCCAATGAGGTTTTCCAGGGCCCTTAGGCTGACTGCTAAGGAAAGCCCAGGCTAGGTACAGTACTGTAATGCTAACTGGTTGGCCCAAACTACCGAGAGATCAATTAAAAGCTGAATCCCTTTTCAGCTGACCGGTACATCTATGGGGAGCTAGCAGTGCTCTCCACAGAAAGACGGACAGAGATGATGTGAACAGGATCTTGACAAAGATGAATGGGAAGAGAAGACTATAAAAAATATAGGTCTTCAGGTTAAGTAGATACAAGAGAACACTGGTAAAGCACTGACAAAGCTAATATTTATAAATCAACACAAATAAAAATTTACAAAACCAGTGTTGAATGTAATGAAATGGTAGTTTGAATAAGCCCCAATGGCTACCTGAAACTACTATCACTGATAATGTACAATCTACTAGGTCACATCAGCTCTGGAGTTCTATGGGCCTACTGGGGACCGGTGCCAGAACCTGGCCCCCCTCACAGAGATGCAAGGAGCATTGACATTTATGTATTGATTTATGCCACTACTGGGGAAGGCATCCAGAAAGTCAGCAAGACGAAACAGACCACTGTTCACTACCTATGAGACCGCAGCCACAAAAAATGCTGAAAGAACTTCTCCAATAATGTAAACAAATGATTGAAATCTCTTGAAACTAGTGCAAGCTTGTTCACCCTCACCTCCGCTAGAGGTGAGGGTTATCCTGAGGTTATCGTGAGGTTATCGTGAGACGATTTCGGGGCTTAGCGTCCCTGCAGCCCGGTCCTCAACCAGGCCTCCTTTATGTTACACACCCCCAGGAAGCAGCCTGTAGCAGCTGTCTAACTCCCAAGTACCGATTTACTGCTAGGTAACAGGGGCATCAGAGTGAAAGAAACTCGGCCCATTTCTTTCTGCCTCCACTGGGAATCGAACCTGGAACCTCAGGACTACGGATCCGAAGCACTGTCCACTCAGCTGTCAGGCCCACTACCACTTTGATCAATAGGGGTGACCCAGTCAGCCAACTACTCAACTTTCTACTTTTCGTTACATCTATGATAGATGTAACCAACCAACCCCCCCAAATTACCTGGAGGGAGGGAGGGTATCAGAGAGCCACTAGGGTTTGGAGGAAATTGGCATTTCATTATATTCAATGCCGCTCACCTTCTCCCATTTAAGTGCATGAGTCTGACAGAACCTCTACCAAGCCACCAAGGAAAAGGGATGGTTTGTCAGCCAGCCAGTATGAGCCTGAGACATCATACTGCAACAATAAGCAGAGACAGACCAGTACTCGAAAGAGGCTCGGTTTATCATGGAAAAAAAGTGGTCCACACTCCACAGGTGGTACCAATGCAATTCCGAGTTACTGAACAGGAATTGGAACTAAACCTGAGGGGAAGGGGGGAAGGGAGGGAGCAGCCGAGCGATCCAACTCGTTCATAGAGGAAGGAACGGGGGTTACAAAAAACTATCCCGCCTACAATAAAAACCCTCTGTGGAAGGAGCCAAAACCAAGAAGGGTCAAAAGGCACCCAAAAGCACTCCTTGGGCTGCCCCTCAACCCCAAAAGCTTGGGGCAAGGAGGAGAAGAGGGGTGAGGTTGAGAAGGTGAGTCCCATGAAACCCCAGTGGGACCAGAAGAATCAACTGCCTCTGCTGTCAACATAGATGGGACCACCCTGAGAGAAGGCCGAGTCACACCATAAGCTAAACTCTGCCCCAGTTCCAAAATCCTCAAACATTTCAGAGCTGGAACTGGAGGGAGGGGGAGATCAGAATCAGGGCAAACCACACCCACATGAGAAGAAAGAGGTAGTGTGGACTTAGTTCAGGTGAAGGTCACAATGCCTCCAATTCTGGGTCCCTAAACACCATGGAGCTCAACTCCAGGGCATCCAGCTGATCAATATGCCATGATAAACACAAGTGAATCTTCCTCACAAAGTGGTAGCTACCTGAAAAGTCCTCTAACTTGGAGGTGGATTCTATCAAAGCAGAAACCCAGTAGGAGCAAACCTCACAGGACTCAGGGTCATAGGTGGCACCGATCCAACAGACACCATGGTGGGAGCAGAAGGAATGATTATCGTACTGTAGCAAGAACAATGAACACCCCTCAAACTCGCATTCTGCAGGAGTGGACTCAACAGGCTAATCCATATTTACCATGCCCATAAACTACAAGAGATTCCCAGAGCCTGAAGGATGGTAACCAAGCAGATATCCCAGGCACTAGGGCCACTCGCTGAAAGAACACACGCCAAATACTACACAAGTGGGGAGGCTACAACTGGTGACCTCAGTGTGCCAAATAAAAAAGCACGTAAACCCTAGTGCACCCCAACACAACAGAAGATCGCCCCAAGCCATGGGCCCAAACAAAGAAATCAAGATCTGTGAATAGCCAAAGGCAAGGCCTTGTGGTCAGCCTCTCAGGGGTGAACTCCCATACGTACCAGAGAAGGGAACTGACTGTGCAAGGGCAGCATTAGTAGACACACAGGAAAGTAAACCCTGCACACACACACACACACAGCCCAAAATGCCAAAAGAGCGAAGCTCAGGCAACAAGCCAAAACCAAAATACGCACCTGGAAGCCTACACGTGCATTTGAAAATGAAAATACTAGAGTAAAGGATAAAATATCAGCTGAAGATCCCTGATATCATTGGCACCTGTGGAAAACTATACTGGGAACATCATTTTTAAATGCCATATTCCCGAAGGGATATTTGATCATTTTTAAACGACATGATATTCCGAAGGGATACTTGGTCTAGAGCTGAAATAGGAGAAAATAGACAAGGTGGAGGTGTCACTGTCGAAGTGAAAAATAACTGCAATGTAAAAAGAAATAATACTTAACAACATATAGGATGTGGACATACTGGCACATAAACACCCAGAAGAAAAATAGTATTCATCAGTGCTTACCATCCACCAGCAAACAGTATGTGGACAAAGAAGAAATAGACAAAAGAGAGGGTCTTATAATGAACATGAATAAGGTAATGAAAAAGTAAATAGAGATAAAGCACAATTGTTGATATGGAGTCTTTTCTCTTGAAAGAGAATTTTTTATTGGCACTGACTGGAAAAGTTTGTTAAGAAAAATAAATGAGTTTTATTCAAATTTTATGAGATATATGAGAAAGACACCCCATACATTTATATCAAACCAGTGAAGCAAATATAGAAAATAAGACTGGTATAATAAAAACTGCATGCCAGAGAACAATATAAAAAATGAATTAATATAGGAAGAGCCAAACATACAAATATACCAGTACAGTACTACAAAGAAGCAAGAAACAACTGCACAGCAGAGAGAAGAGATAAAGAGACAAAGAAACTCTAAGAATGGAATAGTAGACAAATGTAAAACAAAAGTTCCCAATCTATTCTATAAATTCATACAAACAAATTGCCAGTGAAAGACAAAATTCAAAAGTTACAAATGGGAGATCAATTCAATGAGACTGAAAATGAGATGTGAAACACTGAACAACCAGTAATAAGGGTGTTTCAGTAGGATGAGTTTCAATAAACAAGCTTCAATATCAACTTTTGAGCACAAATTAGAATAGTGTACTGTATATAGAAATGACTAAGAGAAGAAGTAGAAAAACTGCTTAGCGAGCTAGGCAGAAATAAAACAGTTGGACCAGATGAAATCTCACCTTGGGTACTAAGGAAATGTGCATGGGAGATTAAAGATCCCATTACATACATCTTACGTCCTTACAAGCAAGGAGCCTAGTTGACATAGAAAAAGGCAAACATAGTTCCAATCAATAAGAGTGGAAACTGGGAAGACCCAATAAACTATACACCAGTATCATTAACAAGCGTAAACAGATAATCACATTAACGTGATTACCGTACATCAATGAGAAAATCCACTGGGGCTGTGTGGCGATGCGAACCCGCGACCAAGGTATTACCAACCGCATACTATCCCACAGTACCACCACTGACTTGGTGATACAGTGGTAGAGTATGTGGCTGGTAATGTCTTGGTCGCATGTTCAGTCGCCTCACAGCCCCAGTGGATTTCTCATTAACAAGTGTAGCAACAATACCACTAGAATTTTGTTTAATCAAATGGACACAGAACCTGGAAGGTATTGACATAATGATAGAGTTTGGATTTCAAGCATGAAAGGTTTCTGCAACACCTTTACTTAATATTTATGATAGAGCCACACAAATATTGCAAGAAAGTGAAGGTTGGACTAATTTCATATACATGTATGTACCTGGACTTAAAGAAAAAGCCGTTGATAGCATTCTACATATAAGAGACTCCTGAAATAGAGAACACATTGGAGGAGTGACAGGCAGATGTCTAAATTGGATGATCATTCTTTTTACAAACAAATGCAAGCAGTGATCATAGGAAATATATTTGACTGGAGAAATTTCACTAGTGCAGTACCTCAATGTTCAGTTCTTGCACCAGCAATGCTTATTATCTATATAAAAGATCTGGCAGAGAGAGAGAGAGAGAGAATACAGTTACATTAAAAAATTTGAAGATACAGTACTGCAATGCAAAATTGCTAGGGAGAGTCAGAGCCTTGGATGACTATATTGCCCTCCAAAATAACCTAGACAAAATAAGTGAATGGAGTAACACATGGCAGATGGAATAAATATAAATAAAGTCACATAATGGAATGTGGAATAGGACAGAACTGGACATATTTAAGTTTCTTACACATTAAGCAAATTTTGGAACTGCATTTTAAATATATGGATGGAGAAAACATTAAAAAAAACTGTTCATGCAATATTTGAGATTAAAATTGTAATATGCAGCAGTGGTGTGGCGCCTATATCTCAAGAAGCACAAACAAATCAGAAAAGATGCAAACAAACATGCTACTAAATGGCTCCAGAACTTAAGAACATGAAGTATGAGGAAGTGATAACATTAAACAAGCCAAGGCTACAAGAAGAAGGAAAAAATGGGGTAATATGATCACTATGTACAAAATAGCAATGGGAATTGACACAATAGACAAGGATGAATTTTTAAACCTGCAACTTTAAAAGATCACAAATTCAAGCTAAGAAAAAAAAGTGCCCAAAAAAACATTAGAGACCTTCTTTTGCAACCAGCGATAGACGGTGAAACACGTAAATGACAAGGGGGTGGATGCAAAAATCATCAGTAGTTTCATATGACAAAGAGAACTAGGATGACAGGACACCACAAGCGTGGCTCTCGTCCTGGAAAATACTGGAGGGCCAGGTCCCAAATCTACACAGTAAAATAACACGTACTGGAGTGAACGATATGGAAGAAAATGCAAGATTGAACCAGTGAAGAGCAGAGTGCCATAGGCACAATCAGAGAACACTGTATAAAACATCAGAGGTCCGCGGTTGTTCAACGTCCTCCCAGCGACTATAAGAAATATTGCCGGAACAACCGTGGACATCTTCAAGAGAAAACTGGACTGTTCCTAAGAAAAGTCCCGGATCAGCCGGGCTGTGGTGGGTATGTGGCTCTGCGGGCCGCTCCAAGCAACAGCCTGGTGGATCAAACTCTCACAAGTCGAGCCTGGCCTCGGGCCGGACTTGGGGAGTAGAAGAACTCCCAGAACCCCATCAACCAGGTATCAACCAGGTATCAACCAGGTCCTGTAACTACACACACAAAACAACATATTGTACATCCTGTGAAGTGATAATCTTTTAAGCATGCTCCAGGCATGTGAGGACAAAAATGAGGACACGACTAAAAAGTACACGACTGGATTATAATGTACTGTACAGTATATGAATATAGTATTTCTACAGGTTTAACATTATTTGACTAAATTCCTCTTGATGCCAAAGATTATTACAATATACTAAAGCTGTTTATACTGATTAAACATTTAAAAATGGGTGATAAATGCCTTGACAGGATTGCACTGCTGAGGCTGGATATTTGTGCTTAAATAACGCATCCACTGACTTATTTGAGTATACAGTATTGGTGTTGCATTTAAAGAATAGATTCTGATTTTATTGCATAGGTCATATATATCTGCTGTATATATGATGGATGGGGTTCTGGGAGTTCTTCTACTCTTCAAGCCCAGCCCAGGGCCAGGCTTGACTTGTAAGAGCTTGATCCAACAGGCTGTTGCTTGCAGCATTTTCTTGTAATTCATACCATAGATTTTTCCAATAACATAATGTTTAAAGCAGGAATTCCATTTGGAATAGCAGTAACTAACTTACCAGACAAAGTAACTTTATCATAGCTTAGCAGGTTACAGGTGGCTGACATCCCACTGCAATTTTTCTCATCAAAACACTTGATTTTATTCTTTATCTAAATAAGTGGTTGTGCTCAAGCATTTAGTTTTAGGACTGCCACCTCAGTAGCAGTGTAATCCACCATTTAATGGAAGTGACTTACTGAGGATTTGTTACTCAACCCCTACAACCACAGCTTTGTAGTGCTTTCCCAAGAACTAGTTAATTTCCACAATAAATTTTAATAAAAACTATCAAGATCTATCGATACTCCGAATGGTTTGTTTCACAGTTAAATATCCAAGAGAACTCTAGATTACCTTAACTCCAGTCTTAAGCTTCGAGGCCTTAATATGCATACCATACTTTTGTAGGCTCTAACGGCGGATATTCTTAGAAATGTGGCTTGTTTGTAGTGTGGGTTGTTAGAGGCGTGAGGAGTAAGATCCCGAGCCCGGGGTGGTCAGAGAGAAGGGGGAATGTGCCAGCGACAGGGTCACAGGCCTCTCAGCTCGGTCATCACACAGCTGATCACCAAGACAAAAGACCTCCACTCAGTCCACAAACCATCAATATTTTCACTTGAGACAGTCCCAACACCGTCACTGTTGCCACCAGCAGTCTTACACCTGGCGGCCTGGAGTACCACAGGGTTCAGTTCTTGCACCAGTGATATATATTGTCTACATAAATGATCTACCAGTTGGTATACAGAATTATATGAACATGTTTGTTGCTTGATGATGCTAAGATAATAGGAAGGTTAAGAAATTTAGATGATTGTCATGCCCTTCAAGAAGACCTGGATAAAATAAGTATATGGAGCACCACTTGGCAAATGGAATTTAATGTTAATAAATGTCATGTTATGGAGTGTGGAATAGGAGAACATAGACCCCACACAACCTATATATTATGTGAGAAATCTTTAAGAACTCTGATAAAGAAAGAGATCTAGGGGTGGTTCTAGATAGAAAACTATCACCTGAAGACCACATAAAGAATATTGTGCAAGGAGCCTATGCTATGCTTTCTAACTTCAGAATTGCTTTTAAATACATGGATGGGGGATATACTAAAGAAATTGTTCATGACTTTTGTTAGGCCAAAGCTAGAATATGCAGCTGTTGTTTGGTGCCCATATCTTAAGAAGCACATCAACAAACTGGAAAAGGTGCAAAGACATGCTACTAAGTGGCTCCCAGAACTGAAGGATAAGAGCTACGAGGAAAGGTTAGAAGCATTAAATATGCCAAAACTAGAAGACAGAAGAAAAAGAGGTGATATGATCACTACATACAAAATAGTAACAGGAATTGATAAAATCGACAGGAAAGATTTCCTGAGACCTGGAACTTCAAGAACAAGAGGTCATAGATATAAACTGGCTAACACAGATGCCGAAGAATATAAGAAAATTCACTTTCGCAAACAGAGTGGTAGACGGTTGGAACAAGTTGGGGGAGAAGGTGGTGGAGGCCAAGACCGTCAGTAGTTTCAAAGCGTTATATGACAAAGAGTGCTGGGAAGACGGGACACCACGAGCGTAGCTCTCATCCTGTAACTACACTTAGGTAATTACACTTAGGTAATTACAAGTGGGGGGGCTACAACTGGTGACCTCAGTGTGCCAAATAAAAAAGCACGTAAACCCTAGTGCACCCCAACACAACAGAAGATCGCCCCAAGCCATGGGCCCAAACAAAGAAATCAAGATCTGTGAATAGCCAAAGGCAAGGCCTTGTGGTCAGGCCTCTCAGGGGTGAACTCCCATACGTACCAGAGAAGGGAACTGACTGTGCAAGGGCAGCATTAGTAGACACACAGGAAAGTAAACCCTGCACACACACACACACGCAGCCCAAAATGCCAAAGAGCGAAGCTCAGCAACAAGCCAAAACCAAAATACGCACCTGGAAGCCTACACGTGCATTTGAAAATGAAAATACTAGAGTTAAAGGATAAAATATCAGCTGAAGATCCCTGATATCATTGGCACCTGTGGAAACTATACTGGGAACATCATTTTTAAATGCCATATTCCCGAAGGGTATTTGATCATTTTTAAACGACATGATATTCCCGAAGGGATACTTGGTCTAGAGCTGAAATAGGAGAAAATAGACAAGGTGGAGGTGTCACTGTCGAAGTGAAAAATAACTGCAATGTAAAAAGAAATAATACTTAACAACATATAGGATGTGGACATACTGGCACATAAACACCCAGAAGAAAATAGTATTCATCAGTGCCTACCATCCACCAGCAAACAGTATGTGGACAAAGAAGAAATAGACAAAAGAGAGGGTCTTATAATGAACATGAATAAGGTAATGAAAAAGTAAATAGAGATAAAGCACAATTGTTGATATGGAGTCTTTTCTCTTGAAAAAGAGAATTTTTTATTGGCACTGACTGGAAAAGTTTGTTAAGAAAATAATGAGTTTTATTCAAATTTTATGAGATATATGAGAAAGACACCCCATACATTTATATCAAACCAGTGAAGCAAATATAGAAAATAAGACTGTATAATAAAAACTGCATGCCAGAGAACAATATAAAAAAATGAATTAATATAGGAAGAGCCAAACATACAAATATACCAGTACAGTACTACAAAAAGCAAGAAACAACTGCACAGCAGGAGAAGAGATAAAGAGACAAAGAAACTCCAAGAATGGAATAGTAGACAAATGTAAAACAAAAGTTCCCAATCTATTCTATAAATTCATACAAACAAATTGCAAGTGAAAGACAAAATTCAAAAGTTACAAATGGGAGATCAATTCAATGAGACTGAAAATGAGATGTGAAACACTTAACAACCAGTAATAAGGTGTGTTCATGTAGGATGAGTTTCAATAAACAAGCTTCAATATCAACTTTTGAGCACAAATTAGAATAGTGTACTGTATATAGAAATGACTAAGAGAAGAAGTAGAAAAACTGCTTAGCGAGCTAGGCAGAAATAAAACAGTTGGACCAGATGAAATCTCACCTTGGGTATAAGGAAATGTGCATGGGAGATTAAAGATCCCATTACATACTATCTTACATCCTTACAACAAGGAGCCTAGTTGACATAGAAAAAGGCAAACATAGTTCCAATCAATAAGAGTGGAAACTGGGAAGACCCAATAAACTATACACCGTATCATTAACAAGCGTAAACAGATAATCACATTAACGTGATATACCATACATCAATGAGAAAATCCACTGCGGCTGTGTGGCGATGCGAACCCGCGACCAGGTATTACCAACCGCATACTATCCCACAGTACCACCACTGACTTGGTGATACAGTGGTAGAGTATGTGGCTGGTAATGTCTTGGTCGCATGTTCACGTTGCCTCACAGCCCCAGTGGATTTTCTCATTACAAGTGTAGCAACAATACCACTAGAATTTTTGTTTAATCAAATGGACACAGAACCTGGAAGGTATTGACATAATGATAAGAGTTTGGATTTCAAGCATGAAAGGTTTCTGCAACACCTTTACTTAATATTTATGATAGACCACACAAATATTGCAAGAAAGTGAAGGTTGGACTAATTTCATATACATGTATGTACCTGGACTTAAAGAAAAAGCCTTTGATAGCATTCTACATATAAGAGACTCCTGAAATATAGGACTACCTGTCATTGGAGGAGTGACAGGCAGATGTCTAAATTGGATGATCATTCTTTTTTACAAACAAATGCAAGCAGTGATATTTTAACACTTTAGCGCTTTCTAGGAAGCATAAAAATACCTGTGTGCTTTGGGCGTCTCGCGCGCTTAAGCGGTAGGAGCGAAAAGTGTATACTCTTTTTACTGTTTGACACTAATTGTAGACCTACGTATTTAAATTTGGTATCACTGTGTTCGCAATAGAATTCTCTAAGAACATACATATAAAATACTGCCAAACAGAAACTGTTTGAAACAGTTCAAACAGAAACAGAAGCTCTCGCCAAACTGTTTGGCGAGAGCGCCAAACAGCAACAAATGTTTCCACTCTCTTAATGATTGCGATGACCACATTTATCCTACATCATTGATTATGGTATCATGGAACCGCAATAAAATTCTCTATACGGACATATGCATATAAATATAGAATCAATGTCGCAACCAACCCACAAGACGGTTGGAAGTGGCTGAAGTGTTACCCGCGGCGGCATATCGGCGCTATACAATTGTTATACCAAGATGAATCACTGCCATGCCGTTTTCTTTAATAAGCTCTTTGGTTATTAGAAAAAACGTAAATTTCATGGTAAACATTTTGAGACTAACTAAATAAAATCGCATAATAAATAAAATTTATATAATTATTTACCATTGGACGCCAGCCAGCGTCCAGAGGGCAGAATCAGGAGAAAAAGATTGGACGCTAACGAGCGTCCGCTAAGCGCGAAGTGTTAAATGAGGTCATATTCCCAAGGGGCTACTCAATTTGGAGACGGGACAGAAAAATTAGGAAAGGCGGTGGCGTTGCTGTGCTGGTGAAAGAACACCTAAAGGTGAACGAAATAATGACTACCAATCCACAAGAAGTTGACATAATAGCACTAGAGATCTGCCATGAGGATGATAAACTAGTGATCATAAATGCATATAGTCCACCGCTAAGCAGCACATGGTCAAAGGAGGAGCTAGATAGTAAACGAGAAGGTCTTATAACGATAATGAGAGAGATCATAGCGAGAGCGGATAACGATAGTTCACGACTGTTGATAGTCGGCGACTTCAACTTGAAATCCATAGACTGGGAAGCATATGAAGCTAAAACAGAAGATTTCTGGACCTGTAAATTTGTAGACCTCATCCTGGAAACATTCTTGTATCAACATGTTAAACAAGCTACGAGGATGAGGGAAGGTGACGTTCCCTCCATGCTAGATTTGATATTTACCAGGAAGGAGGAAGAAATATTTGACATTCAGTACCTTCCTCCCTTGGGTAAAAGTGACCATGTCTTTTTGGGGATAAAGTATGCAATGCGTTATAATCTGGAAGAAAATATGATGGTCGATGCAATTGAAAAACCTGACTTTAGGAGAGGACATTATGGCAACCTTAGAAAATTTTTTAGGGAGTATAATTGGACAGACTTGTTGCTAGGCAAGGAAGTGAATGAGATGTATGTCAAGTTTTGTGAAATATATGATAAAGGCACAAAAAAATTTATACCAAAACAGAGAAGCAGAACTAGGAACAGGATTGGTTCGACAGAAAGTGCGAGAGGGCCAGAGACCAAAAGACACAAAAATGGAATCAATACAGGAAGAGGCCAAACCCCCAAACATACCAGCGATACAAAGATGCGAGAAACAACTACACGGCAGTGAGGAGAGAGGCAGAAAGAAATTTTGAAAAAGGGATTGCAGACAAATGTAAAACAGAACCAGGTCTATTCTATAAATTCATAAACAACAAATTGCAGGTAAAGGATAATATTCAGAGGTTGAAAATGGGAAATAGATTCACGGAAAATGAAAAGGAAATGTGTGAAACATTAAACGAAAAGTTCCAAAGTGTGTTTGTACAAAATGAAATCTTCAGGGAACCAGATACAATAAGAATTCCAGAGAACAACATAGAGCACATAGAGGTGTCTAGAGACGAAGTGGAAAAAATGCTCAAAGAGCTAAATAAGAACAAAGCAGTTGGTCCAGATGGAGTTTCACCATGGGTTCTGAGAGAATGTGCACCTGAGCTCAGCATCCCTCTTCAACTGATCTTTCAGGCATCCCTGTTTACAGGAGTTGTAGCTGATGTGTGGAAAAAGGCTAACATAGTTCCAATTTACAAGAGTGGAAGCAGGGAAGACCCCCTTAATTATAGACCGGTATCATTGACAAGTGTAATAGTCAAAATATTGGAAAAAATAATTAAAACTAAATGGGTAGCACACCTGGAGAGAAATGATATAATATCAGACAGACAGTATGGTTTTCGATCTGGTAGATCCTGTGTATCGAATTTACTCAGTTTTTATGATCGAGCAACAGAGATATTACAGGAAAGAGATGGTTGGGCTGACTGCATCTATCTGGACCTAAAAAAGGCTTTCGACAGAGTTCCACATAAGAGGTTGTTCTGGAAACTGGAAAATATTGGAGGAGTGACAGGTACGCTTCTAACATGGATGAAAAACTTTCTGACTGATAGAAAAATGAGGGCTGTGATCAGAGGCAATGTATCGGACTGGAGAAATGTCACAAGTGGAGTACCACAGGGTTCAGTTCTTGCACCAGTGATGTTTATTGTCTACATAAATGATCTACCAGTTGGTATACAGAATTATATGAACATGTTTGCTGATGATGCTAAGATAATAGGAAGGATAAGAAATTTAGATGATTGTCATGCCCTTCAAGAAGACCTGGATAAAATAAGTATATGGAGCACCACTTGGCAAATGGAATTTAATGTTAATAAATGTCATGTTATGGAATGTGGAATAGGAGAACATAGACCCCACACAACCTATATATTATGTGAGAAATCTTTAAAGAACTCTGATAAAGAAAGAGATCTAGGGGTGGTTCTAGATAGAAAACTATCACCTGAAGACCACATAAAGAATATTGTGCAAGGAGCCTATGCTATGCTTTCTAACTTCAGAATTGCTTTTAAATACATGGATGGGGATATACTAAAGAAATTGTTCATGACTTTTGTTAGGCCAAAGCTAGAATATGCAGCTGTTGTTTGGTGCCCATATCTTAAGAAGCACATCAACAAACTGGAAAAGGTGCAAAGACATGCTACTAAGTGGCTCCCAGAACTGAAGGATAAGAGCTACGAGGAAAGGTTAGAAGCATTAAATATGCCAAAACTAGAAGACAGAAGAAAAAGAGGTGATATGATCACTACATACAAAATAGTAACAGGAATTGATAAAATCGACAGGAAAGATTTCCTGAGACCTGGAACTTCAAGAACAAGAGGTCATAGATATAAACTGGCTAAACACAGATGCCGAAGAAATATAAGAAAATTCACTTTCGCAAACAGAGTGGTAGACGGTTGGAACAAGTTGGGGGAGAAGGTGGTGGAGGCCAAGACCGTCAGTAGTTTCAAAGCGTTATATGACAAAGAGTGCTGGGAAGACGGGACACCACGAGCGTAGCTCTCATCCTGTAACTACACTTAGGTAATTACACTTAGGTAATTACAAGTGGGGGGGCTACAACTGGTGACCTCAGTGTGCCAAATAAAAAAGCACGTAACCCTAGTGCACCCCAACACAACAGAAGATCGCCCCAAGCCATGGGCCCAAACAAAGAAATCAAGATCTGTGAATAGCCAAAGGCAAGGCTCCCCACCCTTGTGGTCAGGCCTCTCAGGGGTGAACTCCCATACGTACCAGAGAAGGGAACTGACTGTGCAAGGGCAGCATTAGTAGACACACAGGAAAGTAAACCCTGCACACACACACACACGCAGCCCAAAATGCCAAAAGAGCGAAGCTCATGCAACAAGCCAAAACCAAAATACGCACCTGGAAGCCTACACGTGCATTTGAAAATGAAAATACTAGAGTTAAAGGATAAAATATCAGCTGAAGATCCCTGATATCATTGGCACCTGTGGAAACTATACTGGGAACATCATTTTTAAATGCCATATTCCCGAAGGGGTATTTGATCATTTTTAAACGACATGATATTCCCGAAGGGATACTTGGTCTAGAGCTGAAATAGGAGAAAATAGACAAGGTGGAGGTGTCACTGTCGAAGTGAAAAATAACTGCAATGTAAAAAGAAATAATACTTAACAACATATAGGATGTGGACATACTGGCACATAAACACCCAGAAGATAAATAGTATTCATCAGTGCCTACCATCCACCAGCAAACAGTATGTGGACAAAGAAGAAATAGACAAAAGAGAGGGTCTTATAATGAACATGAATAAGGTAATGAAAAAGTAAATAGAGATAAAGCACAATTGTTGATATGGAGTCTTTCTCTTGAAAAAGAGAATTTTTATTGGCACTGACTGGAAAAGTTCCATGTTAAGAAAATAAATGAGTTTTATTCAAATTTTATGAGATATATGAGAAAGACACCCCATACATTTATATCAAACCAGTGAAGCAAATATAGAAAATAAGACTGATATAATAAAAACTGCATGCCAGAGAACAATATAAAAAAATGAATTAATATAGGAAGAGCCAAACATACAAATATACCAGTACAGTACTACAAATAAGCAAGAAACAACTGCACAGCAGCGAGAAGAGATAAAGAGACAAAGAAACTCCAAGAATGGAATAGTAGACAAATGTAAAACAAAAGTTCCCAATCTATTCTATAAATTCATACAAACAAATTGCAAGTGAAAGACAAATTCAAAAGTTACAAATGGGAGATCAATTCAATGAGACTGAAAATGAGATGTGAAACACTTAACAACCAGTAATAAGGTGTGTTCATGTAGGATGAGTTTCAATAAACAAGCTTCAATATCAACTTTTGAGCACAAATTAGAATAGTGTACTGTATATAGAAATGACTAAGAGAAGAAGTAGAAAAACTGCTTAGCGAGCTAGGCAGAAATAAAACAGTTGGACCAGATGAAATCTCACCTTGGGTAGTAAGGAAATGTGCATGGGAGATTAAAGATCCCATTACATACTATCTTACATCCTTACAAACAAGGAGCCTAGTTGACATAGAAAAAGGCAAACATAGTTCCAATCAATAAGAGTGGAAACTGGGAAGACCCAATAAACTATACACCAGTATCATTAACAAGCGTAAACAGATAATCACATTAACGTGATATACCATACATCAATGAGAAAATCCACTGCGGCTGTGTGGCGATGCGAACCCGCGACCCAGGTATTACCAACCGCATACTATCCCACAGTACCACCACTGACTTGGTGATACAGTGGTAGAGTATGTGGCTGGTAATGTCTTGGTCGCATGTTCACGTTGCCTCACAGCCCCAGTGGATTTTCTCATTAGCAAGTGTAGCAACAATACCACTAGAATTTTTGTTTAATCAAATGGACACAGAACCTGGAAGGTATTGACATAATGATAAGAGTTTGGATTTCAAGCATGAAAGGTTTCTGCAACACCTTTACTTAATATTTATGATAGAACCACACAAATATTGCAAGAAAGTGAAGGTTGGACTAATTTCATATACATGTATGTACCTGGACTTAAAGAAAAAGCCTTTGATAGCATTCTACATATAAGAGACTCCTGAAATATAGGAGTCTCACTCCTGTCATTGGAGGAGTGACAGGCAGATGTCTAAATTGGATGATCATTTTTTTACAAACAAATGCAAGCAGTGATCATAGGAAATATATTTGACTGGAGAAATTTCACTAGTGCAGTACCTCAATGTTCAGTTCTTGCACCAGCAATGCTTATTATCTATATAAAAGATCTAGTAGAGAGAGAGAGAATACAGTTACATTAAAAAATTTGAAGATAATGCAAAATTGCTAGGGAGAGTCAGAGCCTTGGATGACTATATTGCCCTCCAAAATAACCGAGACAAAATAAGTGAATGGAGTAACACATGGCAGATGGAATTAAATATAAATAAATGTCACATAATGGAATGTGGAATAGGACAGAACAGGACATATTTAAGTTTCTTACACATTAAGCAAATTTTGGAACTGCATTTTAAATATATGGATGGAGAAACATTAAAAAAACTGTTCATGCAATATTTGAGATTAAAATTGTAATATGCAGCAGTGGTGTGGCGCCTATATCTCAAGAAGCACAAACAAATCAGAAAAGATGCAAACATGCTACTAAATGGCTCCCAGAACTTAAGAACATGAAGTATGAGGAAGTGATAACATTAAACAAGCCAAGGCTACAAGAAAGAAGGAAAAATGGGTAATATGATCACTATGTACAAAATAGCAATGCGAATTGACAAAATAGACAAGGATGAATTTTTTAAACCTGCAACTTTAAAAGATCACAAATTCAAGCTAAGAAAAAAAGTGCCCAAAAAAACATTAGAGACCTTCTTTTGCAACCAGCGATAGACGGTTGAAACACATTAAATGACAAGGGGGTGGATGCAAAACTCATCAGTAGTTTCATATGACAAAGAGAACTAGGATGACAGGACACCACAAGCGTGGCTCTCGTCCTGTAACTACACACACAAAACAACATATTGTACATCCTGTGAAGTGATAATCCTTTTAAGCATGCTCCAGGCATGTGAGGACAAAAATGAGGACACGACTAAAAAGTACACGACTGGATTATAATGTACTGTACAGTATATGAATATAGTATTTCTACAGGTTTAACATTATTTGACTAAATTCCTCTTTTGCCAAAGATTATTACAATATACTAAAGCTGTTTATACTGATTAAACATTTAAAAATGGGTGATAAATGCCTTGACAGGATTGCACTGCTGAGGCTGGATATATTTGTGCTTAACATAACTGCATCCACTGACTTATTTTGAGTAATACAGTATTGGTGTTGCATTTAAAGAATAGATTCTGATTTTATTGCATAGGTCATATATATCTGCTGTATATATGATGGATGGGGTTCTGGGAGTTCTTCTACTCTTCAAGCCCAGCCCAGGGCCAGGCTTGACTTGTAAGAGCTTGATCCAACAGGCTGTTGCTTGCAGCATTTTCTTGTAATTCATACCATAGATTTTTCCAATAACATAATGTTTAAAGCAGGAATTCCATTTGGAATAGCAGTAACTAACTTACCAGACAAAGTAACTTTACATAGCTTACCAGGTTGCAGGTGGCTGACATCCCACTGCAATTTTTCTCATCAAAACACTTGATTTTATTCTTTATCTAAATAAGTGGTTGTGCTCAAGCATTTAGTTTTAGGACTGCCACCTCAGTAGCAGTGTAATCCACCATTTAATGGAAGTGACTTACTGAGGAATTTGTTACTCAACCCCTACAACCACAGCTTTGTAGTGCTTTCCCAAGAACTAGTTAATTTCCACAATAAATTTTAATAAAAACTATCAAGATCTATCGATACTCCGAATGGTTTGTTTCACAGTTAAATATCCAAGAGAACTCTAGATTACCTTAACTCCAGTCTTAAGCTTCGAGGCCTTAATATGCATACCATACTTTTGTAGGCTCTAACGGCGGATATTCTTAGAAATGTGGCTTGTTTGTAGTGTGGGTTGTTAGAGGCGTGAGGAGTAAGATCCCGAGCCCGGGGTGGTCAGAGAGAAGGGGGAATGTGCCAGCGACAGGGTCACAGGCCTCTCAGCTCGGTCATCACACAGCTGATCACCAAGACAAAAGACCTCCACTCAGTCACACACCATCAATATTTTCACTTGAGACAGTCCCAACACCGTCACTGTTGCCACCAGCAGTCTTACACCTGGCGGCCGTCACCCTCTTGCCCTCTACACGTCATTTCTCACCAAAAACAAAGAGCGAGAAATCACCAAACGCTTTTGTTTTGTCCCTTTCTTCTCTCGATAACAAACAAATCTTCACGTTCCAATACTATTTTGTCCTCTGAGTGCGGCCAGTCCGCGACCTGCCGAATATTACACATTCTGAGAATAATTTAAAGAAGGGGTAACCAATAGCAATTTTTAATGGTGGTTTTATTCAGGAGATTTAGTGACAATGTGACTACAGCAATATGTGACAACAATGGACCCAAAGACGCATATTTTACCAGGTAGCGGTCGACTTTACACAAAGCTTCATTATTATGCACCAGTTATTGCTCTACTCAAGGCTAACGTCACACAAGTTAATAAATACATTACACAGTATATCTGTATTTTATAATACGAGCAAAGTAATGTAGGTTTAGGCAGAGTTATAAATTTTGTAAGGTATTTTATAAGAGTGTGGCGGGTTGGGTAGAGTTGTGGTCGGTCTAAACAGTTCCAGCACTCTTCCTTTCACAGAGTTACCATAGTGGTTGCGGTGCTGCCCTCACCCTCCATCATCTTAATCGGTAAATATTATAGTCATCCTTGTGTAGATACAAGTAAATCCTTTCCTTGCACTCATTGTGGTCCCGAAGCACCAATCTGCTATGACCACATATTCTCCACACACACAGATTGTCTCGCATTATAACATTTTTGGAGAGCAACTCTGGTCGTGGTCGGCAGACACCCTATGCCTCTCCTCTTCACGTTATTCACCACTCGTTATTATCCTGCGTGTGAGGTGTGTAGCTAACACGGCCGCTTTGGTGCCGTTAATACATCGGCTATCTATCTTGCCACGTGTTAATTATTAATTTTAAACAGTGCAGTGTTGAGCCTGGCCACCTGTGCTGTGATAGTCTGGAGCATGTCCCTGCAGGTGGGGTGTTGGTATACCAACTTCAAGACGGGTGGTGGTAAAGTTTGGCTTTCGTGTATAACCGCTTCTCTTTTTACCATTGTAGGGGACACGAACCCTGTTCAATTTGATGAGGAGCTACGCTGTTCCGCTGTCCATGTGGTCACCCATGCTGTTACTGGCGAAACTGGTGCTTATCTGGTTCAACCTGGAGGCTGTGAATATCTGGTTGCTGCTGCTACGGGTTTTGGTCATCGTACATAAGGGTTCTAACAAAGCTCGTGTTCTATGCATTATAACTCGTTTGGTTATTTTTGGGATAATCTTATGTAAGAATAGGGAAGTTTGGTTAGGTTTTAAAGTTTTTGGTACCATACATGTAGTGACATATATCACTTACTAACCGTAGAATATAATAAATTAATAAAATTATCCATATACCAATGTATTGTATATTGGTATCCCATTGTCATAGACAGAGGGCATGTTAAGTTCGTCACTCCCCCCCTTAGCCAATAACTAACCTACTTCCAGGTAATTATTTATGGCTAACGCAAGGCAACTGTCTAAACTCGCCATAGTCCCGCCTACACCTCTGCCTCTCCTTCAACTCATCGTCTTGATCCTCTGCACCATACTGGGTTACTCCTCGACTCTGGTGCCTTTCATTCTTTCCGTACCGTGAGCTTGTATGCTGGTACCGGAGTCGTGTGTCTACAGTAGTGTCCTGGTAGTTACAGCCTTCACTACCTTGTGCAGTCCCTATAACATCCTCACTCTCGCTTGTGCCGTGCTTTGACTGTTACCCCTCATATGGGCTCTCTTCCATTTCACCACCTTTTTCTGTTTGAATGTCTCACTTGCAAGCTTCCCTCTCAGTTCATGTTAGCAATATATCTCCATGTCATCTTGGCCTCCATGGAGTGTCCCTCTTGCAAAATTTTGCAAGACATTGACTGACATGGTAAAGCCTTTTACCCCTCCTATGGTTATGAAATACCATTGCCTTTAACACTTGCTTTCTCACTAGAGCTCCATTGCCCTCTTCACAGCTGGGTCTAAATCTGCCGGCTGTGTAGGTACTCTGTTCACTTTTCTGACCAAACCTACACATGCTGCCTGCCTCTCAAAACTAGCATCTTTACAGCTGAACTTTATGCAGTCTTGTATGCACTTTTTCAACATCGTTCCTTTTGTCACAGCGGTTGACTCCCGCAGTGTCTCATAACCCTGGAGTCATTTAATCCTGGGCATCTTTTGGAAATTTAAATTCAACATTGATCATTTATCACAAGCAGATTTAAGACAGTTGAGTTATGCTGGGTTCGCAGCCATATTGGGATTGCCCTAAATGAACGTATGGAGACTGCTGCTAAGGAGGCTGTCCACACTTGCCCTATTTACAAAAAAGTCGTTCATTCCTCAGTCCGAGACCACTGGCAGGGTCACTAGTCTGAGGTAATGGATAACAAACTGCACTCAAATGTAACATATCTCCTTACCACTGTAATAGTAAACGCTGGTAAACGGCTTTGGCTAGGTTATGTATTGGTCATGCATGCTGAACTCTTGAACATTTAATGGACTACTGTCCTGCTCCTTGCCCCAGCTATGTGGGCCATATTGCATTGTCCCACTTAGTTGTGCAACCCTTTGTGGAATGTCCCAATTTTCAGGTCAATTGTATGTATTGCTTTCTTAATGTCCCTCAAGGACATTTGTCTCTTGACAAAATCGTTGGTTAATCTAATACCATTGATATTGCTCGCCTTATGTTTTTGAATTGGTATTGGGTGCCTTTTTGCGCCTTATAGCGCCTTTTTGAATATTCACCAACACTCATGGTGCTACATAGTGACCCTGACTTAGTGCTTCTTTTGATAATTATGTTACTTTTTGCTCAGACATTTTGTCCTGAGGCAGGACTAATAAGCACTTAGTGTCCTCTTATGAAACTGCAGCTTTCAACAATTATGGCAGCTTGTTAACCAGTTTGAGCTCCAAAGCTTTTTGAGGTTATCTTCTTGAGATGATTTCCGGGCTTTTTAGTGTCCCCGCGGCCCGGTCCTCGACCAGGCCTCCACCCCCAGGAAGCAGCCCGTGACAGCTGACTAACACCTAGGTACATATTTTACTGCTAGGTAACAGGGCATAGGGTGAAAGAAACTGCCCATTGTTTCTCGCCGGCGCCTGGGATCGAACACAGGATCACAAGTCCAGCGTGCTGTCCGCTCTGCCGACCGGCTCCCCATCCAAAGGTTGTCTATAATAACAACCTTTGTTTTGAAGTTTAAACTACTTAATAAATAGATTAATCTGCCATGATTGAGGAAGGGTGTACAAGTTTCTTAACCACTGAACTGCTCTGCATTAAAATATGAGACACCCGTGGTGCGCTGAAAATAAATTCTTTCCAAAAAATTATTTATTTTCTCTATATTGTTAAAATGCAGTCTCTGATCATGGGAAACCAATATATATATATATATGCAAACAAGCCTGAATGGTCCCCAGGACTAGATACAACTGAAAACTCACACCCCAGAAGTGACTCGAACCCATACTCCCAGGAGCAAAGCAACTGGTAACTACAGGGCGCCTTAATCCGCTTGACCATCACGACCGGACATAAGGAAGTGATAGCCTGAGCTATATGAACCACTTCCCCGCCGGCACCTGGATGGTTATCTTGGGCATAGCATTTTATCAAATCACCTCATTTTTTGGGGCAACACGTGAGGAACACAAATGCAAACAAGCCTGAATGGTCCCCAGGACTAGATACAACTGAAAACTCACACCCCAGAAGTGACTCGAACCCATACTCCCAGGAGCAAAGCAACTGGTAACTACAGGGCGCCTTAATCCGCTTGACCATCACGACCGGACATAAGGAAGTGATAGCCTGAGCTATATGAACCACTTCCCCGCCGGCACCTGGATGGTTATCTTGGGCATAGCATTTTATCAAATCACCTCATTTTTTGGGCAACACGTGAGGAACACAAATGCAAACAAGCCTGAATGGTCCCCAGGACTAGATACAACTGAAAACTCACACCCCAGAAGTGACTCGAACCCATACTCCCAGGAGCAAAGCAACTGGTAACTACAGGGCGCCTTAATCCGCTTGACCATCACGACCGGACATAAGGAAGTGATAGCCTGAGCTATATGAACCACTTCCCCGCCGGCACCTGGATGGTTATCTTGGGCATAGCATTTTATCAAATCACCTCATTTTTTGGGGCAACACGTGAGGAACACAAATGCAAACAAGCCTGAATGGTCCCCAGGACTAGATACAACTGAAAACTCACACCCCAGAAGTGACTCGAACCCATACTCCCAGGAGCAAAGCAACTGGTAACTACAGGGCGCCTTAATCCGCTTGACCATCACGACCGGACATAAGGAAGTGATAGCCTGAGCTATATGAACCACTTCCCCGCCGGCACCTGGATGGTTATCTTGGGCATAGCATTTTATCAAATCACCTCATTTTTTGGGGCAACACGTGAGGAACACAAATGCAAACAAGCCTGAATGGTCAAGCGGATTAAGGCGCCCTGTAGTTACCAGTTGCTTTGCTCCTGGGAGTATGGGTTCGAGTCACTTCTGGGTGTGAGTTTTCAGTTGTATCTAGTCCTGGGGACCATTCAGGCTTGTTTGCATTGTGTTCCTCACGTGTTGCCCCAAAAAATGAGGTGATTTGATAAAATGCTATGCCCAAGATAACCATCCAGGTGCCGGCGGGGAAGTGGTTCATATAGCTCAGGCTATCACTTCCTTATGTCCGGTCGTGATGGTCAAGCGGATTAAGGCGCCCTGTAGTTACCAGTTGCTTTGCTCCTGGGAGTATGGGTTCGAGTCACTTCTGGGGTGTGAGTTTTCAGTTGTATCTAGTCCTGGGGACCATTCAGGCTTGTTTGCATTTGTGTTCCTCACGTGTTGCCCCAAAAAATGAGGTGATTTGATAAAATGCTATGCCCAAGATAACCATCCAGGTGCCGGCGGGGAAGTGGTTCATATAGCTCAGGCTATCACTTCCTTATGTCCGGTCGTGATGGTCAAGCGGATTAAGGCGCCCTGTAGTTACCAGTTGCTTTGCTCCTGGGAGTATGGGTTCGAGTCACTTCTGGGGTGTGAGTTTTCGGACATCCTCTACTGCCTCTACTCACAGCTATTTTCTTAGGTTGAACCTTATCAATGGCTTTCTTGAGACCCATGGTGAGATATATAATAACAAATGTATAGTCAATGACCAAAAATCCAGCAAACACTGAAAATCCAGGTGAAGAATTGATTGTGGGATAGTCACTGGGCGCGAGACAATGGTAAACTGAGGGCGACAATCGCCGATCCACCACGCGCTAGGGGCCCTGTACGCCGTATCAACAAACTCGTGTCCCGAGGTAACCCTCGCGTTCCGAGACATAATTTCCAAGGAAATCCTGCTCGTGTTCCGAAAAACTCGCATACAGGGACCACTGCATCCGAGGTACCACTGTATATAGTTTGACATTAGACGCTGCTTTGGGCACAAGCTGAACAGCAGCGCCAAGAGTTCATGCTGCATGCGCCTGCCTTGATGGCTCACTCGGTACTGGTGATAGGGTTCTGGGAGTTCTTTCTACCCCCAAGCCAGCCCGGGGCCAGACTTGACTTGTGAGAGTTGGTCCACAGGCTGTTGCTCGAAGCGGCCTCAGGCCCACATACCCACCACAGCCCGTTTGGTCCGGCACTCCTTGTAAGGAAACAATCTAGTTTCCTCTTGAAGATGTCTGCTGGTTTGCTGTGAGGCTCTCACACCCAGGCATGTTTCCCACGCTCTTTTTTTTTTTTTTTTTTTTTTTTTTTTTTTTTTTTTTTTTTTTTTAAGGGCATCTGTTTACAAAGCCCAAGAGGAACTTGATGTGAACCCCATATAGCCGCTCAAGATTTGAATCATACGCTATACCTATGAGATCCCTGAGGCGCATTGCGCACCACCCATCGAAATCCTCAAGGCACGGTTGCGCACTGCAGTGGTGCAGTCATGCAAATGCTTGATAGATACTGGTCCTTCCTGGGAATTGAACTAGAACCACTTGGTTGTGGGCCAACTGCTAACAACAGTGTGTGGAGTGCTGTGAGCCAGTATATAATGCTATCTGACAGTGGCAAACATGACACCCATCCACACACCAACCTATTTTATTGGAAACAGTCATTTGTTGTTCAACCTAAATAAGCTGAATTCCATTTTAATTATATATTTTATTCAGCTTGTTAATAGACCAGTTTGGATAATTTTTTATTGGGTTTCAGCTTAAGTTGAACGACATATTGACTTTCCAATAAAATGTTTGCCACTGTCAGATAGCATTGTATACTGGGTTATATATGTACAATTTTCAAAGCTTTGATTCGATTGCTGATCACCATAGGAGGGTGTTGAGTATTTCTGTAGATATCTGTGCATTATAAATAATGAGGGGATGTGGAACCTTCTATGCTCATTGGTTATATGCTTAGCCTAGTCTCAAAAAACTGCCCCAGAGTTAAAACTATGTCGACCGCGGACAGAACGGGGACTTGTGACCTGTGGTCCTGGGTTCGATCCAGTGTGCCGGTGAGAAACAATGGGCAGAATTTCTTTCACCCTATGCCCCTGTTACCTAGCAGTAAAATAGGTACATGGGAGGTAGTCAGCTGTAACGGGCTGCTTCCTGGGGGGTGGAAGGCCTGATCGAGGACCAGGCAGCGGGAACACCCGCTGCCTGGTCCTCAAAATCATCTCAAGATAACCTCAAGATGTCACAAATTCACTTATCACACGACCAGGGATGGCACCCAGAAAGATTAGGGCGAAACAAAACAGGCCACAATCT
>WNGS01165523.1:13284406-13303992 GCA_020271785.1 Procambarus virginalis | reverse complement strand
GTCATGCATATGATACTGTCAGCGACACCTCAAAGCAATCTTATATATCTGCCTCCTGTGTAAAGCAACCAGCGCTCCCGAGCGAGTGCTGATGTATTCCTTCGTGGTCCCGGTGCGCCCGCTAAACTACCGTCTTCTCCACCGGAAACCCCCTTAAAAAAATCCTCAACAAGCTCATTTTGGCCATTAGCGTCTAAAGATCTGCACGATTACTGGCCAGTACGCTTAATTAGGGGCCCCTCGCGAGGTGTTTCCAGGAGGAGGTGCGCCTTTGATGTTGAGCAGGTGGGCGGGGCCCGTAACCTGCCCAGCCACTCTCACTGGCCCGCCCACCCCCCTTCTTCATATATGCTGTCCGCCCACCCTCCCTCTCATTATTCCCGCCCCCTCACACCCACCAGACACGCCACACCTGTGATGGAGTAGCTAAACCGGCCAGTTGAAGGTGTATGCTCCCCTAATTGGCTTCGCAGGGTGAGCTTCCCCCTGCAAAGGTGCTTGGTTGGAGCTTCAGCTCAAACTCCTGGGGGAGGGCACACGACAGAGACTCCCACCATACAATCTACTCCTGTACCCTCTATACCATTATACAGAACAACATCTAGCGAGTGGTCGCAATATTAAGTGCAAAAATACAAACGTCTTGCTCTCTCTCTCTTCTCTCTCCTCCTCTCTTAGTCTCTCTCTCTTCTCATCTCTCTCTTTTATCCTCTCTCTAATGCGTCTCCTCGATCTCCTATCTCTCTCTCTCTCTCTCTCTCCTCCCCCCCCTCTCTCCTCTCTCTCTCTCCTCTCTCTCTTCTCCTCTCCTCTCTATCCTCTCTCTCTCTATCTCTCTCTCTCCTCCCCCCCCTCTCTCCTCTCCCCCAAGTTACTTATTTTTGACTAAATAAACGTATTACTCAGTATTTTATATGGTAGCTTATATATTTATTTAAACAAATGACTGCGCGATTTCTTTTGTGTATTTCCTAAATTTAATGCTATGGAGTTATAGAGTTCAGCGCTGGCTTCTGGCCTCCCGTCTTCCTTTGGTCATGTAGTGATCAATATTGTTGTGTGTTATAGATTCAGCTACTCGGTGTAATGATCTGTGTCAGATCATTGGTTCTCCCTTCTCTCCCCTCCTTCCTTCTTCCCTCTCCCCTTCTTCCTTCTCCCTTCTCCCCTCCCCTTACCCGCCATTCGTCTCCCCCCCCTTCACCCCCCCCCTGTTGCCCATTTGTCAAGGAACAAGAGGTTGACCTGAGGGTGGTCTTGCCTCGTGGTACCTTTGGCTTCCCCCACTCAATCCTCCCACTCAGATTTCCCTCTCCATCCACCTCTCTCTTCCCTCTTTCCCCCTCTCACCAGTTCCTTCCCCATACCAGGCGAGTCAAATGTCCCTACTCTTTATCTTGGAGAGACAGGCTTGAACATAATTATCAGTGTGGTAAACATTGCTCAGAGGTGCAATACAATGGTGCCTTGTTCCCTTCTAATAGCTGGAGAGAGCTGACTCAATCTTCAGGAATTCATGTAACCTTCCACGGCAGATCATGGAAGGTGATTGGTGGTAGATAAGGGCCAAGTCCTTATTGGCACTAGAGAGCCAGACATCAGGCCTAGTGTTAAATGGTTGGCCATTGCCAAAAATAATGGGTGGAGCCCTGGGGCTGTATTGGATGGTGGGAGGAGTAATCCTTCCAGCAATAAGCTGGTAAAAGAAAATTTCAGTAGTGTGTCTAGGGAGTGTGTGGAATACGGGCCGCAAGCCCGCATCCAAGGGGCTGAGGGCAGCCATCAACATCTGGCCTCAGTGCGGTTGTTTAAGGTATTGTGCACTTGATTCGTGTCCTCAGTAGATATCCATTGTGCCTCTAGGGGAATAGAATAGGGTATATGTTCAAATTGTCTTAATTTACATGATTAATAAAATAAATTGTATAACTTGTCCAGTGGTATTCACTTAACTTCCCTTTGATATATTTCTCTACTTGGTCATTTTTATGTGTTGAATTGGAAAACCCCCATGTTCTCCTCCATTTAATAGATATTAAAATTGCCCTTGGATTTAAATAAGTAAAATAATTTAAACAAACTAATTCCCAAAATTGATTACTGATTCCTTGCCTTCCTGGGGGATCGGTGATAGACACATTCAGGTATGGTTGGACGGGAAGGTGGTGGCAGTGTTTAATGATTTATTAATATTTTTTTTAAAATTAATAACCCTTGTTCTGGATGTACCTTCCTCATTTAATATTCCTCTTATATTCGTGGCCGTCCAGTGAGGGGTCATACTGGACTGTAACAGTGTTAAGCTGATGCAGTGATGGCTGCCCTCAGCCCCTTGGATGCGGGCTTGCGGCCCGTATTCCACACACTCCCTAGACACACTACTGAAATTTTCTTTTACCAGCTTATTGCTGGAAGGATTACTCCTCCCACCATCCAATACAGCCCCAGGGCTCCACCCATTATTTTTGGCAATGGCCAACCATTTAACACTAGGCCTGATGTCTGGCTCTCTAGTGCCAATAAGGACTTGGCCCTTATCTACCACCAATCACCTTCCATGATCTGCCGTGGAAGGTTACATGAATTCCTGAAGATTGAGTCAGCTCTCTCCAGCTATTAGAAGGGAACAAGGCACCATTGTATTGCACCTCTGAGCAATGTTTACCACACTGATAAATTATGTTCAAGCCTGTCTCCTCCAAGATAAAGAGTAGGGACATTTGACTCGCCTGGTATGGGGAAGGAACTGGTGAGAGGGGAAAAGAGGGAATGAGAGGTGGATGGAGAGGGAAATCTGAGTGGGGAGGATTGAGTGGGGGAAGCCAAAGGTACCACGAGGCAAGACCACCCTCAGGTCAACCTCTTGTTCCTTGACAAATGGGCAACAGGGGGGGGTGAAGGGGGGGAGACGAATGACGGGTAAGGGGAGGGGAGAAAGGGAGAAGGAAGAAGGGGAGAGGGAAGAAGGAAGGAGGGGAGAAGGGAGAACCAATGATCTGAACACCAGATCATTACAAACAAAATGTTCCAAGTAGCACGGGCTATGGTGAGCCCGTTGTGGACTTACCTGACACAGGAGCGGGGCTGTAACCTCCGTGTAGTGATCAAAGGTTTCTAGTGTTTATGTAGCAACCCCCTAAATCTGCACGCTGAGGACAGATGCCTCCTCACGTCTCCTGCAGGAGTTAGTGCGTGGCCTCTTGTTCTGTTTGTTGACGGAAATATGAAGTCCTCTAACTCTTTATTTGCTCCTTGGTGCACACGAAAGTTTTAGTGTTTCCCCCTTTTCTATTATCTCTAAGAGCGGTAACCGCTATTATTTTAACGCTCTCTGTATACTGTAGTTCATTTTTCAGCTGTGATAACCACTAGGTAGTGGTGTGCTCTGGTGGTGTACTTTTTGTGCGAACACAAGCACCTTAGCCCTTGCACATACATTCAGACCACCATGATCCCCCCAGCCTACATTAGCTGTGTCCAAACACCCAGCCTTCCTGACCCAAAACCAAGGTCCCAGACCCCAAAACCAGCCCCGCTAACCCCAAAACCAGCCCCTCTGACCCCAATCTTCTTGGCCAGACCCAGCGCTGCAGCACGCCGTGTACCCGTCGTCGATGAAGCTGGGACTACGGTACCACCTGCGCTCCCTGTGCGCCACGCCCCTGTGCACCGACTCCCTGGTGGTGTACCTGGCCGGCCCTGCCCTCAACGACGGCACTATTCTTCTCTGGGACGAGGACCGCAACGGCCTGGTCAGTACTGCATCCTTGCTCTTCCTGCCAATGTTCCAAGACTCTTGCATTGTTTGTCCCTTCCTACTACGTGTGCTGGGGAGGAGCACTATAGTGCCAGTGTGCGTGTGTGTGTGTGTACTCACCTAGTTGTATTTGCGGGGGTTGAGCTTCGGCTCTTTGGTCCCGCCTCTCAACTGAGAATAGAATGTGTATTCACCTAGTTGTGTTTGCGGTGGGATGAGCTCTGCTCTTTCGGCCTGCCTCTCAACTGTCAATGAATCAAATGTTACTACTAACTTTTTTTTTACACACACACACACACACACACACTTGCAGAAACCACAAGTTATATGTAACCAAATTTATATTGGTTACACATAACTTGTGGTTTATACAAGTGTGCCGTACACATGAGGCTCGCGTTTTCCTCAATAGTGACTGATTTGATTAAAACGATCGGTGATCTCTTGGCTATGACGTGCACTGTTTGATGCACCAGGCTATCTAAGGTTCGAATCTTTCATGAGGAAGAATTCTTTGGTTTTATATATATATATATATATATATATATATATATATATATATATATATATATATATATATATATATATATATACACATACCAGAATCTTTGAAATTAATTCCTTTATTTCATATATTTTCTCTACGTCTCAAAGTGTAATGTGTTGTTATTGCAAACAAAATGAAATTCATTATTACAATTATCAATATTATTATGTTTCTTAGGTACGGGGTGGGGAGGCGTACAGTCCTCGGGAGCTGCTGAGGGACCTGCAGGAGTGTGCTGCCCGCCAGGTCACTGTCCTCGTCGACACCTCCTACGCTGGAGAGATCGTCACCGCTTTCGCCAAGTCCAAGAAACACAAGAACGTTCAGGTGAGCTTCGTCCTTCGCGGTGTTTCTTGCCAACTGATACTGCTTAGATTGTGTTACATAGTTAAATTTTGTATATGCAGAACATGTTGCTACGGTAGAGTCCCTCAATGCTTGCAGCATGCAATACAGGTGGGTAATTCTTGATCATTGTTTCGCCTGCAGGTATTCGGTGCTGGGGGAAGCGATGACTACTCATGGGGGCGAGAATTCTCTTCCCATTGGTCCCACTACGCCCACACCCACTCCTGTACCGCCCACGCCCACCAGGTAACACTCCTCACCACTTTCAACACTACTCACGATATATATACGTATGAGAGCGCATACACCACCATCACAAGCATATTATCCATGCACCATCGAATTCTCACGTTAAATTAACATACGAACCAATCCACACAATCTATCGAGGTCGATGTTCGGTAATCCGAGTTGGAGGAAGGTAACAAGTGGAGTTTTGCAAGGGTCGGTCTTGGGGACCGTACACTTCCTTATTAATGTATGACCTATCCGGGGATATAATATAACTGAGGGAGTGAGCTCATACATGTCAACGTTTGCAGACGACACAAAACTAATGAGGCATGTAGACACTGAGGAAGACTGCAGAATGTTACAACATAATCTTGATAAACTCCAGGGGTGGGGAAATACACAATTGGTCGCATTCAATCCAAACAAGTGTAAAGTAATGAAGATAGGAAGGGAGAAAGGAGACCAGAAGGTGTCTTTACTATCTCCAGAGGCAGACATAAACAGGGTAATACTGCCAGGATATGGGATACCTTGCTGTTACCTTGTAATGATTTCGGGGCTCAACGTCCTCGCGGCCCAGTCCCCGACCAGGCCTGCTGAACTGGTCAACCAGGCGGCCCAGTGAACAAATCCACAAGGGCCGTGATGAGGGCACTAACAACACCAACGGTCAGTTATGTGTAGTGGAAGCGTGTTGAACAGCCTCGGGCCTCTGATGTTGATAGAGGCCTCTCTGAGTACTCTGGGGTGCTGGCAAACATTAGAACGTTGTTTATAAGCCAAAGCTGTTTGAAGGTAATCTACAAAACCTTTGTTAGACCAATATTAAAATATGCAGCACTGGCGGGGAATGCACCTCGTGAAGCTTAAAACAAAAATAAAAAAAGGATAAAGGTTTGCAACAAAAGTAGTACCAGAGCTAAAACGACTAATCTATGATAATAGGTTAAAGGAATTAGATCTCACAACCCCGGAGGAGAGAACACACAGTGGGAACATGATCGCAACATACAAAATACTGAGGAGAATTGACACGGTAGACAAGGACAGCCTCTTTAAAGTTCGAGAAAGTAGGATGAGAGGACATAAGTGGGAGCTGGAAACGCAAATGAGTCGTAAAAAGTAAGAAAGTTCTCGTCCTGTGTACGAGTGCTTCACGAGTAGTTCATAGCTGCCTGGAACACTATGCCTGTTAGTGGCTTTGTAAGAATTTAAGAACCATATTATGTACTCTCTCAACCCAATGTATCTTCCTGTATAAATAAATAAATACATAAATAAATAAATACATAAATAAATAAATACATAAATAAATACGTGGAACACACTGGAAGAAGTTGTGGAAGTCACCTCTATCCAAACTTTAAGGCTAGACTTGACAAAGACTTCAAAAGTCACAATATTTAAATTTTAACGTAACAGGTGCAGGAAAGCTAGTAGGCGGGACATAAAGAGCTAGACCAGCCCGTAGCCACAGATAGGTAAGTACTGCAAGCAGCAGCACCGGCGGAGAGCTCCTTCCCTCCACTCCTCCAACTCTTCCCAGAAAAAGGCCAAGTGTGTTGGTGGAGGGGCCGGGAGCGAGCACCTATAATTAGGTAGAGTGATCCAGGCCGCCCTCGCCAGGGTTGAGCAACTCTGGACGCGCCTCTCGCTCACGTTTATAACTATCTGACATATCCTAATACCACCCGGGGATACGTAGCTGAAATATATATATATATATATATATATATATATATATATATATATATATATATATATATATATATATATATATATATATTGGGGATATATTATATACATAATCATATATGAATGCTCAATTTTAATCAACGGATTTATATATCCAGCTGTTCGAAATTCTCGTCAGCAGAGTAATGTGGAACTGTTTAACAGCAGGCTTACACTTTCTTACAAGTACAATCAGTACATTATACTACACCAGCACACTTCCATTGGTGGTTACATGGTGATGCAGTCAGCGGGTCTGTTGTGGGCTGGCATTCTTGTAACACATAATGATTCTTAGTCATATGTGTCTCATGTGGCGTATGATGATCTATGTGATGTTGTGTATGATGATCTATGTGATGTTGTGTATGATGGTCTATGTGATGTTGTGTATGATGGTCTATGTGATGTTGTGTATGATGATCTATGTGATGTTGTGTATGATGATCTATGTGATGTTGTGTATGATGATCTATGTGATGTGTATAATATTCTATGTGATGTTGTGTATGATCTATGTGATGTGTATAATATTCTATGTGATGTTGTGTATGATGATCTATGTGATGTGTATAATGTTCTATGTGATGTTGTGTATGATGATCTATGTGATGTGTATAATGTTCTGTGTGATGTTAAGTATGATCTGTATGGTTTGTGATGTTCTGTGTATAATTCAGTTTTGTATGATTTGTGATGTTGTATATGATGGCCTGTGATGTTCTGTGTGATGTTGAGTGTGATGCCCTGTACTCACCTAATAGTGTTGGCGGGGGTTGATAAAACCCCACACATCGAGAAATGCTGAAAAGAAACACAGTATATTTCGGTTTCCAATCAGAGACCTCCAGCTGTATAAAAGAATGAGACGTGAAATTAACTTGGTAAAGCCAGGGTCCCGTCGTGAGCCTCAGGTAATATAGATTGCACAAGGCATAATTGTTGACAAGCTCAGATGTCTATTACTCTTGACGAGTTCAAATTATTGTTTATGTACATGAATTATAGACTTTTGTTTTAACACTAAATTTTTGTAATACACAAAAGCTGAATTATGGCACTCTACTGAATGTGTTCTCACTCGCGTCTTCGAACAGAGTAGAGATTTCTTGCCAGTATCTGATAGATCTTATGTATTCTACTATTCTAGTTTTCAAGTCACATTTACTCTAAAAGTACTTGTGTTCCAAACAACTTTCTTACACCAGTATATATTCGTACTGGCTTAATGGTCTCTTCTAATAATTAAATTACCCTACCAGTTATGTTGTTCTCCGTGTCGTGCAGGCATCGCTGAGCGCTGTGCGGCTCTCCACCCCCACCAGTAACGACGGCTCCAGCGGTGACCTCAGGCGGACCATCTTCGGCGCCCCCTGCAACGTGACCCCGCCCTTCACCTGGAGGGAACTCCATCACCGTTACCTGGGCTGCCAGAATACACCCACTGCTCTATGGATTCGCAGCGTACCGCCTAATTTCTCTCCGCCAGATCCTACCGATATTGCCGACGAGGTCTTCCTGCCCAGTGTTGACGTGGTGGAGTAATGAGGAGACCGCCAGACTTGGGAGTCACGCCCGCTGCTCTACAAACATTGAACGTTTCCCGTGACTGTCTTACGACATCAACGGATACTCCTTTACTTTTCAAGCTGTACATTATTTTAAAAAACAAAAGCAAACTGCTCTATACAAACCAAGCTGGTACAATTCACGTTCTTCTAGATTCTCAACAGTTTAGGTTGGGGTTTCGGGTGCATATAGCCAAAGATATGCAAAACGTGTTGAGCGTTCGCAGCTGGGAAGTATTTAGAATGGAACTACGAAATGTCAGCACAAGTTGTCAACTTATACTGTATTACAAAGTGAATGTATGTTGTTTTTAGTTCATTTGCACATTGGCGTTTATTCGATGCCATCCTGTCATACGTGCATCACCTAACACAATTTGTTTCAATACATTGCTGGTTTAGCGGGTTTGGATCTTTTAATATAATAAAAAAGAAGCTTAAAGCTGATAGTCTAACGTCGTCAGCAAACTGGAATCCAAAGTTACTTTTTTTGAGGACAGGATCACGCATCTTGCTACCTAGAGCCTACAATTCTTTTTCTTGATGGTAGGTGCAGAGTCCATGAAGGGTCTATCCTCCTGATGACTGCACGAGTACAAATGTTGGGAGACGCGTCAGTTTTGAGAATGACAGTTTCAAAAGTGTTTGCTGTCTTGTACTGCAGATAGATGAGCGGCGACCAGAGGCGTGTGTTAGAGGGAGACTTGCCACACTGTAGGGCGGGATGTTGTTTATGGCGTCAGCTGATCCTTGGTGTTGCGGCGAGGCAGTTGTTTTCTGTGTTTGGCTGCCGGGGGCGCCAGGTATAAATGGGCACAGGTCAAATGTGGCCATATTTGTTGGTCGACTTAGATTCACAAACGCTTATGTCATAATGATTGTTTTGATGTCTAGGGTGCTGTAGTACTATATATATACTTCCGCTGCAGTAAGCCCACCCAAGACTGGTAATGTAATAATTGCTTACCTTTTTATCACCACTTCAGGTTCGGACTAATATACCTAATGCATCATTTTATAATTAAGACATACGAAGCACAAAATACTTTGCCTTGCCAATTTATTATAATGACATTACAAATCTTCTTTGCTCATTGTCTTGGGTGTCAACGACACTCAAAACAGCGTAGCTTACCTTCATCACAATGTGTAATACATTATTTGTGTTTCATATACATGTTAAAATAACTATCCTTTACTCATCATACTTTGTATATATCTTCAGTTCAGGCAAAATACATGACTTTACCGTGTAAATATTTAGCATAGGAACATTTTCTTGGCATATCTTCTGTACAGTCCCATATTACAGTATATATATATATACTCTTTATTTTCTTCTTCGAGGCTGTGGGTCCCTTCAATTGCACCAGAGGTGGTATTCCTACTATATATATATATATATATATATATATATATATATATATATATATATATATATATATATATATATATATATATATATATATATATATATGAGGGGTACCACCTCTGGTGCTAGTGTAGGGACCCATAGGCTCGGAGAAGAAAATAAAGAATACTCAGAGAAGACCTTGTGGATCCTCACTGAACACTTTGATATTTTCTTCTATCACCCCTATTCTTTTGGTATGTGTGTATATAAATATATCTAACTTTATTTGAAAATGTCATTACACAAAAAGGGTTACAACATTGGTTACATGCAGGGTACAAGGCTACTTGTCACAAGTTGTATAGCTCCTCCAGCTCCTCAGATGACGGGCAGGAACCATGGATGTAGTGATGGATATTATATATGGATATTATATATATATATATATATATATATATATATATATATATATATAATAAAACGTATTATGTATGTTTACTGTGGCTGGTAATACAAAAATAAGGGTTAATGAACCCCCCAAACAAAAAATGTTTTGATAATTATATATAAGACAAAAAACAACAACCTTTAAATTTACCTAAGGCATAGTATAATACATATACATACTAACTTAGGGCTGGATTTAGATTTAGGTCAAGAATTACTTATTTATATCTAGGCCAGGTTAGGTTTACGGTCACTGTTTCAGCTTGTTAGGCCTTTAGAATTACAATTGTACAGAACTTAAGCTTTTGGGATACAGCAGTCCATAGTTTGTACATTCCACCTACAGTAGCTAATAACTTCTACCATTTCTGGAGGTTCAATCCCCGACCGTCCAAGTGTTCGGGCACCATTCATCCCCCGTCCTATCCCAAATCCTTATCCAGACCCCTTCCCTTCCTCGATATATGTAAATATATGTAAATTCATTTACGTAAATTTAGGGTCCGGTAGTAATCAGGTTCGTCCTCGACTTACAATTGAGAATTCCGGGTTCGAATCCCGGACGGGACAAATGGGCGCATTTCTTATCACCTAATGCCCCTGCCCACCTAGCAGTGTATGGGTACCCAGGAGTAACTAAGCTGTTGTGGGATTGCATCCTGGGGAGGGTCAGTAATTCTATCCTGGGAAGGGGGGGGGAACCTGGATACAAGCCTAACATGTATTGTATGACAGTGTAGAAGAGAAAAAAAAAGAAAGAGAAAGAAAGAAAGAGAGAAAAAGAAAGAAAGTAATTATCAAAAGAAGGCACCAAAAAAAAGAAAGAGAGAGAGAGAGAGAGAGAGAGAGAGAGAGAAAGAACGAAAGAAAGAAAAAAGAAAGAAAGAAAGGAGGGATTTCTTCCTTCTGAAGATGTATTAATATAAGAAAGTACTTAAGGAAATTCCTTTCAATTCGCCCTCCGTGGTCTGACACTCACATTTTTCATCACGTGTTAATTTTCGTGATTTACACACATGTATGTAAACTGTCTGCTTGACCTCCGACACAATGAACTATAGTATATAAATAAGTTTAAATAGGCAGAATGTTTTCTTGACGTATCATTTGTGAAAATGTTTCCATAATTATGAGTTTGTTTCAAATTGCACCACGTACATAAATTACCTTACCGGTTATGTTGTTTTCCAGCGTTACTGAGCGCTGTTAAAAAGGCCAGTCACGGCCTTTGGTCAAGATGAGACTAAAAGCACTTGTATTATATTTTAGTAGAGTATGTTGTACTTTATTATTTATATTGGCTGACGAACAACCCAAAATGGTCCGGAATATAGCGTATATAACCAACAGTAAACATAATGAATCTTGGTGAATTACTCTATCATTTCAAAGTACATTGACTACGGTGCTCTTACAGCGTTAAACGCTACCTTCACCGGCTACTTTCTTAGCCAAAGCACAATATTTGGTTCAGACTTTGGTAACGCAGGATAACAGAGGCTGGGAAGGTCCAAATGATAAATAATTTTTGCTACTGTATTACTTTTCAGTTACCCCAAGCCATTCATTTGATGGTAAAATTAATGTTTTGATATACTGTACTGTATATATAAAATTACATCAAGTCCAAGGTGAACATTATTTAAATACCTATGTATTTCATAATTATTACCCTTATCCTTTAGACAATTGTTTTCCAGCCTTAGTCAAGTGTGAATAAAATTATCTTTTATAAAACTGCTATACAGCTGCGTGACCATCTAAGTCAACACTGGTAATTTTGCTCACGCAAGACTGTGTTCAACAAGGTGACTAAAAATATAAAAATTCCGGCGCTGCCACTGCAAGGGTGCTGGGTAAATGCAACCACAGCAAGATGGGAATACTTCCAATTATGGCCTTAATACTACTACTACTGGCATTTATACTTGTCCTCTCTATGGGAAACAAACTATATTATTTTTATATTTCTGCTGATTTTTAACAGCGGTCATTAATACTACAGGCATTTGGCTTGAGCCTGTAGATAGACAATTTCAGACCACGAACTAAAGCAATAAGAAATGTTAAGAGGTTCTGGGGAAGTTGCGGAGGCCACACCTGTAGAAATATTCAATACCAACATGGTGCAGTAATAGTGCCCACTAGTAAAGATCTTCTGGACCTATTAAACGCTAAAAATATGCCTGCACTGCATACTACCAACTAATAACTACAGTATTTCTAACCTGAAAGGATAGTAAAAAAAAATTAGTTCCTAGATTGCTAACACCAATACAAGGTATTCTGATGCAAAAAAAGAAGCATCTTAATACCGTATTTATGATGATAATGGCAAGTACTCTACTGACAAGTATAATGTCACAAATCATGAGCAAATGCAGTACTCATTTCAATTTGATTTTCAGTCCAAACAATATATCTACAAAGGTAAATTCTCTGATCAACGCAAGGGCATTCTCCAAAGATACAAAAACCTTTTTGGGAAACCTAAAGACGCAGAACAAATAGCTAACCAATTAGAAAGGTTTGAACTGCTTGCATTGGACACCATTTCCAAACTGGATTGGTAATACATTTGCTACTGTAATGAGGCAGCATGTTTTATCAACCTGAGCAGTGCAAACAAACTAATATTGTCTTGAAGTAGTAATAAATAGTGGCTTAGCCACTATTACGCTTCTTCATAAAATCCTTATTGAAGATTTCCAGAATTTTCAACATCCCTTTCCTTTCCAAATCATTTGGTTACCAAACAAACCATAACTACCGATTTGAAGAAATGTGGTTTCAGGTCAGCACAATCAAAATTTATAAATAACAGGAGTCAAAACGGTTAGACCACATTTGGAGTCGACGTAAGTTATATTGTAATGTTTGAATTATAACATACAAAATGTGATCCATCTAGTAACTCCTCTATTACGAGAATGCTGGAATTTAAGGTTGGTTTTATTGAAGAAAGATTTTTTTTTCTGCACAGCAATTAAAGAGTGAAGCATCGCAGGCGAAAAAGGGGCTACAGAGAAGGAAGTTAGAGGGATGGATTCAAGCCAGTTTGTAAAGTCGACATCAAAACAAAATACTGTATGTTCATAAGCAGGACTTCCATGCTTCGGTCACCTACCACACTAGCCTTGGGTAAAGAGGTAGCCAAATTCATTATAAAATTACTAGTCTTCACATCCGCACACCATGAAACCAAAGTTGGGCAGATACAGAATCAACCCCAGGAACAGCACACAGGTCACCATAGAGAACACACACCAGCTATTATGCATGCAGACGCATTTATGTCCACTTGACTTTCCAGGCAATGTATTAAGTAAGGCTGCATTGAACCTCCCGTTCTAATTGTAGCACTTACCAGTTTTGTTGCCTGGGCCGACAACTTGCAGAAAAAGGGTTATCTTCTCTAGCAGTAATGTCTCTTATGCATAGCAACATGGGTTATAATACCGCAGGGTATTATAACCCATGTTTTACATGTCAAGCTAGACAAAGTACTGCCAACCACCGCAATAGTCTAGCAACCTATATAACTCAGATTTGCATTCCTACCAAGGAAGTTTGTCTAATTCAGCATCGACTGGTACTCAGACTACTGAATAACTCATCATCGACTGGTACTCAGACTACTGAATAACTCATCATCGACTGGTACTCAGACTACTGAATAACTCATCATCACCAACTTGAGAATCTTTAATTTATATTAATTTGGTTAATTTAAATGAAAGAACATGTGGTTTATGACAGCATGTTCCTATATGCCTGCCGACAGGATGCAATTCAATAATGTCACATTAAGAAGGTTCTGACTACAATACCATTTATTAAGGTTAAAATATATATATATATATATATGATGAAATTTATTTTAGCAATAGAACTACAGACGCCTACCACGGCGACCTCCCTTCCTGCGTGTACTGTCAGAGGGCACTGGAGTAACATCCTGAAAAAAACAAAAAAACATGTTACAATAACAAACACAATAAGGAGGACAATGGACAAATTTGACATAAGGAGGGAATTGATATGGTCTTGTGTGCATACACTTAATGGAAATTGCATAAATGTGGGATTTATTTTTTTAAATAAAGGGATGGGTAATTTGGAGAATAGGTTGGGTGATAGACTATTTATGTTTACAGAACAGGGTAACTATTCATGCAGAGATAATGAGGTTGTATTTGCCGCTGTTTAACTAATACAGAAATAAATATGTGCAAATACTGTACACATGTTACAGGGTGGCTGCAGGGCATAAAGACTGAAGATGATGGATATATTTTAGAATGAAATGAATAAATGTGAATCTGCAAGCTAGAAGTTATTAAAAGCTCAGTCTACTAAAGTACTGTGCTTGCTCTGGTACTTTTCTCATCCTCATATTAGACTTATACAAGGATATAAACTACAGAAAACACTAGGATTTTCACAAGTAGACAATATAGAGGACACAGCAAACCTCCAATCCGATGTTAATCAGGTCTTTCAATGGGCCACAGAAAATAAAGCACATACAAGACATTTAAACCACATTATTGAAAGAGAAGCCGCATAAAAGTAGCTGTTACAACAAAAAAATTACAGATTGGATAACAAGAACCCTGCACACAGAAATAACTCCAAATTAAACTAATAGGCATGGCAGGGTGTGCAAAATAGTCCCATTGAAAAGCAGGGTACACTGAAAGAACTCATCATCATCAGGGGAGGGGCCCCAAAGACTTTTCAACTCACTCTACACATAAAAGGCACAACTCAAGTGTTCAAGAGAGAACTTTAATAAACACCTCCTAAGGACACCTGATCAACTAGACTAGTTCATGTATCATACTATGAGCAGCTGTATCCAATAGCCTGGTTGACCAGACCACCAATCAGGTCTGGCCAGAGACTGAGACCACAGAAACCAACAACAGGCAGGTTTTCAAATAATAATCAGATTGGTGTCTAAGTAAGGGTGGTAACAGATGATTACTAACATTAGACAGCAATTAAGTTAATGTATAATAAAAAGATACCCAGTGGAACTGGATGTAACAAAAGCAAAAGGACCAGACCAGTTATCACCAATGTTATTGAAGAATGTTGTAAGGGCCTTACATTGCCCATTAACTATTGTCCAACATTACACTAAATCTGGAAAACGGGAACTGTAGAAATGGAGATATGATAACTATATACAAGGTCTTGAAGGTAATTGATATAGTGGATAAAAAAAGAAGGTAGGAGGAGAGGACATCTGAGGAAGCTGGACATGCAATCGAGTAAGAGATGTAATGAAGTTCTCGTTCCCTATACTAGTAATCGGGAAGTGAAATGCACTGAAGAGGAGGTTGAAGCCAATTCCATCAACTTTAAAGAGAAATGTGATGAAAATATTAATAACACACAATTAGCATAACAGGTATAAATGGCTAGGAGATAGCGTATCTCACTGACAGTAAAATATAGCTGTATAATAATTGCCNGGGTCCCTTACCTCGGGTACACATATGTGGGGTGACGTCAGTGACCTTCTGGGGTCCCTTACCTGGGGTACACATGTGTGGGGTGACGTCAGTGACCTTCTGGGGTCCCTTACCTGGGGTACACATATGTGGGTGATGTCAGTGACCTTCTGGGGTCCCTTACCTCGGGTACACATGTGTGGGGTGACGTACGTCAGTGACCTTCTGGGGTCCCTTACCTGGGTACACATGTGTGGGGTGACGTCAGTGACCTTCTGGGGTCCCTTACCTGGGGTACACATATGTGGGTGACGTCAGTGACCTTCTGGGGTCCCTTACCTCGGGTACACATATGTGGGGTGACGTCAGTGACCTTCTGGGGTCCCTACCTGGGGTACACATATGTGGGGTGACGTCAGTGACCTTCTGGGGTCCCTTACCTGGGGTACACATGTGTGGGGTGACGTCAGTGACCTTCTGGGGTCCCTTACCTCGGGTACACATATGTGGGGTGACGTCAGTGACCTTCTGGGGTCCCTTACCTGGGGTACACATGTGTGGGGTGATGTCAGTGACCTTCTGGGGTCCCTTACCTGGGGTACACATGTGTGGGGTGACGTCAGTGACCTTCTGGGGTCCCTTACCTGGGGTACACATGTGTGGGGTGATGTCAGTGACCTTCTGGGGTCCTCTACCTGGGGTACACATGTGTGGGGTGATGTCAGTGACCTTCTGGGGTCCCTTACCTGGGGTACACATGTGTGGGTGATGTCAGTGACCTTCTGGGGTCCCTTACCTGGGGTACACATGTGTGGGGTGATGTCAGTGACCTTCTGGGGTCCCTTACCTGGGGTACACATGTGCGGGGTGACGTCAGTGACCTTCTGGGGTCCTTTACCTGGGGTACACATGTGTGGGGTGATGTCAGTGACCTTCTGGGGTCCCTTACCTGGGGTACACATATGTGGGGTGATGTCAGTGACCTTCTGGGGTCCCTTACCTGGGGTACACATGTGTGGGGTGATGTCAGTGACCTGGGGTCCTTTACCTGGGGTACACATGTGTGGGGTGATGTCAGTGACCTTCTGGGGTCCCTTACCTGGGGTACACATGTGTGGGGTGATGTCAGTGACCTTCTGGGGTCCTTACCTGGGGTACACATGTGTGGGGTGATGTCAGTGACCTTCTGGGGTCCCTTACCTGGGGTACACATGTGTGGGGTGACGTCAGTGACCTTCTGGGGGTCCCTTACCTGGGGTACACATGTGTGGGGTGATGTCAGTGACCTTCTGGGGGTCCCTTACCTGGGGTACACATGTGTGGGGTGACGTCAGTGACCTTCTGGGGTCACTTACCTGGGGTACACATGTGTGGGGTGACGACAGTGACCTTCTGGGGTCCCTTACCTGGGGTACACATGTGTGGGGTGATGTCAGTGACCTTCTGGGGGTCCCTTACCTGGGGTACACATGTGTGGGGTGATGTCAGTGACCTTCTGGGGGTCCCTTACCTGGGGTACACATGTGTGGGGTGACGTCAGTGACCTTCTGGGGTCACTTACCTGGGGTACACATGTGTGGGGTGACGACAGTGACCTTCTGGGGTCACTTACCTGGGGTACACATGTGTGGGGTGACGTCAGTGACCTTCTGGGGTCACTTACCTGGGGTACACATGTGTGGGGTGACGTCAGTGACCTTCTGGGGTCCCTTACCTGGGTACACATGTGCGGGGTGACGTCAGTGACCTTCTGGGGGTCACTTACCTGGGGCAGGTGTGGGGTGTGTAGCATTGCACAGCACATGCGTACGACCAACATTATAGTGTGCGGCGTCAGCATGGAAGCCTCGCATCACACGGAGGCAGTTTGAGGATCTCTGGAGAGTTGCCACAGTGATGCGAGCTAACTCTCACAATGTCGGGTAATATTAGGTAATGTTATCATGAACAATTCAGAAAGGAGCAGATTTGGCATTTATGATCCAAAAAAGGAGGCTTTCCAAAAATCATCCTGAAGGAGTAAGACAACTACGCGGCCTGCGGCGGGGGAGTCATTTCGCTGGATGGAAGGGAAGGGAAGGGAATTGTCGGGAAAGTGCCAAGCCATTACGACTATATAGCACTGGGAAAGGGGTCAGGATAAGGATTTGGGATGGGTCGGTGGGGGGGAAGGAATGGTGCCCAACCACTTGGACGGTCGGGGATTGAACGCCGACCTGCATGAAGCGAGACCGTCGCTCTACCGCTTACCGCTCTTCCTTTCTTTTGTATTCGTATCTCGGTCTTCTGGTTGGTCGCAGACCTCAACAACGACAACTTTCTCTTCGGTGGATGGAGAGAAAGTTGTCGTTGTTGAGGTCTGCGACCAACCAGAAGACCGAGATACTAATACAAAAGAACAAAGAGAACATGTATATTGTGCAAGATGAAAAACACAGTCCATAGACCTAAAGCAAACCTGCGTGTGCTTGTAACTGAAAAATTAAATTATGGTGCGAAGGTAACCAAGAAAAAATGGACATGAAGAGAGAGGCTGGTGGATACTTAAGAGAGGAACTCGCGAACACAAGGAGTGATGGAGGAGCCCTGGATAGACCAACGAGACTAACATTCGGAGCATGTAACGTGAAAATCTGTTATTAGTCACTAATGTTGCCATGTTGATCTAAACATATGTTGGCAATGAAGGCCATGGAAAAAAGAACAAGAGGGAGGGAGAGAGTGGAAACAAGCATTACATAAAAGAGAGTAATAGATGGTCAGATAATTTCTTCAGAGGATCCCATGTGAACTAAAACTCATGGGAAGCAACACGAGAGATTAAACAACGAGTTAACTGTAATAAGCTGCAGGAAGATTCTGACCGTCCTTACAAATGAACACAGAGAATCACTACCCAACAGTTTGAGAGGCAAGCAAGGCGTGCTAGTAAAACATGACCAACACAGAACACAAGGAAGTCATAACGTATATGTACTATCCATAGTCTGGACAGCCTTCAGCAACTTGGATAAAGGGTAACTTCGAGTGGTATGTACCTACTATTCAATATGCAGTCCCGGCATGGAGCCACAAATCTAAAAACACCAGACATGAAACTGTAAAAGCTCTACAGACATACCACAAGCCTTGTTCCTGAGCTATGAAGAAAGACTGAGGGAACGGGATCTCACAACGCTGGAGAACACAAGGAGTAGTAGACATATGTTATCACATGCCGCTCTCCCGAGCATTCCCAACGTCACTAAACTGATGTACCGAATTGCCCGAACCTAACCTAACTGAGGACTCACGAACAGAAAATGAGCAACACATCAATTTCGCGAGCTGCTGTGATTTTTAGTACACCAGTTTTTGGCCTTAGGGGATGTACATGTCAAAATGCGGTGTACTATTAGGAGAACGGGTTGGGTTAGCGACATAAAAGGTTGGACAGAAGTTGACAGAGCAGAGAAAAATATTGTTTAAAGTAAAGAACACAGAATAAGAGGCACATGTAATCTAGTAACACAAATGAGAGAGAGACTTCAGTAAGAACTTCTTCAGAGTATAAGTTGTAAATTAATGGAGTGAACCGGATAATAAAGTGAGTGCAGCTAACCCAGTACACATTTTTAAATTTAATATGATACTAAACACAAGTGAACAGTTTCCCTCCATTAAACTATTATTTGTTCAGGAGGGGCTTAGGAGCTGACGCTCAGCTCCAAGTTCATATAGGTTAGTACTTAGGTGTGTAAACACACACAAATCTTCATACACATACAGTCATGCATATGAATACTGTCAGCGACACCTCAAAGCAATCTTATATATCTGCCTCATTAAAGCAACCAGCGCCCCGAGCTGCTGATGTATTCCTTCAGTGGTCCCGGGCGCCCGCTAAACTACCGTCTTCTCCACCGGAAACCCACCTTAAAAAAATCCCAACAAGCTCATTTGGCCATTAGCGTCTAAAGATCTGAGATTACTGGCCATTACGCTTAATTAGGGGCCCCCGCGAGGTGTTTCCAGGAGGAGGTGCGCCTTTGATGTTGAGCAGGTGGGCGGGGCCCGTAACCTGCCGCCCTCTCACTGGCCCGCCCACCCCTCTCATTATCCCAGACACTAACTGGTACACTACTCTCTACACCAG
>WNGS01165523.1:13259203-13278375 GCA_020271785.1 Procambarus virginalis | reverse complement strand
ACACTAACTGGTACACTACTCTCTACACCAGACACTACTGGTACACTACTCTCTACACCAGACACAGGCACACCTTAAAACATCTCTTTACTAGCAATATCATAGCTTTTTTTAACCACTAATATTCTGAATTATTTTCCCTTATAGAGCCCGGGGACTGCCTGACGGTGGCGGTGAAGGAGCGCTGCCGTAACCTCTTTGAGAGACGCGGCCGCCGCAAGAACTACGCCCGGCGGTGCGAGATCAACCTGCCGCCGCTGGTGGTCCGGGACCAGGATGCCCTCCTGCACATTTCCTCCTCCTCCCACGGCCCCAGGTTAAGCGAGGGGCCCCTGCAGCGTCTCACCTGCAGGGACGACGCCCCCGGTACACCCCCTGTGCCCGCCTCAGGCCTCTCAATGACACCAATCACCTTGTCTGCGATCCTCTAGGTCTGCTCCACAGCTTATGAGCCAAGCTTCATTTTCTGTACATTTACCTTGAACTTAATATTGAGCATTTTCGAGTAATAATATTGATAACCGGTATACATTTATTTGATAACTGATTAATATATTCACGACATGAGAGACGCTCTGTCAGTTGAGGTGTTCAGTGTCGACGCTGGTACTTACGAACGTGTACATCTTTCTTCAATCTTTGACGCCTTTGGTTACATTTATTAAACGGGTTACAAGCATGAAAACTTCCAAAGCAGCTGTTGTTATTGTTATAAACAGCCTCCTGGTGCTTCCGAGCTCATTAACTGTTTAATAATTGTAAACAAAGCCGCCAAAGATTGAGAAAAGATGTACAGTTCGTAAGTGCTTTATTAATCCGGGTTCTGCAGGTCTCTAATACGAACACTTGTGTACTCAGGGGTGAACATGAAGCGGTGTTCGTCGCGCCACGACACCGTACACACTCGGTGTCGTCTGTTCGAGGTGTGCGACCAGGCGGTGGTGTTGTCGGGAGGGTGGAACCGCGACCTCTCCCCCGAGGACTCCACCAGCACCGTCACTGCCGCCTACCACATGCTCAGGCACAACGGCTTCCACAAGGGCAACATCAAAATATTTTATGCTAACGGTGCAAGGAAAGATGCAGGTAAATGTCCACAAGTTTCGTTCTGTTGTTCCAAACATGGAACATTACCTACGTGATCAATATGGCCGACACTAAGTCACAGTAACCTGGCTAAAAAAATTACGCATCCAACTCAGACATCTGAAAATTAAATTAAAGAACTGACGACGATCTGGTACGTCCAGGACCTTTATCAAGTGGTGTGATAATGATGATAATGGTCCAGGACGGACCGGAACGTCCTCAATTCTGTTATTTCATTATAAGATTTGTGGGTTAGGTGTCTAATTGATCAATTTTCTTTAGAATATTGTATATCGTTATCATGTCTGCCATGATCCTTCTTTCCATCCATTATGGTAAGTCTAGTTTCCTCAGTCCTTCTCAATAGATCCGTCCTTATTCTACATGAACGAGTCTTGTTTCATAACTTTTGATCATGTCAAATTTTGTTTTGTGTTTCTTTAGGCAAGAGTTGCACACCTGGCAACATGCTGAAGAGCGCGCAATATATAGGGGTGTTTATATGGCCGAGCTCTTCTCCTGTGCCAGGTAAGTTCACTACGGGCTCACCATAGCCAGCGCTACTTGCCCCGCTCCTGTGCCAGGTAAGCTACGGGCTCACCATAGCCCGTGCTACTTGGAACTTGTTCCGAGTAGCTGAATCTATAACAACAACAACATGGCCGAGCACGTGATCTTTCACGAACTTGGAAAAAGGCAAGTTCCTGAGAGATATATTTAGGCATCGGTTAGTTTTGTAAAACTGCTAACGCTATTCTACCGAAGAATGCCTTGGTATTAGATTATAATTATGTCTACTTCCAAGTTTTCTCTTTTTTTCTGAAGGATGAAGTTGCCTCCCCCTTCATTTCACGGTGTATTTGAGGTCTCACCGCTTCTGTTCCTATCGTCATAACTGCATTTTTCTGGGTTAGAGTCCAATAGCCATATTCAGACCCCCTCTGGAGACTGTAGTTTATCCATCTAGAACGCCAAGTATGAACACTCCATGTCATGAGGTATCGACACTCTACCTCTTTCGCCATCAAGGATCGACAGCAGTGGCGTCTCTTACAGAGGTGGGTTGTGTAAGAGAGAGCCGCATTCACTGGACTTCCCAGAAGGGTAAACTTAAGCGTCCAGCCCCGGGAGCGACCGTAGCAGCCCGTCTCACAGTTTCCTAGAATGTAGACCAGGTAAAGTGAAGACATCTTTGTCGTGATGTAGGGCAACTGAACGGCGCCTTCTTCATGGGACGCTGCCACAGCCTGCCGTGTTGGAGACGGATTCTGCCACAGCCTGCCGTGTTGGAGACGGACGCTGCCAGAGCCTGCCGTGTTAGAGACGGATGCTGCCACAGCCTGCCGTGTTGGAGACGGACGCTGCCACAGCCTGCCGTGTTGGAGACGGACACTGCCACAGCCTGCAGTGTTGGAGACGGACACTGCCACAGCCTGCCGTGTTGGAGACGGATGCTGCCAGAGCCTGCCGTGTTAGAGACGGATGCTGCCACAGCCTGCAGTGTTGGAGACGGACGCTGCCACAGCCTGCTGTGTTGGAGACGGATGCTGCCACAGCCTGCCGTGTTGGAGACGGACGCTGCCACAGCCTGCTGTGTTGGAGACGGATGCTGCCACAGCCTGCCGTGTTGGAGACGGATGCTGCCAGAGCCTGCCGTGTTGGAGACGGACACTGCCACAGCCTGCCGTGTTAGAGACGGATGCTGCCACAGCCTGCCGTGTTGGAGACGGACGCTGCCACAGCCTGCTGTGTTGGAGACGGATGCTGCCACAGCCTGCCGTGTTGGAGACGGATGCTGCCACAGCCTGCCGTGTTGGAGACGGATGCTGCCACAGCCTGCCGTGTTGGAGACGGACGCTGCCACAGCCTGCCGTGTTGGAGACGGATGCTGCCAGAGCCTGCCGTGTTGGAGACGGACACTTCCAGAGCCTGCCGTGTTGGAGACGGACGCTGCCACAGCCTGCCGTGTTGGAGACGGACGCTGCCACAGCCTGCCGTGTTGGAGACGGACACTGCCACAGCCTACCGTGTTGGAGACGGACACTGCCACAGCCTGCCGTGTTGGAGACGGACGCTGCCACAGCCTGCCGTGTTGGAGACGGACACTGCCACAGCCTGCAGTGTTGGAGACGGACACTGCCACAGCCTGCCGTGTTGGAGACGGACGCTGCCACAGCCTGCCGTGTTGGAGACGGACGCTGCCACAGCCTGCCGTGTTGGAGACGGACACTGCCACAGCCTGCAGTGTTGGAGACGGACACTGCCACAGCCTGCCGTGTTGGAGACGGACGCTGCCACAGCCTGCCGTGTTGGAGACGGACGCTGCCACAGCCTGCCGTGTTGGAGACGGACACTGCCACAGCCTGCAGTGTTGAAGACGGACACTGCCACAGCCTGCAGTGTTGGAGACGGACGCTGCCACAGCCTGCCGTGTTGGAGACGGACGCTGCCACAGCCTGCTGTGTTGGAGACGGACACTGCCACAGCCTGCAGTGTTGGAGACGGACACTGCCACAGCCTGCTGTGTTGGAGACGGACACTGCCACAGCCTGCAGTGTTGGAGACGGACACTGCCACAGCCTGCTGTGTTGGAGACGGACGCTGCCACAGCCTGCCGTGTTGGAGACGGACACTGCCACAGCCTGCAGTGTTGGAGACGGACACTGCCACAGCCTGCCGTGTTGGAGACGGACACTGCCACAGCCTGCAGTGTTGGAGACGGACACTGCCACAGCCTGCCGTGTTGGAGACGGACACTGCCACAGCCTGCCGTGTTGGAGACGGACACTGCCACAGCCTGCAGTGTTGGAGACGGACACTGCCACAGCCTGCAGTGTTGGAGACGGACACTGCCACAGCCTGCAGTGTTGGAGACGGACACTGCCACAGCCTGCCGTGTTGGAGATGGACGCTGCCACAGCCTGCAGTGTTGGAGACACACACACCCGTCAGTATAAACAATATACGTTTAGACAAGCACCTGCCTAAGCATAGCGGAGATACACCGCACCACAGTTGAATAAGACCCGAGGGAGAACAAAAGGTGCAGTGGTAACGTTCAGAAGCCTGCTGACCGTACTAGATGACCCATAGATATGCGGCCCCTTCCTGCACAGTAGTGTGATGCTACCTACCATCACACCTACCATCACACTACTGTGCAGGAAGGGGCCGCATATCTATGGGTCATCTAGTACGATCAGCAGACTTCTGAACGTTACCACCGCTGGACTTAAACTCGTCTACAAGCACCTGGCGGGGTTTCCACTACCTGTTGAATAACACTTTACTAAATGTACACTTTGTCAGAACAATTATTCACATACTCTACCTCACCATGTAATTGATCATTAATCAATTAAAGAGCTTAGAAACAACTCAATCACTTATTTTCGTACAGTTTCTACGGTGAAACTGGAATGGAATGACAAATTATTTTATCAGGATTGACAAGTTACCCAAAACGTTGCCAGACATCCCAAGTTTGGGTACTGTGGCGCGAGGTGACAGTAGCCTGCCCGCCAGTCTCTTGCTCGCGCACCTCGCCGCCCTGTACAGGCAAATAAATACAGCAAATAATTCACCTCGCACTAACCCTAAACTGGATCCCATCCCATGTTGGAATCCCATTAAATGAGAAAGCCGATGAAATTGCTAAATTGGCAACTCGTTATCCAGTGATACATAAAACAATTCAACCAGCCTAGAGAACATAACAAAACATCACCAAAAAACTCTCACACCTCAACACAGCCTATCTACACCAGAGAGTAGCTGAAGGTTCGCCCTCTGCAACATGGTATCTTCAGGCAACCAAATTAGAAAGGTTAAATATCCCAAAAGGAATCCACAGAGAAAAAGCAGTTCGGTTATATAGACTGCGTCTAGGTTACAGATGCAACTGGGAGATTGGTGAACCCAGACAGAGAGAGTACATCTTCTGCCAAACTGTCACAGAAAAGCCATTACTTCACTATCTTCTGGAATGTGAAGCAACCAACGACCTTAGAAGAGTTTTAAGAGACCCTGAATCTTGCAGTGGCCACCCTGAAGCCAGCAACAGGGCCACTCTCCTGGTCAACAAAGGTGTCCAGCAGCTGGAGACCCTCATAAAGACTGTCAAGCAGTATCCTCCCCCGCGATAACAGCTTGACGATTAAATGCAACCTCGGAATACTGAAAAGAATTACTGAACAAAAAATTGTACCACTTACGGGCTATTCATGCCCGTGCCACCTCTTGGGTGGCTTAATCTTTATCAATCAATCAATCACCTCGCACGTTACAGCACCGCTCCTGTGCCAGGTAAGTCCACTACGGGCTCACCATAGCCCGTGCTACTTTGGAACTTTTGTTCTAAGTAGCTGAATCAACAACAACATCAGGTCGCAAGTAAATGGATTACCCGATAAAACCTCGGGGTTCAGTTCCTGGTCATCCCGTGACTCTATAACATTCTCTTAAGCTAAACTAAGCAAAACTATGTATAGAATGTGAATATTGAGGCTGTGCGATGGGATCGAACCCACGACCCCTGAGGAGGTCAGGGGCAACGGATTCGATCCCATTATACAGCCTCAGTATTCATTCAAAGACTCACCACATTCTCGCTGTTTGACATCACTGTGGTGATGCATATGGCAAACTAAACGAATTTTTGGGTTCAGTTCCCGCAGCCATTGTCTGAGACCTCTTCACCGCCACTCACGATATAAGTACGGGGAGGGGGGGGGGACATAATTATACACGACAACACAAGAAAAAATCCAGGTACACAGGAGCTGGTGGACATAGCTCCGGGAGTCAGGAAGAGGACCCGCCCTAGGTATTATATCGACTCTCACCTGCGCGGACATGTGTGGGGTCCCTTACCTGGGGTACACATGTGTGGGGTGATGTTAGTGACCTTCTGGGGTCCCTTACCTGGGGTACACATATGTGGGGTGACGTCAGTGACCTTCTGGGGTCCCTTACCTGGGGTACACATATGTGGGGTGACGTCAGTGACCTTCTGGGGTCCCTTACCTGGGGTACACATATGTGGGGTGACGTCAGTGACCTTCTGGGGTCCCTTACCTGGGGTACACATGTGTGGGGTGATGTTAGTGACCTTCTGGGGTCCCTTACCTGGGGTACACATATGTGGGGTGACGACAGTGACCTTCTGGGGTCCCTTACCTGGGGTACACATGTGTGGGGTGACGTCAGTGACCTTCTGGGGTCCCTTACCTGGGGTACACATATGTGGGGTGACGTCAGTGACCTTCTGGGGTCCCTTACCTGGGGTACACATATGTGGGGTGACGTCAGTGACCTTCTGGGGTCCCTTACCTGGGGTACACATATGTGGGGTGACGACAGTGACCTTCTGGGGTCCCTTACCTGGGGTACACATGTGTGGGGTGACGTCAGTGACCTTCTGGGGTCCCTTACCTGGGGTACACATATGTGGGGTGACGTCAGTGACCTTCTGGGGTCCCTTACCTGGGGTACACATATGTGGGGTGACGACAGTGACCTTCTGGGGTCCCTTACCTGGGGTACACATGTGTGGGGTGACGTCAGTGACCTTCTGGGGTCCCTTACCTGGGGTACACATATGTGGGGTGACGTCAGTGACCTTCTGGGGTCCCTTACCTGGGGTACACATATGTGGGGTGACGTCAGTGACCTTCTGGGGTCCCTTACCTGGGGTACACATATGTGGGGTGACGTCAGTGACCTTCTGGGGTCCCTTACCTGGGGTACACATGTGTGGGGTGACGTCAGTGACCTTCTGGGGTCCCTTACCTGGGGTACACATGTGTGGGGTGACGTCAGTGACCTTCTGGGGTCCCTTACCTGGGGTACACATATGTGGGGTGATGTCAGTGACCTTCTGGAGTCCCTTACCTGGGGTACACATGTGTGGGGTGACGTCAGTGACCTTCTGGGGTCCCTTACCTGGGTACACATGTGTGGGGTGACGACAGTGACCTTCTGGGGGTCACTTACCTGGGGCAGGTGTGGGGTGTGTAGCACTGCACAGCACATGCGTACGACCAACATTATAGTGTGCGGCGTCAGCATGGAAGCCTCGCATCACTCGGAGGCAGTTTGAGGATCTCTGGAGAGTTGCCACAGTGATGCGAGCTAACTCTCACAATGTCGGGTAATATTAGGTAATGTTATCATGAACAATTCAGAAAGGAGCAGATTTGGCATTTATGATCCAAAAAAAGGAGGCTTTCCAAAAATCATCCTGAAGGAGTGAGACAACTACGCGGCCTGCGGCGGGGGAGTCATTTCGCTGGATGGAAGGGAAGGGAATTGTCGGGAAAGTGCCAAGCCATTACGACTATATAGCACTGGGAAAGGGGTCAGGATAACGATTTGGGATGGGTCGGTGGGGGGGAAGGAATGGTGCCCAACCACTTGGACGGTCGGGGATTGAACGCCGACCTGCATGAAGCGAGACCGTCGCTCTACCGCTTACCGCTCTTCCTTTCTTTTGTATTCGTATCTCGGTCTTCTGGTTGGTCGCAGACCTCAACAACGACAACTTTCTCTTCGGTGGATGGAGAGAAAGTTGTCGTTGTTGAGGTCTGCGACCAACCAGAAGACCGAGATACTAATACAAAAGAACAAAGAGAACATGTATATTGTGCAAGATGAAAAACACAGTCCATAGGCCTAAAGCAAACCTGCGTGTGCTTGTAACTGAAAAATTAAATTATGGTGCGAAGGTAACCAAGAAAAAATGGACATGAAGAGAGAGGCTGGTGGATACTTAAGAGAGGAACTCGCGAACACAAGGTGTGATGGAGGAGCCCTGGATAGACCAACGACACTAACATTCGGAGCATGTAACGTGAAAATCTGTTATTAGTCACTAATGTTGCCATGTTGATCTAAACATATGTTGGCAATGAAGGCCATGGAAAAAAGGACAAGAGGGAGGGAGAGAGCGGAAACAAGCATTACATAAAAGAGAGTAATAGATGGTCAGATAATTTCTTCAGAGGATCCCATGTGAACTAAAACTCATGGGAAGCAACACGAGAGATTAAACAACGAGTTAACTGTATGAAGCTGCAGGAAGATTCTGACCGTCCTTAAATGACAAATGAACACAGAGAATCACTACCCAACAGTTTGAGAGGCAAGCAAGGCGTGCTAGTAAAACATGACCAACACAGAAATCAAGGAAGTCATAACGTATATTAAACTATCCATAGTCTGGACAGCCTTCAGCAACTTGGATAAAGGGTAACTTCGAGTGGTATATACAACCTTCGTGATACCTAGTATTCAATATGCAGTCCCAGCATGGAGCCACAAATCTAAAACACCAGACATGAAACTGTAAAAGTCTACAGGCATACCACAAGCCTTGTTCTGAGCTGAAGGGACTGAGCTATGAAGAAAGACTGAGGGAACGGGATCTCACAACGCTGGAGAACACAAGGAGTAGTANGGCTGCATACTCCAGGATTGGCCTGTCATATGTGGTATACAAAGTTCTGAATGATTCCTTACACAAGTTTCTGAATGCCGTTTTTATGTTGGCCATCCTGGCATATGCCGTGTGTGTGTGTTGTGTGTGTGTGTGTGTGTGTGTGTGTGTGTGTGTGGTGTGTGTGTGTTGTGTGTGTGTGTGTACTCACTATTTGTGTCTGTAGGATCGAGCATTGACTCTTGGATCCGCTTTTCGAGCATCGGTTGTTTTACAGCAACGGTCCCTTTCCCTATCATACCTAGTTTTATAATTATGAATAGTATTTGTTTCCACAACCTGTTCCTTAAGTGCATTCCATTTTTCCACTACTCTCACGCTAAAAGAAAACTTCCCTAACATCTCTGTGACTCATCTGAGTTTCCAGCGTCCCACCCATTCTGTTACTATTCCGTGTGAACATTTCGTCTATGTCCACTCTGTCAATCTCCCTAGTATTTTTACGTTCCTATCATATCCCCCTCTACCTTCTTCTTTTTAGTAGTGTCGTAAGGCACAGTTCCTTCAGGTGCTCTTCTTACCCCATCCCTCGTAACTTGGGACGTGTCTCGTTGCAACTTCAGAACCATTTCCAGTTTCCTTATGTGCTTCTTCTTCAGATGGGGACTCCATATGGTGTGTGTGTTGTGTGTGAGGTGTGTGTGTACTCACCTAATTGTACTCGGCTAATTGTGCTTGCAGGGGTTGAGCTCTGGCACTTTGGTCCCGCCTCTCACCCGTCAGTCAACTGGTGTACAGATTCCTGAGCCTATTGGGCTATCATATCTACATTTGAAACTGTGTATGGAGTCAGCCTCCACCACATCACTGCCTAATGCATTCCATCCGTTAACTACTCTGACACTGAAAAAGTTCCTCTAAACGTCTTTGTGGCTCATGTGGGTACTCAGTTTCCACCTGTGTCCCCTTGTTCGCGTACCACCAGTGTTGAATAGTTTATCCTTGTTTACCCGGTCGATTCCCCTGAGGATTTTGTAGGTTGTGATCACGTCTCCCCTCATATCATGTGGTGTGTGTGTGTGTACTCACCTATTTGTGCTTGCGGGGGTTGAGCTTTGGCTCTTGGTCCCGCCTCTCAACTGTCAATCAACCGGTGTACAGATTCCCGAGCCTACTGGGCTCTATCATATCTACACTTGAAACTGTGTATGGAGTCAGCCTCCACCACATCACTGCCTAAAGCATTCCATCCGTTAACTACTCTGACACTGAAAAAGTTCCTTCTAACGTCTCTGTGGCTCATGTGGGTACTCAGTTTCCACCTGTGTCCCCTTGTTCGCGTCCCCCAGTGTTGAATAGTTGTCCTTGTCTACCCGTAGATTCCTCTGAGGATTTTGTAGGTTGTGATCATATCTCCCTTACTCTTCTGTCTTCCAGTGTCGTAAGGTGCATTTCCCGCAGCCTTTCCTCGTAACTCATGCCTCTTAGTTCTGGGACTAGTCTAGTCTAGTCTGTGTGTGTGTGTATGTGTGTGGTGTGTGTGTGTGCGTGTGCGTGTGCGTGTGCGTGTGCGTGTGCGTGTGTGTGTGTGTGTGTGTGTGTGCCTGTGTGTGCCTGTGTGTGCATGAGTGAGTGTGCGTGTGCGTGCGTGTGTGTGTGTGTGTGTGTGTGGGTGTGGTGTGTGTGTGTGTGTGTGGTGTGTGTGTGTGTGTGTGTGTGTGTGTGTGTGTGGTGTGTGCGTGTGTGTGTGTGTGTGTGTGTGCCTGTGTGTGCATGAGTGAGGTGGGCGTGTGTGTGCGTGTGTGGTGTGTGTGTGCATGAGTTCGATTCCCGGCGCCGGGATCGAACCGCGGTCCACAGGACTACGTGTCCAGCGTGCTGTCTATTCAGCCATCAGCGCTGTATGTGTGTGTGTGTGTGTATGCGTGAGAGTGCGTGTCGTGTGAACGTCACATAGGAAGCCACACAACGGAGACAGCTGACTGGCTACAGAGGACAAACGCGATGCGTCAAGGCCAGAACGGCGGGGGGCAGGGAGCGGGGGGGGGAGTGGCGAGGATCGGCGGGGAGCGGCAGGACGGGGCGGGGGGGGGGGGAGCGGCAGGACGGGGCGGGGAGCGGCAGGACGGGGCGGGGAGCAGCAGGGCGGGGCGGGGGCGAGGGGGGGGAGGGAGGGGAACGAGGGCCCACGTATACTTGCTTCGGTTTCCCAATGTCGGAAGCAGAAAACGAGATGTCCCTAGGCCTAGACCATGCTAAGTCTGCATGCAACCCACAACAGTCGCCTAACTCCTGGGTGCCTATTTACTGGTACCTGAACAGAGGCATCAAGAAGAAGTCGTGGAAGCCACTCCATCCAGAAGCTGGAAGTCTCTCAAGTTCCCTGTAGTTTCTGTTGGGTATCATCCAGGGCATTTTGTTTACCTTTCTTTATCACAGGGGAAATGTGTCTCAGGGTACATATTTATGTGAACCTAGACGGGGTATCCCGCGATGCCCGGGTCTCGTTCTCTCTCTCTGTCTGTCTGTCTGTCTGTCTGTCTCTCTGTCTCTCTGTCTGTCTGTCTTTCTTTCTGTCTTTCTCTGTCTCTGTCTCTGTCTCTGTCTCTGTCTCTGTCTCTCTCTCTCTCTCTCTCTCTCTTGTCTCTCTCTCTCTCTCCCCTTCATCCTCTCTCTCCACATATTTCTCCCTCTGTCTCTCGGAACATTCAATATTACGACCAGTTGAGAAAACTGTCTGAAAACTTACTGAAAAATAAAATTACAATTTCAGACCATATTCGCTGGGAGTCGCTGTAGGGAGTCCTTCTTTAAGAGGGGCATGGGGTCTACCTATGACACTCCCCATACAATCAAAGTCACCATACAAAGTTCTGTGAGGCTAGCGCCAAACATCTGAACGCCAGTCTTGGACACGCAGGCATTCTATATCTTAGATATAGATATTATGGTATGAAGGCTGTGGCTCGAGGGTCTCGGGCCGTATCGTACAAGTGTCAACATTCCACTCTTCGAGGAATGAGGAAACGAGAACGTGGGTAAGAGGACAGTGTCTTGAACCAATGGTCTTGCTTCAGGGGAATTGATTTAGCTCAGTACGTAGGTCATTATTCGCAGCGTCATAGGTGTGTTATCAGGCTGGAAATGAGCACAGTGTAAGAAGGTGTTGTAAGTAGAGGAGGAGAGGGAGAGGGACTTGGAGAGAGGAGAGGGTGAAGGGATGCTTCACTGGTTTAGTAAATATGCAGAAGTATATTTTAAATGTATGAGTGTCTTTACATAAATAGTTTTGCTTTGAAATATTCAATTTAAATTTAGTCTTGACATTGTATTATCTTCCTTTGCTCGGGATATGAGAACAGACTAAGAGATGAAGTGTGAAGAACGCAGAGTCAGCGTTCGATTCCCGATGTTAGTTTGTTCTAAATTCCTAGCTGTTACTAGGTCTTAATATTCCAGGTATGTTCTCATCTCCCTTCCAAGTGTTGTATAACAACCCATCCTCCTGTTTAGAGAGTACTCTGTGTACTATCTTATCGCGACCATCGTACATACATCGTAATGGACAATTACGACCATCGTAATGGACAATTACGACCATCGCAATGGACAATTACGACCATCGTAATGGACAATTACGACCATCGTAATGGACAATTACATACTGGAATTTAGTACTATTCACCTTATAGTCCGAAAAATAAATCTTAAAGCTAAATTCAAATATTCCAAGGCCTAGTATAGTAGGCATCCATCAATCTCAGGAGACTATGGAGTTGTGCTCCGGTTGTCGGTCTGGAGTAGCCTCTCTAGGGCGCAAAACCAGGGTAGGTTGATACGGGGGAGAAGCTGTTACCCATGCAGCAGGTCCCCCCCCCTCTCCACGCCGCCGAAAATAACCAATGAAAAGGCAAAAGCCAATACGACAGGTTCCAGCGCCGTCGCAGGAACTCTCAGAACGAGGTTGAAGGCAAAAACGAACTTGTTGAAGCTCGGGGCTCCAGCTCCGGAGTTTACCTCCAAGTTGGTAGCTAGCTACCAACTTGGCCTATAGGCAGAGGCCTAGTATAGCACATAAATGTACTACATTAGGCCTCAGACAGTGTGTATTAGGCCTAGGAAGGCTAGCTTATTGATGATGCAAAGTTTTCTTTACATCATCAATGCAAAAAAACTTTTCCGGTTTGTCCAAATTCAATAGTACCGATTTCTACTTTCTGGTTGCCTTTTACCTCAATATGTGTACGATGGTCCTCGTCGTTGCTATAAGCACTACCCAAACAGGAGGCTGGCCTGTATATAATCATCCTGGCTTAACGCGACATCCAGATAATTCCTTTACTTTTCAACTGACCTGCCTCCCACCACCACCGTCAACCATGGCAGTCTTGTATTGTGATTTGTGGATTTGTACTCACTGACTTATTGCGCCCCTTGAGGGACTTGGAGTAGAGATTAGCCGAAGCTACTCTATCCCTTTGAGATGTATTTTTTCTTGTCTCAGTAAACATACTTGAACTTGAACCATGGGTACCAACCACTTGGGCTGAACGGTAGAGCGACGGTCTCGCTTCATCCAGCTCGGCGTTCAATCCCCGACCGTCCAAGTGGTTGGGCACCATTCCTTCCCCCCGTCCCATCCCAAATCCTTATCCCGACCCCTTCCCAGTGCTATATAGTCGTTATGGCTTGGCTCTTTCCACTTGATAGTTCCCTTGAACCATGGGTAGGAGCATCCCAAGATGTGGACGGACTTGCCTCTCAAAGTTGCCGCCGGAGTGCTATAACTAGTCCCCTGGGTGCTGCGGCCGTCTCTCAGGCAGCTACACACCTCCGGGATAACTTGAAGCACCGGGCCTGTGGTCCGTAACCAACACTACCTGAGTGGCCTCTGTCGTACCCGAGCATTTTAACGTAACTTAGAATGACTTTCAACAACATTTTAGTAAACACCAGATGTGTCGAGTCCACTCTGTGGGCTCCTCACTCGTCCAGACCGTTCAGTGAGCCCCTCACTCATACAGGCCGCTCAGTGAGCCCCTCACTCGTCCAGACCGTTCAGTGAGCCCCTCACTCGTCCAGACCGTTCAGTGAGCCCCTCACTCGTCCAGACCGTTCAGTGAGCCCCTCACTCGTACAGGCCGCTCAGTGAGCCCCTCACTCGTCCAGACCGTTCAGTGAGCCCCTCACTCGTCCAGACCGTTCAGTGAGCCCCTCACTCGTCCAGACCGTTCAGTGAGCCCCTCACTCGTACAGGCCGCTCAGTGAGCCCCTCACTCATCCAGACCGCTGCGTTGTCAAGGTCTGGTAAATGAGCCCGTGTTTGAGGTGCTCCTTCTTCTTAAGCTTTTGTTCATGGTGACACTTTTGAGAGCCTGGGCACGACCTGTGACCGTGCTGGTCCAGGGCTGAGGGTCCTGCACTGCCTGAGTGACCGCCGTAACTCGTGTCCTGCGAGGCAAGATGAGTGTCGAAGACGTCAGCAAATTGTCACCACTCACCAACGGGGGGGGGGGGGCGTGATGGTTGAGTGGACAGCGTTCGGTATTCGAAGTCCTAATGTTCCGGGTTCGATCCCAGGCGGAGGCGTAAACAAATGGGCAGTTTCTTTCACCATAATGCCCCCCTGTATACCTAGCAGTAAATAGGTAGGTATCTGCATCCAGGGAGTTAGACCGCTGCTACGGGCTGCTTCCTGGGGGGTGTGTAACAAAAGGGAAGCCTGGTCGAGGACCGGGCCGCGGGGACGCTAAGCCCCGAAATTATCTCAAGATAACCTTACGTCATCACTACTCTTTAGGTCAACCTAACCTAACCCGACTTAACCTAACTTAACCGAACTAAAATGGTAGAAGTGTTTTATATGTGGTGTTGAGGAAGTGTGTGACGACACTGTGGCGCCATGTCCAGGCTGTGTTGTCTACTGCGAGTGTGGCACTGGCACTCGTTGGTGTGGCACTCGTTGGTGTGGCACTCGTTGGTGTGGCACTCGTTGGTGTGGCACTCGTTGGTGTGGCACTCGTTGGTGTGGCACTCGTTGGTGTAGCACTCGTTGGTGTGGCAGTGGCACTCGTTGGTGTGGCACTCGCTGGTGTGGTAGTGGCACTCGTTGGTGTGGCACTCGTTGGTGTGGCAGTGACACTCGTTGGTGTGGCACTCGTTGGTGTGGCACTCGTTGGTGTGGCAGTGGCACTCGTTGGTGTGGCACTCGTTGGTGTGGCACTCGTTGGTGTGGCACTCGTTGGTGTGGCACTCGTTGGTGTAGCACTCGTTGGTGTGGCAGTTGGTTGTGGCACTCGTTGGTGTGGCAGTGGCACTCGTTGGTGTGGCACTCGTTGGTGTGACAGTGGCACTCGTTGGTGTAGCACTCGTTGGTGTGGCAGTTGGTTGTGGCAGTGGCACTCGTTGGTGTGGCAGTGGCACTCGTTGGTGTGGCAGTGGCACTCGTTGGTGTGGCAGTGGCACTCGTTGGTGTGGCAGTGGCACTCGTTGGTGTGGCACTCGTTGGTGTGGCACTCGTTGGTGTGACAGTGGCACTCGTTGGTATGGCACTCGTTGGTATGGCACTCGTTGGTGTGGCAGTGGCACTCGTTGGTGTGGTACTCGTTGGTGTGGCAGTGGCACTCGTTGGTGTGGCACTCGTTGGTGTGGCAGTGGCACTCGTTGGTGTGGCACTCGTTGGTGTGGCACTCGTTGGTGTGACAGTGGCACTCGTTGGTGTGACAGTGGCACTCGTTGGTGTGACAGTGGCACTCGTTGGTGTGACAGTGGCACTCGTTGGTGTGACAGTGGCACTCGTTGGTGTGGCACTCGTTGGTGTGGCAGTGGCACTTGTTGGTGTGGCAGTGGCACTCGTTGGTGTGGCACTCATTGGTGTGGCACTCATTGGTGTGGCACTCATTGGTGTGGCACTCGTTGGTGTGGCAGTGGCACTCGTTGGTGTGGCAGTGGCACTCGTTGGTGTGGCACTAGTTAGTGTGGCAGTGGCACTCGTTGGTGTGGCAGCGGCACTCGTTGGTGTGACAGTGGCACTCGTTGGTGTAACAGTGGCACTCGGTGTGGCAGTGGCACTCGTTGGTGTGGCAGTGGCACTCGTTGGTGTGACAGTGGCACTCGTTGGTGTGACAGTGGCACTCGTTGGTGTGACAGTGGCACTCGTTGGTGTGACAGTGGCACTCGTTGGTGTGACAGTGGCACTCGTTGGTGTGACAGTGGCACTCGTTGGTGTGACAGTGGCACTCGCTGGTGTAACAGCGGCACTCGTTGGTGTGACAGCGGCACTCGTTGGTGTAACAGCGGCACTCGTTGGTGTGACAGTGGCACTCGTTGGTGTGACAGTGGCACTCGTTGGTGTGACAGTGGCACTCGTTGGTGTGGCAGTGGCACTCGTTGGTGTAACAGTGGCACTCGGTGTGGCAGTGGCACTCGTTGGTGTGGCAGTGGCACTCGTTGGTGTAACAGTGGCACTCGTTGGTGTGACAGTGGCACTCGTTGGTGTAACAGTGGCACTCGTTGGTGTGACAGTGGCACTCGCTGGTGTAACAGCGGCACTCGTTAATGTGACAGTGGCACTCGTTGGTGTGACAGTGGCACTCGTTGGTGTGACACTCGTTGGTGTGACAGTGGCACTCGTTGGTGTGACAGTGGCACTCGTTGGTGTAACAGTGGCACTCGTTGGTGTGACAGTGGCACTCGTTGGTGTGACACTCGTTGGTGTGACAGTGGCACTCGTTGGTGTGACAGTGGCACTCGTTGGTGTGACAGTGGCACTCGTTGGTGTAACAGCGGCACTCGTTGGTGTGACAGCGGCACTCGTTGGTGTAACAGCGGCACTCGTTGGTGTGACAGTGGCACTCGTTGGTGTGACAGTGGCACTCGTTGGTGTGACAGTGGCACTCGTTGGTGTGGCAGTGGCACTCGCTGGTGTAACAGCGGCACTCGTTGGTGTGACAGCGGCACTCGTTGGTGTAACAGCGGCACTCGTTGGTGTGACAGTGGCACTCGTTGGTGTGACAGTGGCACTCGTTGGTGTGACAGTGGCACTCGTTGGTGTGGCAGTGGCACTCGTTGGTGTAACAGTGGCACTCGGTGTGGCAGTGGCACTCGTTGGTGTGGCAGTGGCACTCGTTGGTGTAACAGTGGCACTCGTTGGTGTGACACTCGTTGGTGTGACAGTGGCACTCGTTGGTGTGACAGTGGCACTCGTTGGTGTGACAGTGGCACTCGTTGGTGTGACAGTGGCACTCGTTGGTGTGACAGTGGCACTCGTTGGTGTGACAGTGGCACTCGTTGGTGTGACAGTGGCACTCGTTGGTGTGACAGTGGCACTCGTTGGTGTAACAGTGGCACTCGTTGGCGTGACAGTGGCACTCGTTGGTGTAACAGTGGCACTCGTTGGTCTGACAGTGGCACTCGTTGGTGTGACGCGGCACTCGTTGGTGTGACAGTGGCACTCGTTGGTGTGACAGTGGCACTCGTTGGTGTGACAGCGGCACTCGTTGGTGTAACAGTGGCACTCGTTGGTGTGACAGCGGCACTCGTTGGTGTAACAGTGGCACTCGTTGGTGTGACAGCGGCACTCGGTGTGGCAGTGGCACTCGTTGGTGTGACAGCGGCACTCGTTGGTGTAACAGTGGCACTCGTTGGTGTGACAGTGGCACTCGTTGGTGTGACAGTGGCACTCGTTGGTGTGACAGCGGCACTCGTTGGTGTGACAGCGGCACTCGTTGGTGTAACAGTGGCACTCGTTGGTGTGACAGTGGCACTCGTTGGTGTGACAGTGGCACTCGTTGGTGTGACAGCGGCACTCGTTGGTGTAACAGTGGCACTCGTTGGTGTAACAGTGGCACTCGTTGGTGTGACAGTGGCACTCGTTGGTGTAACAGCGGCACTCGTTGGTGTAACAGTGGCACTCGTTGGTGTAACAGTGGCACTCGTTGGTGACAGTGGCACTCGTTGGTGTGACAGTGGCACTCGTTGGTGTGACAGTGGCACTCGTTGGTGTGACAGTGGCACTCGTTGGTGTGAGTGGCACTCGTTGGTGTGGCAGTGGCACTCGTTGGTGTAACAGTGGCACTCGTTGGTGTGACACTCGTTGGTGTGACAGTGGCACTCGTTGGTGTGACAGTGGCACTCGTTGGTGTGACAGTGGCACTCGTTGGTGTGACAGTGGCACTCGTTGGTGTGACAGTGGCACTCGTTGGTGTGACAGTGGCACTCGTTGGTGTGACAGTGGCACTCGTTGGTGTGACAGTGGCACTCGTTGGTGTAACAGTGGCACTCGTTGGTGTGACAGTGGCACTCGTTGGTGTAACAGTGGCACTCGTTGGTCTGACAGTGGCACTCGTTGGTGTGACGCGGCACTCGTTGGTGTGACAGTGGCACTCGTTGGTGTGACAGTGGCACTCGTTGGTGTGACAGTGGCACTCGTTGGTGTGACAGCGGCACTCGTTGGTGTAACAGTGGCACTCGTTGGTGTGACAGCGGCACTCGTTGGTGTAACAGTGGCACTCGTTGGTGTGACAGCGGCACTCGGTGTGGCAGTGGCACTCGTTGGTGTGACAGCGGCACTCGTTGGTGTAACAGTGGCACTCGTTGGTGTGACAGTGGCACTCGTTGGTGTGACAGTGGCACTCGTTGGTGTGACAGCGGCACTCGTTGGTCTGACAGTGGCACTCGTTGGTGTGACAGTGGCACTCGTTGGTGTGACAGTGGCACTCGTTGGTGTGACAGCGGCACTCGTTGGTGTGACAGTGGCACTCGTTGGTGTGACAGTGGCACTCGTTGGTGTAACAGTGGCACTCGCTGGTGTAACAGTGGCACTCGTTGGTGTAACAGTGGCACTCGTTGGTGTGACAGTGGCACTCGTTGGTGACAGTGGCACTCGTTGGTGTGACAGTGGCACTCGTTGGTGTAACAGTGGCACTCGTTGGTGTAACAGTGGCACTCGTTGGTGTGACAGTGGCACTCGGTGTGACAGTGGCACTCGTTGGTGTAACAGTGGCACTCGTTGGTGTGACAGTGGTACTCGTTGGTGTGACAGTGGCACTCGTTGGTGTAACAGTGGCACTCGTTGGTGTAACAGTGTCACTCGCTGTTAACTTATTGTGAAAGTGAACAAATTACCTTCATCGTTTTAAATATAAATTCTTTTAATTATTGAAGAGGATTGTTTAGAATTGTTATATGAATTATTACTTAGTACTCACTAAGTATTGGCTGAGGGACCCAGGGTATTTTGTGCGCCCTGGCCTTGTGTATAAATGTATAGTGTAAACCATCACTGGTCTACACTATACATGTATACACACACATGTAGGCGTTGGCTCAAGAGTTGGTTTCTAAGTGTTCCAATGGTAGAGCGTCAACTATTGTGGTAAACACATGATAATATCTACTGATGGGCCCGTGGAGCACACCCACCAGCTACACTAACTGGTACACTACTCTCTACACCAGACACTAACTGTTACACTACTCTCTACACCAGACACTAACTTGTACACTACTCTCTACACCAGACACTAACTGGTACACTACTCTCTACACCAGACACTAACTGGTACACTACTCTCTACACCAGACACTAACTGGTACACTACTCTCTACACCAGACACTAACTGGTACACTACTCTCTACACCAGACAC
>WNGS01165523.1:13225240-13254404 GCA_020271785.1 Procambarus virginalis | reverse complement strand
CGGTGTGGGGGCGGGGTTCAGGCAGCGGTGTGGGGGCGGGGTTCAGACAAAGATACACGAGGATGATATTTTCATTTTAATGTGCTTGCAGGTTCGTATTAGCTTCTACTATCTCCCTTTTGTACACTCCTTGTGCTTACTGCTCTTTCGCTAAGATAAAGTTCTTTCTGACATCCTTGTGGCTAAACTGCGCCTCAAGGTTCCATCAAGAACAAGGTTCCTTGTTCTACCCTGCCTTATACATATGTCCTATTTATCTATCGTCAATGCCCATGAGAATTTGGTGTCGCTAACACGTCTTGATGTCGTTTGTCTTGAAGTGAGACGAGTGTTGGTGCTCTCAGCCTTTTCTCATATTTCAATTCTCGTTGTTCCAGTACGAGCTTCGTCATATACCTCCACACTTTTTCTAATGTTATAACTTTTTGCTGATTCTTATGTTTTCCAGTTTCGCGAATGTTGATTGCAGCTTTTCCAGGTCCTCTTATAGGTTTTACAAATGAGAAGTTTTTTTCCTCGGACAAATTTTGCATCATCAGCAAACCACGGTGAGGGCGCTCACTCAGAAATGTTGGAGGAAAGGGGTGCAAGCAGCGGTTGGGGAGTAGGTGCAGGCAACAGAGTGGAAGGGTGGGGTGCAGGCAGCGGGGTGGGGTGAGATGGGGGGTAGCATCCCAGTGAGGGAGAAGGGTCGGCCAGTTCACACATCAAAGGAAGCCGCCGAAGTTGTGAGAAGTCGGCGTGTTTGATCTTGGGTGCGATTATCACAGCTCGGTCGGTACTCAGCAGCGCTCAGTTGAGGCATTTATAGGCAGGAGCTGAGACGGTGCGGCGGCCAGTGTGCGTAGCGCGGGGCCAGTGTGCACACCAGGCGGACACTCCACATTCACTATACCTACATCAACCACCATACTGTGTATATACTCTGCTACTGGGACTCATTTCCATACACGTGCAAAAAAAAGTGAAGGAAATACTACTGGTATAAATACTGCGAGGAGACTACGGTGATTGATGCCTGTGCCACGTGAGGTGATACTAGGCCTCCACCAGGGGAAGGTGATGAGCTACGGTGCACTGGTGGTGTTTGTGGCTTGGCTGGTGGGGTCAGAGGCTCTTGGTCATCAAGTAGTGATCAGACCAAGTCCTCAAGATGTGCCGATGAACGAGCGCACTAGTCGGTGGGCGGCGGCAGCCTACGACCTGTTGCAGTCCTTGTCGTGTGAAGCGCCCTCGTGGACGACGGAGAAGGCGTGTCTTGAGGTCCAGCTGGTGCCCCGGGGGCTGATGCGGGTGTGGGCGACGCAGGCGGGCCCACGGCAGTACGTGGCGCGGCTACCTGATGGGTCCCTGCAGCGGTCTGGCCGCCACGACGGAGTGCTCATGCTGGACCCCTATCCCAGCGCCTCCTGGGGACATCTGGTCCTGGTCATCTTCGTCAGCAGCAACACCTCACTCGCGCAGTGTTCCAGCAACAGCGGCTACTGGGTGGGTGAGTACACTGTGCCGCGTCTCCACATGTCAGTGGCGCGTGTCAGATCTCACCGCAACATGTCAGGAGTTTTCCTTATTCACGAACCGGTTAAATGTGGTTCACCTGCTCATCCTTCATTAATTATTTGTTCATTTTAATTATACAGGATCATACAATTTAATACACATTGTTTGCACACTATTAATATTGCATATTACTTTATAGAACCAATATGTTGTGATGACCAAACCACACATCAGAAAATGGAAAAATTTGGAGAAAAGGAAAACGAAATGGAGAAAAAATGGAGAAAACGACGTTTCGGTCGATTTCACAAGACTTGATAATGATCCAGGACGGACCAAAACGTCGTCGTTTCTCAATTTTCTGATGTGTGGTTTGGTTATCATATCGTCAGGGACGTTATTGTGACTTATCGTCATTAATATGTTATTATGTGAGACTGCATTTTTATCATTAGGTTTCTACAGTTTCATCAATAGAACTTAGGGGCGACGAATGTTTTCCGCACTGCCATCCGACTAGGCTTCTGATACTATCATCTAGTCTTCATTTTCCTCACTGCCATCTGACTAGGCTTCTCATACTATCATCAGCCTTCGTTTTCCGCACTGCCATCCGACGCACACTCTCTGCTGGATCGGGAAACGACTAGCTTGGGACCGTGGGCTTGCGACTTTGATTGCTTGCGGCCGTGGGCTTTGATCAATACAGATTATTAGAATTTACGTAACTAAAAAACTAAATATGGTATTTGGATAAATACCAGTAAATTGCTAGGTATAAATGCATTTATATTCTCGGACGGCTCAGGGTGTGAAGCCAAATGTGATGTGGACTATTGGTCTGGTAGACCTAATATTGTATGGACTATTGGTCTGACAGGCCAAATGTGATGTGGACATATGGTTTCCATACTCTGGTTTACATGCCAGTTTTGAATCATAGAGAAACGTAAACTTTGGAGCGTTGGAGTGAAAGGTCAGGTCTGGAATCTTGGAAGGTAATGCGTGTGGCGTGCAGATGGGTTGTCAACCAACATGTGTGTGTGAGGGACCTGGGGTAGTGGTGGTGGTTGTCCCCAGGGATGAGCGTGGGCACACGGGGTGGTGGAGCTCCCAATCCCCAGCGAACGCTGGAACGTCAAGAGAAAAAACTATTTAATTCTGTTTATCTTTCGTGGAACGCAAAATGTTTCGGGACAACTAACTCGACGCCAGGTAATTACATCAAAGGGAGCCGAGGGAATAAATTTGTATATTTATTGAGTGAAGAAAAAACCTCAGATGTTTTTCCTAATGATTCGTCTTCGTCGTATTGCAATTATTATTGATATTTATTTTAAATGTAATTATTGATATTTATTTTAAATGTAATTATTGATATTTATTTATTTAGTATTTAAATTGTCAAATAGGGGCTTGCTGGCTGAATGAACAGCGTTCGGGGTTCGTAGTCCTAAGGGTCAGAGTTCAAGGCGGAAACAAATGGGCAGTTTTTCACCCTGATCACCTAGTTCAGTAAATAGGTACCTGGGAGTTATAGACAGCTGCTACGCGCTGCTTCCTGGGGGGGGGGGTGTAACAAAAAGGCCTGGTCGAGGACCGGGCCGCAGGGACGCTAAGCCCCGAAATCATCTCAAGATAGCCTGTATTTTTTTTACTAATTCCGGCAGCGATGGATACTTCATTGTGCACCAAATACTCATCGAATGAGCGGTAGTTTATTGTGCGCCCCATACTCATCCTATGACTACGGGTATTCATGCCCGTGCCACCTTCAGGGTGGCTTAATCTTTATTAATCGTCAATCATCATGTGAGCACAAGTTTCTTATGCATCCCCCATACTCATTCAGTGAGCCGTAATTTATTGTGCACTCCACATTCCTCCAGCAAGTGGTAGTTTATTGTACTCCCATACTCATCCTATGAAGGGTAGTTTATTTTGCACCCATACTCATCCTGTGAGCGGAAGTTTATTGTGCACCCTATACTCATCGAGTGTGAAGCAGTTTATTGTGCACCCCATACTCATCCTACAAGTTGTAGTTTATTGTGCCCCCCCCCCTACTCGCCCAGTGATCGGCAGTCTATTGTGCACCCCATACTCAGCCTGTGAACTGTAGCTTATTGTGCACTTAATACTCATCCTGGACCCGGTAATTTATTGTGCACTCCATATTCATTGTTTTCCGGTAGTTTATTGTGCACCAAATACTCATCCAGTGGATGGTTGACTCTTTTGCACCAAATACTCATCCCGTGAGCAGTAATTTATTGTGCACTCCATATTCATTGTTTTCCGGTAGTTTATTGTGCACCAAATACTCATCCAGTGGATGGTTGACTCTTTTGCACCAAATACTCATCCCGTGAGCAGTAATTTATTGTGCACTCCATATTCATCTTGTTCAGCGGTAGTTTATCGTGAACCCCATTCTCATTTTGTGAGTTGTAGTTTACTGTGTACCCCATACTCATCCTCTGAGAAGCATTTTATTGTGAACATACTCATTCTGCGAGCAGTGATTGTGCATTCCATACTCATCCTGTGAGCCATAAGCAGGCGATGAGTCACAATAACGTGGCTAAAGTATGTTGACCAGACCACAGGTCGTCTCTTCACCTTCTAGTGTGTGGTCTGGTCAACTGTGAGCCATAGTTTATTGTGCATCAGATACTCACCTGTACCCACTTATTTGTACCTGCAGGATCGAGCGTTAGCTCTTGGGTCCCGCCTTTGCATCTACCGGTTGTCTAATGGAATGACTTCTGACCTATTTCCGTACATCTACTTTAAAAATTATGAATGGAGTTCTTTTCTACAACGTGCTTCTTTAGTTCATTCCATTTTATCACTACCCTAATGCTAAAAGAAAACTTTCTTACAATGTAAGTAAATGTAAAATGTAAATCTTAAAATGTAAGAAAACTTTCTTACATTTTAAGATTCATCTCGAGTCTCAAGCTTCCATCCATTTCCTCTTGTACTATTTGTGTTCATTGTGAATATTTCATCTTTTTCCACTCTCAGGCCTCCAAAGAATTTTATACATCTCTATCATGTCTCCCCCTGTCTCTGCTCTTTTCTAGCGTCATCAGGTTTAGTTCCTTAAGTTCCTTAAGTGTACCTCGTCTTTACCTTGTGAGTAGTAGATGACTGTGCACTCCATAATCATCCTCTGAGTAGTAGTTTATTGTAAACCCCATATTCATCCTGTGAGTGGTACTTTACTGTACACCCCCATACTCATCCTGCCAGAAGTATTGTATTGTGCACATCATACTCATCCTGCCACAAGTATTGTATTGTGCACATCATACTCATCCTGCCACAAGTATTGTATTGTGCACATCATACTCATCCTGCCAGGAGTATTGTATTGTGCACATCATACTCATCCTGCCAGAAGTATTGTATTGTGCACATCATACTCATCCTGCCAGGAGTATTGTATTGTGCACATCATACTCATCCTGCCAGAAGTATTGTATTGTGCACATCATACTCATCCTGCCACAAGTATTGTATTGTGCACATCATACTCATCCTGCCAGAAGTATTGTATTGTGCACATCATACTCATCCTGCCAGGAGTATTGTATTGTGCACATCATACTCATCCTGTGAGCAGTGGTTTTCTGGGAAATTTGGCTCCAAAATATTGTTAATAAAATCATGACTACCTTCGAAGGACCTTTAAATAAAGGGAATAAATTTGAGAACCAGTGATCTATGGAGCTCACATAAAATATATATGAAATCTAAGACTGTATGATATGAACTGTAACATTATAATTTAAGGAATCAAATCCCTAAACAGACTTTGGGGGGTTTAATTAGTAAATAGAATTAATAATCTATAAGATAATGTGATAATGGAATACTACACATTAATCAAATATTCACATATAAATTGATATGCAAGAAAATGTTATTAATGAAATAAATAGGTATTAAGATCTATCTACGAAAACTATAAAGACCGCTTAGCTGTGGGATGAATAGACGTAAATGATCCGTATGTTCATGTACTCGTCGCCTAGAAAAATGATTCATCAGGCTACAGCTAGGGGACACGTGAGCGTCGAGGAAGTATTCCCCTCACTTGCGTTGGTACTCCAGCTGAAATACGAGTTAAATGTAAAATCTATTGGAGAAAGCGCGACTCTACCAATATTCATGGGAAATTAATATGAATAGTTGAGTGGAAAGCGATATGGGAATTTCGTTGTAAAGTCATGCCTCGTAACGATACATCGTCCTATCTAATAGTTTGTTGTAGCTACAAGAAACATATTATAGAACCCGATAATGTGCCGAACAAGGTGTCTGAGACGTAATGAAGCTGCCACGCCAAGCTAACGTCTATAGGTGCACGGATGTTTCTTTACGAAGATGGTAATTTGGTCAGCTACCACACACTCTCCTTGTTGATTATAGCGTCGCTTGCCTTCTTCCTCCTTCTCGAGCTCACTCGCGCATGCGCAGATGCTGCGACGCGTTGAATATTTCTACGCTTTATTTAATATCTCGAGTTGATGGAACTAAGGCGTATCAGAAATTTTAGAGAATAATTTGCATTATTTGACAATATATAAATTCTCGCTTCTTAATGATTAAATAAACTTTGGTTGATATGAGAGTGCTGGGTAGAAATTCCGTTATCTATGAACGCTATGAGTGACAATTCGCAATCGCGTGAATTGTCAGCTAATAAACAGTTTAATAACGAAGATAAACATATTACCAGCTGTATGTCACTGAACATAGTTGTAACAACAAATTACTAAATAATAATTTCTATTAAGGAATGTGAAATAAAGAGAACTTAGGACGATTCTCTCAAATGTAAATAATTTTCCCTCTCGTCATGTGCTGATGCAAGGTACTGAATGTTAGTAATAAATTGTTGGAAATTTCCAACAGGTTTATTGTGAATCTCAAGTTCAAGTTCAAGTATGTTTATTGAGACAAGAAAAAATACATCTCAAAGGGATAAAGTAACTTAGGCTATTTCTACCCCCTCTGCTTCAAGTCCCTCAAGGGGCGCACAAATTCAGTGAGTACAAATACACAAATCACAATACAAGAATCCCATTTAACATTGCAGGTTAAAATAGGAAGTACGGCATATAAGTGTTACACTTTTGGGGCAAAGATTCTTGTAGCTCTTAAGTATACTGTCTATCATACCATTATCACACATCCAAACAATTTGATGTGGTACACCACTTATTTCCTTATTTCTATAGTTATCAATAAGTTGACACTCTAATACATAATGTTCTAAGGTGTGGGCGTGCGGCATACTACATAATTTACACTCCTTATCTTTTTCACTGACATCAACACCGTATTGCCAGATATATTTGTATCCTAATCTTAATCTCATGTAAATGGAATCCTTCCAAGTAGACTTTTCTCTACCATAGGTGAAGGACGAATTTGTATTTATTTCTGTTCGGGGAGAAAGTTCAAGTTCAAGTATGTTTATTGAGACAAGAAAAAAATACATCTCAAAAGAGATAGAGTAGCTTAGGCTATTTCTACCCCCCCCCCGTCCCATCTATTTCAAGTTCCTCAAGGGGCTACCTTACCTTGAGGTTACCTTGAGGTTACCTTGAGGTGCTTCCGGGACTTAGCGTCCCCGCGGCCCGGTCGTCTACCAGGCCTCCTGGTTGCTGAAGGGGCGCACAAATTCAGTGAATACAGATACACAAATCACAATACAAGAACCCCATTTAACATTGCAGGTTAATATAGTAAGCACAGCATATAAGTGTTACACTCATTGGGGCAAAATTCCTGTAGCTCCTAAGTATACTGTCTGCCATACCATTATCACACATCCAAACAATTTGATGTGGTACACTACTTATTTCCATATTTCTATAGTTATCAATAAGTTGACACTCTAATACATAATGTTCTTTCAAGTTCAAATATGTTTATTGAGACAAGTAAAAAAATAAACTACATCTCAAAGAGTAGCTTAGGCTATTTCTTCCTCCTTCCCCCCCCCCCCTCCCCTACTTCAAGTCCCTCAAGGGGCGCACAAATTCAGTGAGTACAAATACACACATCACAATATAAGAATCTCACTTAACATTTCAGGTTAATAGTAATCTCTAAGAGTATAATAGTGTACATCCACCGCACTAGTTTTTAACCCATTAACGTTCCAAGATAATATCCTCACTCTACTTTCATCTATGATTAATAATAAAACTACCTTTTCCCTGTTCGTCACATTCCATGAGATACGAGAGTTTCTTAAACACTCTCTCTCAACACTAACATTTTTGCTTTCTCCTCACTTGCACAACAGCTACTAACATCAAAGGTGATATTATTCATATCTATTTATTTAATTCTGTATACCGTTTTGCTTTAACCTTTGTTTCAACATTTGTCACTACAGAAGGTTGAACACCGCTAACACTACTAGAAAGTTCATTTTCCTGACTATCCTCTATCATCAATACGTCATGTTCTTCCTTACTTTTTTCTACGCACGTTTCACTTTCCACTTCACGTCCTGTTTCACTTTCCACTTCACGTCCTGTTTCACTTTCCATTTCACGTCCTGTTTCACTTTCCATTTCACGTCCTGTTTCACTTTCCATTTCACGTCCTGTTTCACCACCGTCTTCACCCCATCAACCCTCCATAGCTAATTTTTCTAATGCCTCAATCCTCCTGTCTAGTTTTTTTTTTTAGATATTCCAATATTTGAGTACCAACCTCCGAATTCACTATATTGTCCTGAACCTTGTCTCCACAAGGTTTGATTTTTTCAGCTGCATTTCCTACTTTCCCTAGGGTAGCCTTAATTGTCTCCGTTCCTTTCTCCCACACATTGTTCATAGGGGCTGTCGTTGGCTTCCAGCTGTTTCCTCTATGTTCCTGCTGCACAATCTTTCCTTCCTTCGAGGATACATCTATCCTGCTTGTAGGACCCGTCCTAGAGTCTGTCAGATGAGGCTTCATGCGGCATAGATAGGAACCAGCATTGTGGCTGCCTCGACAATTGCAACAAGATGGAACGATTTTTTCACCGTTTTTAATCTTGACTCTACACTCTCGAGAGTCGTGTTTCTTACCACAGAACCGACACCTGGAGTCAAACTGGCATTTCCAAGCCATATGTACCCAACGAGAACACTTCATTCATAATATGGGCTCCTCAATGTATTTTGCAACTTTCCTGTAGCCTAGTCCTTGCACAAAAATTCTTTCTGGAGCCTCACCCTTTACTAAGGCAACAATCTGGCTTTGTTTTTTCACCACAAACACTGTTTCTCTTTGCCCAAACAACACTATCATTATTGAGAAGAAGATAGGATCCAATAAGTTGAATACTTAAAAACTATGATCTTGATGTGCATCACACCTTCTTCCGGAATAACCATCACAATATTCTCAAAGTCATCCTTCGTTAGGTGTCATCCTTCGTCTGTCATCCCCACTCTCACACTCTCCAGGCCCAATGGTGCAGGATCGTCCATCACTTAGGCAGACCGCCTCAGCTATTTCCTCGACACACAAAGGCACTGTATCACTGCAACAGTCGAGAATAAATTCACAACATCCAGCTGCAGCAGCCACGTGCAAACACGAAGATGCTGAGCAACACATCCACCTCGCATCATGCAGCAGACCGCACTGTACAATACTCTATCAAAGATGCCAAACTCATTGCAACAACACAGTTGATCTAGATTACATCTAGGAAACAGTGCCACATTGTGTATAAGTGCATTACGAGATCAACTTCATTGCAAACTCATCCAATGCCGTACTTTTGGTCAGATGTAAAGAAAAAAGAAGGTCGACCCTATCTTGTTTGCTGGCTTTAACCTCCACTTTTGGCCCCTATCAGTCTGTGACCTTATAGTAGTCCAAAAAGATCCTTACAGCTTAAACTATGACGCCATACACCTCACACACTATAACGCAGAATTTACCTATAATTTCATTAGACTAGGTTAAGATAAAAAAAAGTTTGCTCAATGGAGTAACAATGCCGAAAAATAACAAAACTTTTGTCCCCTTTCGAACCCAGTTGGGACCATCAACTTTTGGAGCCTACTTATCCTAATTCAAGATTTTATACCCACATCCCACCATGGATAGATGGCCCAGAGATGAACTTTTCATTGACGTAAAAACTTGTCTGTAAAGTTACTTGGCTGTTGAGCGAAGAAAGACGCCGAGTATTGGCATTACCTGCGTCACAACAGTGATAACCAAATTAAGACTTCCTTCACGGCTTGGATGTGGTGGTTGAAAGTATTTAACACTGCAGCGAGATACCATTCAATGGCAGTAAGCTCCGAGCAAAGACAGGGCTGATCAACTTTTAATTCCCACACTGTTGAGATGTCCAGTGTTGTCTCTCTTCCAGTCTTTGCTGAAAATGAATGTATAAAACCCACGCTTGCGGTGGCACCTATGTAACCTCTGTACATAGTGGTTATGTAAGGAGGCTAAAAAGGAGGAATTTGTACTGGTGTGCCAGACTGGTCCACTTACCAGGTATTACCGTGTAATTGTCCCATTATGCATGATAGATATTTAACAGTAAGAGAAAGCAGCAATATGATGGGCATTGGATATATTTATATATGTGGCAGTATATGGTTCAGCTGTATGTAATTAACAGTTTCGGCGGGACAGCACATGTGTTCCACCGCACCTGCTTGACACATGTTTGGTGGATGGAAGACACCAGTACCGTGTCATGACAAAAATGATAGGTAAGCAAGTGATACTGTTAAGATTTTTGATGAAGTTGAAGTATGAATATTAATTTTGTTTATTCATATACCATATAAAATAGGAAGTAGTAACATAAAATATTATTTTAACTTACCATTTGAAACATAGTTCAGTGAAATTCGTCTTGGCTTACGAACAAAATGATTAGCAACTGCAAATTTCTGGATTACTCTGATGATCATGCAATAATTCTGTATATATGTCAAATTCTTAAATCTGCAATTATTCCATACATTTGTATCATTTGAAAACTTAAGAGTAAAGGCTGCACGCGGCGACTGTTGCTGCCTGCAGGTTCAGACTGCACGCGGCGACTGCTGCTGCCTGCAGGTTCAGACTGCACGCGGCGACTGCTGCTGCCTGCAGGTTCAGACTGCAAGCGGCGACTGCTGCTGCCTGCAGGTTCAGACTGCACGCGGCGACTGCTGCTGCCTGCAGGTTCAGACTGCACGCGGCGACTGCTGCTGCCTGCAGGTTCAGACTGCACGCGGTGACTGCTGCTGCCTGCAGGTTCAGACTGCACGCGGTGACTGCTGCTGCCTGCAGGTTCAGATTGCACGCGGCGACTGCTGCTGCCTGCAGGTTCAGACTGCACGCGGCGACTGTTGCTGCTTCAGACTGCACGCGGCGACTGCTGCTGCCTACAGGTTCAGACTGCACGCGGCGACTGTTGCTGCCTGCAGATTCAGACTGCATGCGGTGACTGTTGCTGCCTGCAGATTCAGACTGCACGCGGTGACTGCTCCTGCCTGCAGGTTCAGACTGCATGCGGCGACTGCTGCTGCCTGCAGGTTCAGGCTCGGGCAACCAACCCGTCCTCAACTCAAGTCCATTATATCCAGCTGTTGACCCCACAGACACATTCATAAATTTTTACATGATGTTCATTCAAAACGGGAATTTTCTCAAATATAAATTAATTTGATAATATATTAGCATATTGTACATATATAGGCATAGGTTAGGTTAGATGTTTAGGTTCTGTTGGCGATTATTTGTATTTGTAGTACGTGGGTGAAGCATTTATAGCGTTGCGGTTCGAACACAATTCGTCAGTGAAGCACTTGTTCCGGAAGTGTTCGAACGAAATCAGTTATGAGTCGTATGTAAACCGTTTTTCATTCATAAACAGGGGATTGGGTGGGTGCATGGAATCACTTTTGGGTCTTTGTTTGGAGGACGGGCTGCTATAAATAGCCCGTCCTCCAAACAACAACCTGCCCATAAGGCAGGTTGCATTCCCTCCAAACAACAACCTGCCCATAAGGCAGGTAAGCATTCCCGCGCTTCAATCTCATTGGTAGAAACTCTTTGTTGACATTCACCACAACAGCCAATCACAAGAAGGGCTCTCCTAAAGAGAGAATATGTACAATATTCAATTGTACATAGCATCTGTATTTTTTTCTGAGATTTTCTAGTGGCGACAAATAATTTAACTTCTTACTCCCCATTTTCCAAAATCATGTAAACAAGGTGCAGATCAATCTAATATTTGAGGATCCCGTCAGGGTGATCCCGTCTGGGCGACCAACAGGCTCATCAGAGTTGCGGGGCAATAGGTAACGGGGTTCTCTCTCTGCTGGACAACTGACTGTAGTACGGCTCCTCTTAATAATGTCATTTTCCTCGCCGTGTCTTGCATGCTATCCTCCTGTGCTTTGGCAGAGAACGCCGTGCCGTCCGTACCTGTGTGGATTGGGGTAGCGAGGCAGAGAGCCACCACAATTCGGAGGTGGCTGTGCTGTGCTGTGTGGTAAGACGGGTGCCGTTTGCTGACAATGGGGTTACTAATAGGAAATCACCTGCATGGGGAGCTGCTACAACTCTAAGTTGAACAGTGTTTGTGGTGTTGTTGCAGCTTCTAGGCAGGTTGCATCTGCTTGGTCTACAATGGGGCCATCCCAATTGGATTGCTTGTGGGCTTCAGAAGGTGATGGTTGGAGAGCTGGTCCTGCGAGAGAAACTCATTTAGTGATGGGTCAAGAATAAAATATCTGAAATACTTGCACTATATCCAAATTTAGCTTCCAGCTGACAACTGATATATGATATTGAATGTATAAGTTGTGTGACTTAGACCCCGGCACCAAGTGTCTCTGAGACAACGAGGACAAAATTGTAGTGTTGATTCAGATCTCTGCATTTTCGAGATTTGACTGTGTCCCGGTGAGTGGCAGCGCAGCCTGGACGTGCAACACTGAAGTCACCTTAGGTGCTGGCTAAAGTTGAAACGCACGTGTAGTGGTATAGATTATTGCTTACTAGTCATTTGACAAGTAGATTATTATTGGAACCATAATATCGTTTCAGACCATCACAAATATCTAGACAAATATCCAGGTGCTGTTAGACTGGGTTTGGTGTCTCCTGGTTCCCGTGGCGTGGTGGTACTGACCTGTTCCGGTGGCTCATTCACTCACAGGCTCACACGACCAAGATCTCTTCCCGGCTTAAATTTTCTATTTGAGCTTTCACCAGTTAAGTGAGTTCACTGTTAACGTAAATGTAAAACTAATCAGGACAATCTCAGAAACTCTTGTTTTCATGTTGGTGCTCAAATCATTAGTATTGTGACACACAATGAGAAGAAGGTACATACACTCCAGGATACTGTTGTAAACACAGTACCCTGGGGGACTGAGCTCTTCACGGTTGACTGGTCCTGATTTTACTTTGTTATTACACATTGAGTTCTGTTAGGAAATTGTAGATACATTTTTAAATTTTTCCGGTGATTCTCTTTGAGCGCATTTTTTGCACAATAACACCATGGTCACATTTGTCGGAGGCTTTTGCGAAATCTCTGTATTACGTTAGCGGTTTGTTTGTCTTCCATGACATCTAAGGCCATGTCATAGTGGTCCAGCAAGTATGATAGGCAAGAGCACCCTGTTCTTAAACCATGTTGTTCAAGGTTATGTAGGTGCTGGGGTTCACTGTATTTTGTGATCTTACTTCCTGGCACTCTTTCAAAGATTTTTATAATGTGTGATGTTAGTGCTATCGGCCTCTTATTTTTTGCCTCTGCAATATTCCCTCCTTTATGGAATTGTGCTATTTCTGCTGTTTTTAGTATGTCAGGGATAAAACCAGTATCTAAGCTCCAATATGTTGTCATTTTACTAAGTAAATGTGGGACCTGGCCTTCCATATCTTCCATGTATAAATTATTGAATACCTCTCTAGTCTCCTTTCCAGAGTGTACATTTTGAGTGCTTTGAGACGGTTCCAATAATTTTGGAGTTTTATTGTGTCTTTCTGTGCCGTACATGTTGTCTGCCTTCCCTCTTTTCCAATAATCTCTCCTGCTCAGAAGGGAGAAATAAGCATCGAGCAGTACCCAAGGCGGTACAGCACTAGTGGTTAATACAGTATGAGCATTGAGCTGGAAACACTAGATTTGAACATTCTCATAATCCATCCTCTGACTTTCCTGGTAGACGCTATATTGATCACAACACTGCTGCCCCGAGACAAACAGCCCCTGTCAGTTTCATCAGCTTATAGCTCATCTCTGGTATCATGGACGCGGCTGAAACTGAAAATGCAGATCACAACATATTATGAGGAGATGATGAGTGCTGTTGGTGTGAGGGATGTGTGTAGTGAGGCAGCAAGCCACGCGCCCGCTGGCTTTGACGCGCCGCGACCACACATCAAAGGCGGCCGCCCGCCTGCGTCTTGTAAGGAACCTGAACCATCAGTCAAGGCCCCTCGCCGCCTCCCAGCCCGGTAAACTCAGTCCTCAACTCCGCTACACTCCTTTATCTTAGTTACTGTCTTCAGCATATGTGGGTGGTGGCTCAGTGGTGGTGGCTCAATGGTGGTGGCTCAATAGTGGTGGCTCAGTGGTGGTGGCTCAGTGGTGGTGGCTCAGTGGTGGTGGCTCAGTGGTGGTGGCTCAGTGGTGGTGGCTCAGTGGTGGTGGCTCAGTGGTGGTGGCTCAGTGGTGGTGGCTCAATGGTGGTGGCTCAGTGGTGGTGGCTCAGTGGTGGTGGCTCAGTGGTGGTGGCTCAGTGGTGGTGGCTCAATGGTGGTGGCTCAGTGGTGGTGGCTCAGTGGTGGTGGCTCAGTGGTGGTGGCTCAGTAGTGGTGGCTCAGTGGTGGTGGCTCAGTGGTGGTGGCTCAGTGGTGGTGGCTCAGTGGTGGTGGCTCAGTGGTGGTGGCTCAGTGGTGGTGGCTCAGTAGTGGTGGCTCAGTGGTGGTGGCTCAGTAGTGGTGGCTCAGTAGTGGTGGCTCAGTAGTGGTGGCTCAGTAGTGGTGGCTCAGTGGTGGTGGCTCAGTAGTGGTGGCTCAGTGGTGGTGGCTCAGTAGTGGTGGTGGCTCAGTGGTGGTGGCTCAGTGGTGGTGGCTCAGTGATGGTGGCTCAGTAGTGGTGGCTCAGTAGTGGTGGCTCAGTAGTGGTGACTCAGTGATGGTGGCTCAGTAGTGGTGGCTCAGTAGTGGTGGCTCAGTGGTGGTGGCTCAGTAGTGGTGGTGGCTCAGTGGTGGTGGCTCAGTGGTGGTGGCTCAGTGATGGTGGCTCAGTAGTGGTGGCTCAGTAGTGGTGGCTCAGTGGTGGTGGCTCAGTAGTGGTGGTGGCTCAGTGATGGTGGCTCAGTGGTGGTGGCTCAGTGGTGGTGGCTCAGTGGTGGTGGCTCAGTAGTGGTGGCTCAGTGGTGGTGGCTCAGTGTTGGTGGCTCAGTAGTGGTGGCTCAGTAGTGGTGGCTCAGTGGTGGTGGCTCAGTGGTGGTGGCTCAGTAGTGGTGGTTCAGTAGTGGTGGCTCAGTAGTGGTGGCTCAGTGGTGGTGGCTCAGTGGTGGTGGCTCAGTAGTGGTGGTTCAGTAGTGGTGGCTCAGTAGTGGTGGCTCAGTAGTGGTGGCTCAGTAGTGGTGGCTCAGTAGTGGTGGCTCAGTGGTGGTGGCTCAGTAGTGGTGGCTCAGTAGTGGTGGCTCAGTAGTGGTGGCTCAGTAGTGGTGGCTCAGTGGTGGTGGCTCAGTGGTGGTGGCTCAGTAGTGGTGGCTCAGTGGTGGTGGCTCAGTAGTGGTGGCTCAGTGGTAGTGGCTCAGTAGTGGTGGCTCAGTAGTGGTGGCTCAGTGGTGGTGGCTCAGTAGTGGTGGCTCAGTAGTGGTGGCTCAGTAGTGGTGGCTCAGTGGTGGTGGCTCAGTGGTGGTGGCTCAGTGGTGGTGGCTCAGTAGTGGTGGCTCAGTGGTAGTGGCTCAGTGGTGGTGGCTCAGTAGTGGTGGCTCAGTGGTGGTGGCTCAGTAGTGGTGGCTCAGTAGTGGTGGCTCAGTGGTGGTGGCTCAGTGGTGGTGGCTCAGTGGTGGTGGCTCAGTAGTGGTGGCTCAGTGGTGGTGGCTCAGTAGTGGTGGCTCAGTGGTAGTGGCTCAGTAGTGGTGGCTCAGTAGTGGTGGCTCAGTGGTGGTGGCTCAGTAGTGGTGGCTCAGTAGTGGTGGCTCAGTAGTGGTGGCTCAGTGGTGGTGGCTCAGTAGTGGTGGTGGCTCAGTGATGGTGGCTCAGTGGTGGTGGCTCAGTGGTGGTGGCTCAGTGGTGGTGGCTCAGTAGTGGTGGCTCAGTGGTGGTGGCTCAGTGTTGGTGGCTCAGTAGTGGTGGCTCAGTAGTGGTGGCTCAGTGGTGTTGGCTCAGTGGTGGTGGCTCAGTAGTGGTGGTTCAGTAGTGGTGGCTCAGTAGTGGTGGCTCAGTGGTGGTGGCTCAGTGGTGGTGGCTCAGTAGTGGTGGTTCAGTAGTGGTGGCTCAGTAGTGGTGGCTCAGTAGTGGTGGCTCAGTAGTGGTGACTCAGTAGTGGTGACTCAGTAGTGGTGGCTCAGTAGTGGTGGCTCAGTAGTGGTGGCTCAGTGGTGGTGGCTCAGTAGTGGTGGCTCAGTAGTGGTGGCTCAGTAGTGGTGGCTCAGTAGTGGTGGCTCAGTAGTGGTGGCTCAGTGGTGGTGGCTCAGTGGTGGTGGCTCAGTAGTGGTGGCTCAGTGGTGGTGGCTCAGTAGTGGTGGCTCAGTGGTAGTGGCTCAGTAGTGGTGGCTCAGTAGTGGTGGCTCAGTGGTGGTGGCTCAGTAGTGGTGGCTCAGTAGTGGTGGCTCAGTAGTGGTGGCTCAGTGGTGGTGGCTCAGTGGTGGTGGCTCAGTGGTGGTGGCTCAGTAGTGGTGGCTCAGTGGTAGTGGCTCAGTGGTGGTGGCTCAGTAGTGGTGGCTCAGTGGTGGTGGCTCAGTAGTGGTGGCTCAGTAGTGGTGGCTCAGTGGTGGTGGCTCAGTGGTGGTGGCTCAGTGGTGGTGGCTCAGTGGTGGTGGCTCAGTAGTGGTGGCTCAGTGGTGGTGGCTCAGTGGTGGTGGCTCAGTGGTGGTGGCTCAGTGGTGGTGGCTCAGTGGTGGTGGCTCAGTGGTGGTGGCTCAGTGGTGGTGGCTCAGTGGTGGTGGCTCAGTGGTGGTGGCTCAGTAGTGGTGGCTCAGTAGTGGTGGCTCAGTAGTGGTGGCTCAGTAGTGGTGGCTCAGTGGTGGTGGCTCAGTAGTGGTGGCTCAGTGGTGGTGGCTCAGTAGTGGTGGCTCAGTAGTGGTGGCTCAGTAGTGGTGGCTCAGTAGTGGTGGCTCAGTAGTGGTGGCTCAGTAGTGGTGGCTCAGTAGTGGTGGCTCAGTGGTGGTGGCTCAGTAGTGGTGGCTCAGTAGTGGTGGCTCAGTAGTGGTGGCTCAGTAGTGGTGGCTCAGTGGTGGTGGCTCAGTAGTGGTGGCTCAGTGGTGGTGGCTCAGTAGTGGTGGCTCAGTAGTGGTGGCTCAGTAGTGGTGGCTCAGTAGTGGTGGCTCAGTAGTGGTGGCTCAGTGGTGGTGGCTCAGTAGTGGTGGCTCAGTGGTTCATCATTCCACGAACAACTGACCCCCGTCTTCCCCCCCCCCCCTCAGGTGGGGATTGTTCAGACCCCCCCCCCCCCTCCTCCTCAGAACAATTCCCTACCGGTCGTCATATTTAACAAAACATTGTGTGGTTATTTTTTTAATTCGCCATATTTGTGATGCGTGACCATCAGAGCAGAGTTAGTTCGTCGCCAGTGTTTATGTGTACACGGCTGTGTGTCTCTTGGGTGTACCTTGAGACGAAAATCACTAGGGGGGGGGACTTCAACGCAATTTCCAAAATTATCCCTGCTATGTGCTGCTTCACAACTGTCCCCGCCTCCCCCTCCCCCCCCCCCATACACACACACACAACCCACGCCCATCTTTAGGTGTCACGTGTGTGTGGTCAAGGCATCAGTGGGTCTTAACATGTTCCACACACGTGCAGCATCAGGGTGAAGGAAACTTTGCCCATTTGTTTTTCCGTTGGCGCGGAGATCGAACCCCGGGCCCTAGGTCCACGAGTCTAAAGCGGTGTCCACCACCAACCAGCCACCAGTATACCCTGTCGTGTACAAGGTTCTGAAGGATTCCTTACACAGGTTCCTGAAGTCTGTTTTGATGTTAGCCAGCCTCGCGTATGCCGCAGATGTAATTCTTTTGATGTGGGCTTCAGGAGACACGTTTGGTGTGATATCAACTCCTAGATCTTTCTCTCTATCCGTTTTATGAAGTATTTCATCTCCCATTCTGTATCCTGTGTCTGGCCTCCTGTTTCCACCGCCTAGTTGCATTACCTTACATTTACTCGGGTTGAACTTAAGTAGCCATTTGTTGGACCATTCATTCAGTCTATCTAGGTCATCTTGTAGCCTCCTACTATCTTCCTCTGTTTTAATCCTCCTCATAATTTTTGCATCATCAGCAAACAATGAGAGGAACGATTCTATACCCTCTGGGAGATCATTTACATATATCAGAAACAGTGTAGGTCCAAGGACTGAACCCTGCGGGACTCCACTTGTGACGCCTCGCTAGCCTGAGACTTCACCCCTCAACGTGACTCGCTGTCTTCTGTTGCTTAGGTACTGCCTTATCCAGTGGAATACCTTCCCTTTCACTCCTGCCTGCATCTCCAGCTTTTGCACTAGCCTCTTATGTGTCACTATGTCAAAGGCTTTCTGGCAATCCAAAAATATGCAGTCTGCCCACCCCTCTATTTCTTGCGCCTGATTTTTGTTGCTGATCGTAGAATTCAATTAATCCTGTGAGGGAGGACTTGCCATCCCTGAACCCATGACGATGTTGTGTTACAAAGTTCCTTCGCTCCAATGTTCCACTAGCTTTTTCGCACAATCTTCTCCATCAGCTTGAATGGTATGCAGGTTAGGGACACTGGCCTGTAGTTCAGTGCTCCTGTCTATACACCTTCCTGTATATCGTACTACGTGTACTCACCTAATTGTACTCACCTAATTGTGCTTGCGGGGGTTGAGCTCTGGCTCTTTGGTCCCGCCTCTCAACCGTCAATCAACAGGTGTGCAGGTTCCCGGGGCCTATTGGGCTCTATCATATCTACAACTTGAAACTGTGTATGGAGCCAGCCTCCACCACATCACTTCTAATGCATTCCATTTGTCAACCACTCTGACACTAAAAAAGTTCTTTCTAATATCTCTGTGGCTCTTTGAGGATCCAGTTTCCCCTCCACCTGTGTCCCCTAGTGCGTGAGCCCCTTGTGTTANCCATGAGCTCCTAAACATACAGCCACTAAACACCAGACTGCAGCACCAAGCCACCAGGGTATGGAACACATCCAAATGTTAGAGGAACCCAATGTTAGAAAGGTTGCTCCAAGATGAGACGCCCGTCCTACAGCTGGTGGCCTAGATGAGACGCCCCGCTCCCACAGCTGGTGGCCTAAGATGAGACGCCCGCTCCCACAGTGGTGGCCCAAGATGTGACGCCCCGCTCCCACAGCTGGGGGCCCCAACATGAGACGCCCCGCTCCAACAGCTGTGGCCCAACATGAGACGCCCGCTCCCACAGCTGGTGCCCAAGATGAAACGGCCCGCTCCCACAGTGGGGCCCAAATGAGACGGCCCGCTCCCACAGCTGGTGGCCAAGATGAGACGGCCCGCTCCCACAGCTGGTGGCACCAAGATGGACGGCCCGCTCCCACAGCTGGTGGCCCAAGATGAGACTCCCCGCTCCCACAGCTGGTGGCCCAAGATGAGACGCCCCGCTCCCACAGCTGGTGGCCAAGATGAGACGGCCCGCTCCCACAGCTGGTGGCCCAAGATAAGACGCCCCGCTCCCACAGCTGGTGGCCCAAGATGAGGACGCCCCGCTCCCACAGCTGGTGGCCCAACATGAGACGCCCGCTCCCACAGCTGGTGGCCCAAGAGCCTCGATTCACTAGATGAAAACCCGCCCCACAATACATAATTCCCAGATGATATACATACCAGATATCCTTCCCCCATAATTGAAAAATTTAGCATGTATGTGTATAGTTATGTATTTGCATATGTATATGGGTATATATGTAAGTACGTGGGTGTATGTATAACATATATATATTAATATATATATATATATATATATATATATATATATTATATATATATATATATATATATATATATATAATATATATATATATATATGTATGCGTGTATGTATATATGTATGTCGTACCTAGTAGCCAGAACGCACTTCTCAGCCTACTATGCAAGGCCAAATTTGCCTAATAAGCCAAGTTTTCATGAATTAATTGTTTTTCGACTACCTAACCTACCTAACCTAACCTAACATAAGTTTTTCGGCTACCTAACCTAACCTAACCTATAAAGATAGGTTAGGTTAGGTTAGGTAGGGATGGTTAGGTTCGGTCATATAATTATGTTAATTTTAACTCCAATAAACAAAAATTGACCTCATACATAATGAAATGGGTAGCTTTATCATTTCATAAGAAAAAATTGAAGAAAATATATTAATTCATGAAAACTTGGCTTATTAGGCAAATCAGGCCTTGCATAGTAGGCTGACAAGTGCGTTCTGGCTACTAGGTACGACATGTATACATATACGAACTTAAACAGAACAACATGTGTGGAAGCGTCGGAGTATGTATATATGAATGCTACTCAGTATTCATCTATAGACATCCATATATGGTGAAACACATGTGAAGAACCTCTCACACACTCACAGCTCCCTGACAAGAGGGAGCCAGCTTAGCTTAGCTGCCAACACCCACACATCGTGTCAGCAAGGCGGACAGCCCGCCTGCTTTCATACCTCTCACTGTATTTCCCACTTCTATACTTCCCTTCACCTATGCCTCTCCTTCCTCTTTACTCCAAAAAAAAAGGGGGGGAGGCGAAAGAGGGTGAGGGGCGCAGGAGGGGGTTAGGGAGATGGAGGAGAGGGGGGTGAAGGAGCCGCTGGTTACCACTACAGTTGTCCACCTCATTATTGCCCCACTTCACCGCCTCCAGGCCGGCAGGGCTGCCACACCCCGCCACCAGCCCTCCACCCCACCTCCTCCCCACCTCCGCCTTAACCCATCTCCACGCGACACACACTCAAAAGGCGAGTATCTTAAATAACGGAGAAGACGAATTACCCGAGCCAACCTTACGCAACGGTTAGTTATCCCTAGTTGCAGAAATGTCCCGCGCCAGCCTCGCCGTTGGCAAGCCTGATGCCTAACAATCCCTTTCCCACTCAAAAGACATTTTTGTGTACGCGGTAATTGACGGACCGTCTGTTTCCCTGTCTCCCTGCCACTCTCCCCGGGCCCTCCACACACAAACCCTCCCAAACAATTACAATTAGCAGCGATGGAATAGGAAATTAATCTTTTCAACTAAAATTATTATTATTGCGATTTGCATATCTTGGTATCTCTGCGAGTTCGATTTCTTCGGTGTTTAGTTAGTTTAATTTGTTTGTTATGATCTTATAAATCCAGTGGACAGGGGTGGAAGGGGTACAGCCACACCCGTCCAGTGGACAGGGGTGGAAGGGGTACAGCCACACCCGTCCAGTGGACAGGGGTGGAAGGGTTACAGCCACACCCGTCCAGTGGACAGGGGTGGAAGGGTTACAGCCACACCCGTCCAGTGGACAGGGGTGGAAGGGTTACAGCCACACCCGTCCAATGGACAGGGGTGGAAGGGGTACAGCCACACCCATCCAGTGGACAGGGGTGGAAGGGGTACAGCCACACCCGTCCAGTGGACAGGGGTGGAAGGGGTACAGCCACACCCATCCAGTGGACAGGGGTGGAAGGGGTACAGCCACACCCGTCCAGTGGACAGGGGTGGAAGGGGTACAGCCACACCTATCCAGTGGACAGGGGTGGAAGGGGTACAGCCACACCCGTCCAGTGGACAGGAGTGGAAGAGTTACAGCAACACCCGTCCAGTGGACAGGGGTGGAAGGGGTACAGCCACACCCGTCCAGTGGCCAGGGGTGGAAGGGGTACAGCCACACCCGTCCAGTGGACAGGGGTGGAAGGGTTACAGCCACACCCGTCCAGTGGACATGGGTGGAAGGGGTACAACCACACCCGTCCAGTGGACAGGAGTGGAAGAGTTACAGCAACACCCGTCCAGTGGACAGGGGTGGAAGGGGTACAGCCACACCCGTCCAGTGGACAGGGGTGGAAGGGTTACAGCCACACCCGTCCAGTGGACAGGGGTGGAAGGGGTACAACCACACCCGTCCAGTGGACAGGAGTGGAAGAGTTACAGCAACACCCGTCCAGTGGACAGGGGTGGAAGGGGTACAGCCACACCCGTCCAGTGGACAGGGGTGGAAGGGTTACAGCCACACCCGTCCAGTGGACAGGGGTGGAAGGGTTACAGCCACACCCGTCCAGTGGACAGGGGTGGAAGGGGTACAGCCACACCCGTCCAGTGGACAGGGGTGGAAGGGGTACAGCCACACCTATCCAGTGGACAGGGGTGGAAAGGGTACAGCCACACCCGTCCAGTGGACAGGGGTGGAAGGGGGTACAGCCACGCCTATCCAGTGGACAGGGGTGGAAGGGGTACAGCCACACCCGTCCAGTGGACAGGGGTGGAAGGGGTACAGCCACACCCGTCCAGTGGACAGGGGTGGAAGGGGTACAGCCACACCCGTCCAGTGGACAGGGGTGGAAGGGTTACAGCCACACCCGTCCAGTGGACAGGAGTGGAAGAGTTACAGCAACACCCGTCCAGTGGACAGGAGTGGAAGAGTTACAGCCACACCCGTCCAGTGGACAGGAGTGGAAGAGTTACAGCCACACCCGTCCAGTGGACAGGGGTGGAAGAGTTACAGCAACACCCGTCCAGTGGACAGGGGTGGAAGAGTTACAGCCACACCCGTCCAGTGGACAGGAGTGGAAGAGTTACAGCCACACCCGTCCAGTGGACAGGGGTGGAAGAGTTACAGCCACACCCGTCCAGTGGACAGGAGTGGAAGAGTTACAGCCACACCCGTCCAGTGGACAGGAGTGGAAGAGTTACAGCTACACCCGTCCAGTGGACAGGGGTGGAAAGGGTACAGCCACACTCGTCCAGTGGACAGGGGTGGAAGGGGTACAGCCACACCCGTCCAGTGGACAGGGGTGGAAGGGGTACAGCCACACCCGTCCAGTGGACAGGGGTGGAAGGGGTACAGCCACACCCGTCCAGTGGACAGGGGTGGAAGGGTTACAGCCACACCCATCCAGTGGACAGGGGTGGAAGGGGTACAGCCATAAAGTGAACTCAGGATAAATACAAAACTTGTACTGGCCACAATAAAAACCTAAAATACTTGCTGATTGTAACAAGAGAGCAGTACATAGTGGTAGAACATGAACATCATAACAGCATGAACAAGCCACGTGGAGGATGAACAAACCAGAGGCGCCAGGCAGGCGGCGGCAGACAATGTAAAAGTTACACCTCTGTACAAGTTAACCAGGAGGACAGGTCAAAGGTCACCGAGTCACTAGGAGGTCAGAGTTGATGCCGTCATGATAATCTACAGGGATTAACTCCTCCACATTAAATGCAAACCCTCATGGTCAGCCGGGGAGCAGGAGATCATGGAAGAGGGACAGTAGAGTGGGTACAGCCGGGTAGGACGGTGTGTGTGGACTCCAGGAGGGAACATCATCTCCAGGAGAACTGTGGAACAACATACGAGTTCTCTTGAACTCGAACTGTGGAACAACATACAGCTCTCTTGAACTAAAGCACCTCATTCAGTACTCTTGGCCTCTGGTAGGAATTAGTTAGGGAAGTGCCGATTTAATTATTTCAAATAAAGTCATATATTGTCAAGTGTTATTAAATGTGTATTAATGGTTCCTTGTCTTAGTGATATTGGGCCTACCGCCCCTGTGCCCTAGTGACCTAGTGTACGTAATTATCCAGTACCCCCCCCCCCCCCCGTCCGTCCCGTGTTGTGGTGTAGTATTGGGTGTGTCCCGCCTTATTCTTGTGTACTCTATAGTTCCCAAGTGGTCAGGATTATTCGAGTGTCAGGCCAGGATCCTTGTACCGTTCAATTGTCCCCTACACCTGTCCTGGTAGGTTTATTCCATCTGTTTGGCCTACGAATCTCACTCCGGTCCCCTGTCTGGTAACTCAGGGTGGTGGCAGCGTAACTCGGTAACTCATACGAAGGCTGTGACTGTATTATCTCTATCTTTCTGTCTCACTCTTCCTCACTAGTGTCTCACTCTCCCTCGCCCTCACTCGTGCTCGTTCTCCCTCCCTTGCTCTCGTTCTCGATCTGCCTCAGTGTTCCTCACTATCTCTCTCTCTGTGTTTACTGGTTTACGTCCTCGTATGACGGCCCGAGTGTTAACATCTTACATGATCGGTACAGCATCCGTTATTACCATAGAAAGAGTGGAGATTGCGCGTTATTTCAGTGGTAGTAGCGGGGTGCGCGGTCGAGATATTACATGATGATATTGAGAAATATGTCATACTGCATGACAATTCCTACCATTAGTTAATGTACATTAGAAACAGCTGTCACCATTGTTTTTCTTTTCACATTCAATTGTAATGTAACAAACTGTATATGAATAATTTTATTAACAGAGTTTACATTAGGAAAGATGTGTATCAACAGACGGTGTACACTGGCAAGAGGTACTTCAAGTTCAAAAGTATGTTTATTGAGACAAGAAAGAAATACATCTCGAAGGGATAGAGTAGCTTAGGCTATCTCTACCCTCCCGCAAGAGGTACTCACAGTAGGTTTGAGTCGACACAAGTGGAGCTGTGGTATCAAGAGAGATAACGGTGCCATGTATGGGCCTTTACCTCTGTATCTTTCCCCCCATATTTTAGTTATAAATTCTTTTCATGCTAAATGTTGATATTTATGTTCCTAGGTTCGTCTTCAACCTTCCAGTGTGCATGTTACACCGTCTTCAACCTTCCAGTGTGCATGTTACACCGTCTTCAACCTTCCAGTGCGCATGTCACACCGTCTTGAACCTTCCAGTGTGCATGTCACACCGCCTTCAACCTTCCAGTGTGCATGTTACACCGTCTTCAACCTTCCAGTGTGCATGTCACACCGTCTTGAACCTTCCAGTGTGCATGTCACACCGCCTTCAACCTTCCAGTGTGCATGTCACACCGCCTTCAACCTTCCAGTGCGCATGTCACACCGCCTTCAACCTTCCAGTGTGCATGTCACACCGCCTTCAACCTTCCAGTGTGCATGTTACACCGTCTTCAACCTTCCAGTGTGCATGTCACACCGTCTTCAACCTTCCAGTGTGCATGTCACACCGTCTTGAACCTTCCAGTGTGCATGTCACACCGTCTTGAACCTTCCAGTGTGCATGTCACACCGCCTTCAACCTTCCAGTGTGCATGTCACACCGCCTTCAACCTTCCAGTGCGCATGTTACACCGCCTTCAACCTTCCAGTGTGCATGTCACACCGTCTTCAACCTTCCAGTGTGCATGTTACACCGTCTTCAACCTTCCAGTGTGCATGTCACACCGTCTTCAACCTTCCAGTGTGCATGTCACACCGTCTTGAACCTTCCAGTGTGCATGTCACACCGTCTTGAACCTTCCAGTGTGCATGTCACACCGCCTTCAACCTTCCAGTGCGCATGTCACACCGCCTTCAACCTTCCAGTGTGCATGTCACACCGCCTTCAACCTTCCAGTGCGCATGTCACACCGCCTTCAACCTTCCAGTGCGCATGTCACACCGCCTTCAACCTTCCAGTGCGCATGTCACACCGCCTTCAACCTTCCAGTGCGCATGTCACACCGTCTTCAACCTTCCAGTGTGCATGTCACACCGTCTTCAACCTTCCAGTGCGCATGTCACACCGCCTTCAACCTTCCAGTGTGCATGTCACACCGCCTTCAACCTTCCAGTGTGCATGTCACACCGCCTTCAACCTTCCAGTGTGCATGTCACACCGCCTTCAACCTTCCAGTGTGCATGTCACACCGCCTGTAACCTTCCAGTGTGCATGTCACACCGCCTTCAACCTTCCAGTGCGCATGTCACACCGCCTTCAATGTTGAACGCCACTTAGGCGCCAGACACCTAGGGTGACCTATACCCTCTTAAGCTAAACAACTTAATAACTATCAACAACGTGGTCAGCGTGGTCAGCAGATTTTAATGCAATCTGCCCTACCCCAGCAGAGCTCAGACCAGACACAGCCTGGGCATCGGAGCGCCCACACGCGCTCCCCTTACACACACTAGCTAGCTCCTGGTCCGGTGTACAAGATATATATATTTATAATAAAACTAAGGAAAAGCAGCGGATGTTTGGTACTCCAATTCCTGCCCACAACTAATCATTCTACAACTACATCGTCAGATGAAACACTGGTGGCAGCGGTGGGATTCACCCCTGTCCTCCAGCAGCACAGCAGCAGCTCACAGCAACACAGCAGCGCAGCAGCAACACAGCAGCGCAGCAGCAACACAGCAGCGCAGCAACACAGCAGCGCACAGCAGCTCACAGGACAGCAGCGCACAGCAACACAGCAGTGCAGCAGCAGCACAGCAACACAGCAGGGCACAGCAGCCAGCATCACAACAGTTCAGCGTGGCTGACTCACCCAGCGCCCGCCCGTGTCTCGACTCACCCAGCGCCCGCCCGTGTCTCGACTCACCCAGCGCGCGCCCGTGCCTGACTCGCCGCCCGCCTGTCCTTGACTCACCGCGCGCCACCAGCTGACTCACCGTGACTCACCGTGACTCAACGAGCCTTGGTGCCTGCCTGACGTCACCTTACCACCTCTCGCTGTCTGGCCTGACGACTTCTGCCGCCTCCCGACGCCGACGACGCCACAGCACGACGCCGGACCTGTGACGACCAGATCATCTCTGCCCCTGTTGAACGGATTGCAGCCCCAGCAGCCTTCAGCTCTAGTTAAGTACCCTTTGTTATTTGTGTAGTAGAGTAAACTGTAGACTTTCGTGGGCACAATGTAAACTTACTTTATGGATAACCGATACTCGCTCAGACCTCGCTCGCGCACTTACCCCTACAGTCTACGGTCTCGTTCACTATCGGAGAGTAACTTACTCTTAACTAGTGAGCTCCCTACGCTGGCTCACTTATCCTTAGCCAGTGAACTCCCAACCTCAGCTCTCAGTAGCTTATCCTCATTAACCTCTACAACCAGCAGCGACTCAGTAATCATGACTCAAGCCCTGAATACTGCGGGTTCTAACTCGAACACCGTTACAGTTCTTACACAGTCTGTTGACATTCGCCCGTTTAGTGGAAAGGATCCAACCCTCTTGGAGACATGGTTCGCTAGTGTAGAGGCTAGAGCGAAGAGCAAGGGTACTGCTGTCACAGACGCAGACTATATCAGTATGGCGACGTCCACACTTGACTATAAATCTGGAGATGCGTATCTCGTAGCAGGAACACCTGACTTAAAGAAAATTGTAAACTGGGATGAATTTAAGAAATTCTTTCGTAGGAGATATATATCGGTAGTTGATCGTGATCCCTTTGGCATTGCTCGCCAATTAGCTACTGCAGTAATGCGTCCTGATGAAACACGCAATGCTTTTGCCACGCGTCTAGCTACGCTACAGGACTCACTGGAGAAAGCCTTGATGGGTTCTAGATGGGATGCTAGTGGAAGCCTCACTATACAGAATGTGGGTAAACTATTGGCGTTCGGTGCCATGCAGAGTCATGCCCCCGAGGCCATACTGAAAGACATCGAGGATAGGAATTTTGGTCCTACCCACACACTTTGGGACTTAATGGACGTCATGGTAGAGTCCACAGACAGGCTAAAGTCCCGGGATTCTGCTCAGCTTTCTGCCGTTTTTCGTGCAAACAGTTCCCATACCACAGTGAACGTTGTCACGCGTTCTACCCCTAGACATGTTCAGACTCGTGCTAGGTCTCCTCCGCCTTCGTATGGCCCCAGGTCATACTCCAGGACAGGTTCCACTCAATACCCTCAGCGACCTCGAACGCCAGAATGTTTTAACTGTGGCAAACCAGGACACCGTAAAGCAGAGTGTACATCAACTAACACTCGTTACCAACAGCATGCTAGACATAACTACACAGGCCGATCACGTGATCACACCCGTTCTTATTGCACATATCACCGCCGACCTGGACATGACACTGCTGACTGTAGAGCCCGCCGCGGTACTAACCAGATTAACCGTTCTAGTCCTACTCCTCCTTCCCGTAAGCAACCGCAGGCTGCAACAACTAACCAGCGCCGACCGAGCCCTACACGTAGCCCTGCAACCCGACCGACTGCCCATGTTAGGTTCGCAACCACTGACAGTCATGACACAGATGGACACCGTGACTCGCGCGTGACAAACGGCGCCACGACCGACAGGGATAATGCAGACATGACCTACGAACACACAGATCAGCCCTATGACTCTCAGTCAGGGGAAGGTATAGCAGCCTGGGTAAACGGTATGACGTAGGGAAGCGAGACGACCTCCCTGTATACTCAGTGCCTACCTGTAACAGGTACGGTACCTTAGCAGACGAGGATAACATGGATGAACTACACACTGACAGTACTCATGTACATGTACTCCAGACACCACATCGACCGCGTCAGTCTCGTAATAACATGTTTAACAGGTTGCCTATCAAGGACACAGAAGGTCCTCTGATTTCAGCCACTCTGAAGGGTCGACATGTTAAGATTTTCCTAGACACAGGAGCTCGAGTCAACATCATTAAACAAGATGCCCTTCATGGCCTACGCGACCGACTCGATATACGACAGTCGTCTGTTTCCAACCTTGGTGGACTTGCTGGAGGAATGACTCCAACGTTAGGTGAAGCAGACATAGAGTTAATAGTTAATGACAGATCACTCATCGTGCCTTGTGTGATAGCCGGTGCAGTACGATTCCCTGGAGATATTTTACTAGGATTAAATACCATGAGAGACTATCGATGCTTACCGTTGGGAAGCAACAATTGGTGATACAGTGGTACCTCTTTGCAGTGTGTACACCATGGGACATGAGTTCACCAACCATTGGGACTATGTCAGGTACATACAAACCAGGGAAGACCAGGGTACACTTAACCAGTCACGCCCAAACAAACCCGTCACTCAGCCACTTGCTGACACCAGACCACCAGTCACGCCAAACAAACCTGTCACTCAGTCACTTACTGACACCAGACCAACGCGCGTTTCCAGTCTCGCAGGTCGGTGAGGTCAATGAATCTTTGCAAGGGGCCCCAGCAATTGTTCATTACCTTACTTGCCTGGAGTCTAACATCAGTCAGGTCAGAGGCATCTTACACCAAGACACAGTACTACATTCTCATGCACTAACAAAGGTTATTGTCAAAATACCTGGTGTATCTGACCTAGAACACATAATAGCTGACAGTGACACATGTCAAATCAATGGTACCTACGTAGAACCGTCCTTACATCAGGTGCAGAATAACACTACCGCTGTTTATGTTGCCAACGTCACCAATGCCAACATTCACCTTGCATCAGGCACACACATTGTTGACTTTGCCCATTATTCGTTACCGGTGG
>WNGS01165523.1:13204770-13217515 GCA_020271785.1 Procambarus virginalis | reverse complement strand
AAGCAAGTATTGATATGAGCTACGCGGAGAGACTACGGGAATTAAACCTCACTTCATTGGAAGACAGAAGAGTTAGGGGGGACATGATCACCACATTCAAGATTCTCAAGGGAATCGACACGGTAAAGACAGGCTATTTAACACAAGGGGACACAGGTGGAAACTGAGTGCCCAAATGAGCCACAGAGATATTAGAAAGAACTTTTTTTAGTGTCAGAGTGGTTGACAAATGAAATGCATTAGGAAGTAATGTGGTGGAGGCTGACTCCATGCACAGTTTCAAGTGTAGATATGATAGAGCCCATTAGGCTCAGGAACCTGTACACCTGTTGATTGACGGTTGAGAGGCGGGACCAAAGAGCCAGAGCTCAAGCCCGCAAGCACAATTAGGTGAGTACACACCTTGTCAAGCTCAAGACGAAGATTGAAAACATTCTGTGGTATGCCACTTGGCTAGTCCCAGATCTAAGAGGCATGAGTTACGAGGACAGGCTGCGGGAAATGCACCTCACGACACTGGAAGACAGAAGAGTAAGGGGAGACATGATCACTACTACCTACAAATTCTCAGAGCAAATGATAGGGTACTTAAAGATAAACTGTTTATCACGGGTTGTACGCGAACAAGGGGACACAGGTGGAAACTTAGTACCCAAATGAGCCACTTGGACGTTAGAAAGAACTTTTTCAGTGTCAGAGTAGTTAACAGATGAAATGCATTAGGCAGTGATGTGGTGGAGGCTGACTCCATACACAGTTTCAAATGTAGATATGATAGAGCCCAGTAGGCTCAGGAATCTGTACACCAGTTGATTGACAGTTGAGAGGCGGGACCAAAGAGCCAAAGCTCAACCCCCGCAAGCACAAATAGGTGAGTACACGTACACACACACACACACACACACACACACACACATACACACACTAATGCTCCTATTCACCTTGCAGTAAATAGGAACTTGGAAGTTAGAAAGCTGCTACAGGCTGCATCCTGGGGTGTGTGTGTGTGTGTGTGTGTGTGTGTGTGTGTGTGTGTGTGTGTGTGTGTGTGTGTGTGTGTGTGTGTGTGTGTGTGTGTGTGTGTGTGTGTTAGATAAAAATATATGTTGTTTAGATATGATGGAGGAAAAGAGGTCGAGAGTCGGTACGTTAGACAACCAATGCTTAGAAAGGCGGGGTCCAAGAGCTAACAGCTAAATCCTGCAAATAATAAATCAAAATATTTAATACACACACATACATGTTTTACATGAATTTGGCTGAGGGCGACCACAGATGGTCTCGACGGGGCAGGAAGTCGGCGGTTGCTCAAAGGCCTCCCTCATCCTCCACGTACCTGAGGATTTTTCCGGCTTAATTTTAAACGGAAGTAATGTCTTGGCATTTACGGCTTCAGCGGGTGGGTGGGCCAATGGGGTTTATTACACTATGAGCAAAAAACAATCGCCTGTTCTCTATTTTATATTGCCACTTGTTGAGCTTGAAGCTGTTGCACACAAGGGGATTAATATCTGGATTAATATCTTTCAATATTTCCAGTATTTTTAAAGGTATTGTTTAAATACCGAAGATACTGTTATTGGACACCGCTTAATTGACAATGTCTCAACAACGCAGGCTAAAGATGTGCGTGGCTCCTGCTACTGCAATGATGCTCATTTGCTTTTCAATGATGCACCTTAGTTGCCCCCCCTCTAACTTACCGTTCTAAATACCCCTTCTCCATCTTCCGCAAACATTCCCCCATCACACATCTCTCCCCTTCAACAACTAGTCAATTAGCACCCTTGTGTTTGGTATACAGGTTTGTGCGTATCCTATTCTCGAGTGACCTGACCCGCGCTCCGGCTTGTTAATTGTTTTTAACTTACTGTATTCTAATTTTCTCTTCCCCCACCCTTTCTCTTCCCTTTCTCCTTACAATTATCGGAATATACTATATAATAGTATATATATATTATATATATAATATATATTATATATATATATATATATAATATATATACATATATATATACATATATATATATATATATATATATATAAACATATATATATATATATATATATATATATATATATATATATATAAATATAATATATACATATATCATATATATATACATATATATATATATACATATATATATATATATATATATATATATATATATATATATATATATATATATATATACATATATAAATAATATGGAATATTACCGAAAGGGTGAGCTTAATGATTTTAACACGAATGTTCTCAATATTTCTTATGTTTTCTTCTCTGTCGGGGGAAGTTGAAAAATGAACTCTGCAATGTTCATTTTCAGACTATATTGCATAGATATATATATGCATACATATGTTAATGATAATGTTTTTTTAGAGCAAAGTACATACATACATACATAAATACAACCATACATACATACATACATACATACATACATACATACATACATACATACATACATACATACATACATACATACATACATACACACATTTATTTAACACATGTGGTACACGCACAATGGGACACAGGTGGAAGCTGAGTATCCAAATGAGCCACAGAGACATTAGAAAGAACTTTTTCAGTGTCAGAGTAGTTAATAAATGGAATGCATTAGGCAGTAATGTGGTGGAGGCTGACTCCATACACAGTTTCAAATGTAGATATGACAGAGCCCAGTAGGCTTAGGAATCTGTATATCAGTTGATTGACAGTTGAGAAGCGGGACCAAAGAGCCAGAGCTCAACCCCCGCTACCTCAACTAGGTGAGTACATACATAAGATATAAAACAGTGGAGGATTCCCAGGTAGAACAATGAACCTACAATGTCCATTACCCCTTTACCCTGTTGTCCCTAACTACACAACTATACAAGAGTCATTAACACGTGAAATGGCTGATCCCCATCACGATAGCATGGGGACCAATTGCCTGACCCCGCAGTCCGTCTTGCTCTTCAAATAATTTTTGGGTTAACATGAAAACCTCTCTCGAGTTTATCTCTCTAATGTTGTTTCCCTATCTTTCATTTTATCCTTTATTATGCCCCAATTAATCATCCATTGAGTGGTAGTTAAACTGAACCCAAATTTAATAATTCCTTTTGCTAAGCAAGCTACATACTTGATAAGTCAGATATATTTCTCTCTCGAGAAAATGTGTCTTCTTGTATATAAATGAATAAATAAATTCGTTTGTTTAATTCTAATGCTTGTAGGCGAGAACAGTTGTGAACGCCAGTTAGCGCACAAGTACATGAACGCCCAAAATACTTTTACACAAAAGACATGTACAGACAGGTGTGTGGCTTCTGACTTCTTTTTTATTGATTAATATTAAATATTAGGAGCTTAACTGTAATATTTATCATTTTATACAAGTATAACTATCACATAATAAATATAAAAGGAGTTTATCCAAAAACTAACAGAAGTGTTGTGTTTTGTGCGTTGTATCGTGTTTGTGGGCATTCCGGGTGTGTTGTGTTTACGCTGGCGGGCGGCGTCCTTACGAACTCCGGACTATGTCTATTACATCACTAAACTTCATTAAATAACTATATGCCTGTTAAGTGGAAGATTTTAATTGTTAATAGTATTATATTGTCGTTTTAATATGGAACACGTACACATATGCGAAACGTCGAAAGCTGGTGTCCGAAGTTGTAAATATCTTAGTGTGCGATGTTGTCAATGTACGGAGTGACTTGTATCCATAAATTTTACTTGAGGGCCACTAATACTAGTGGCATGGATGAGGACAGGAACCCGGCGGTTTGTCAAAGGTCCCCCTCTTTACTCTGATGATCTTTTTCAGTTGTGTTTTAAAACCCAGCAGAGTTTTGGTGTTTACGGCCTCGGCGGGTACCGCCCACAAGATGGGTATGGGGTGCATAATAAATGAACTAAAACTAACTAAACTTCTTAAAAGATTTCCCCATTTTGCACCCGCAAGATAACGTAAGCTTTTAAGGGTTGATAGATGTTAATCTTCTTTTTTGTTGAGCTGTTTACTTGAGACAGTTAAGCAAGTCCCAGCTGTGTTGGGTACAAGTGACAGGATGAACAACCCAGCGGGTTTTCTTCCTATTGGGGAGTGATGTACATGCTGCTATGGCGGTGTGTCCACTCACAAGATGAGTGGCGCTGCCCAATAAACTCGCCCCTCGGGGCAAAATTTAAAAAAAAATAAAAAAAATTGTTGGACATGTTGTCCAACATGCCTGTTGAGCTTGAACCCGTTGCTCCTCCTTCGTGTTTCATCTGACCTTTTGGGGAAATTGTCCGAATCAACATCCTCCAAATTGTTCAGTATTTTAAAGGTTTCGATGAGGTCCGCCCTGTCATGCAGTCAATCAAATCAAATCAAATGTTTATTCAAGTAAAAGTACATACATAGAAGATGAGTTACAAACATAATGATGGATTTATAGATAGAGCTAGTACATACTATGCCTAAAGCCACCAATACGCACGGCGTTTCGGGCAAGGTGGGGGATAAAAACACTTGTACTAAAACTTAATACTAATTAAGATCAGAGCATAAATTGAGTTGAAAAAGGGAAAAAAGGGTGGGGGGGGGGGGACATGGCGGTAATCGGCAGTTATAAAAGTTGGTCAACCAACAGTATTGTTTGAAAATAGCAGAACATGGTTTGATATTTAGGGGGTAAGGTAGGCTACATGGAGTTTTTTAGGTAGTACTTATAGTTTTTCTCTTAAACTGGTTGAGAGAGGTACAGCCTTTGACATGATTGGGAAGGTCATTCCACATTCTGGGTCCTTTTATTTATAGAGCATTTCTAGTTTGGTTAAGTCGCACTCTTGGAATATCGAATAGGTATTTGTTTCTGATGTGGTGCCCATGGGTTCTGTTACAACCTTCTAGGAAGCGTTTAAGGTCAGGATTAGTCAGGTCAGTCCTGATCCTGATCAGGTCAGGCAGTGTTGTTAGTCCTGTGGCCCTCAACCGTTCCTGATATGAGAGATGACTAAGCTCTCTGAGGATTTTTTGTTGTCCGGTGTTGCATCTTATCCAGAGCAGCTATGCCTTTGTGAAGATGAAGTCTCCGTGCCTGGATGTAATAATCCAGGTGGGGGCGCGCCAGTCTTATACAGTTGAATGACTACATTCTTTTCCTTGAAGGTAAAGGTACGTTTGATTATTCCCAGGGTTTGATTCGCCTTTTTTTTTTACTGATGTTAACACTTGTGCAACTTTTAGTGAATGATGGATTCTGACTCCAAGGTCCTTTTCTTCACAGGTAGTGCTGTCCTTGACAGCACTACCGTATCTGTTGTACGGTAGTGCTGTCAATTTGGTAGTTGTGACGTGGATTGTTATGCCCCACATGCAAGGTCTTGCATTTATCATTAAAAAGCATTTGCCAGTCATCTGACCATTTGTGGAGTTTATGTTGATATATCCTTCTTGATATATTAATATATCATGTTGATATATCTTCGTAAGGTCTCAATTTCACTTTCACTTCCCACTTTACCATGGATCTTTGTGTCATCTGCAAATTTGATGATGTGGTTTATAATATTCTCATTATGTCATTGATGTTTATGACCAAAAGGGTTGGCCCCAAAATGGACCCCTGTGGCACCCTACTTAGCACATTTTCCCAGTCAGATTCATTCCCATTTAGCACTACCCTTTGATTTCTATGTTTTAAACATTGTTTTATCCATTCCAGTATGATCCCATTTATTCCATGTGCCTGGAATTTCCTTGCCAGTCTCTCATGTGGTACCTTGTGAAAAGCAAAGTCCCTGTAAGCTACATCTACTGGAAGTCCTTTGTCTGAATAGCCGGTTACCGTTTCCAGAAATGTGAACGGGTTTGTAAGGCAGGATCGATTTTTAACAAACCCATGTTGCATTGATTTTACAAGATCGTTCTCTGTGAGATGTTGTATGATTCCTACCCTTAGGATTCTCTCCATGAGCTTGGAGATGTGTGATGTCAAGCTGATCGGACGGTAGTTTTCTGCCGAGCTCTTTCTGCCTTTTTTGAAAATATGGGTGACATTTGCATATTTCCAATCCAGGGGAACTATCGCTTAATCCAGGGATTTTCTGAAAAGAAGTTTCAGTAGTATGCATAGTGTATTCCAGTTCCTTGACTACTTTGATTGAAACCCTTCCACATTTGGGATTTTTTAATCTTTTAGTTTGACAGTGCTCATCCTGACTGTGTCGCATGTAATGGGTACATCCCTTAATTCATTCTCTTCACCTCCTTCAAACATTTGTGTGGCTGATGGAATGTCGTTCAATCTTTGTAATGTGAACACTGATGTAAATTCATTCAGATTGTTTGTTGCCCTTTTATCATCCAATATAACTTGATTAGTCTTATCTCTTAGGGGTCCTACAGAGTCCTTTGTTTTGGTTTTACTTCGTAAACATGCACAGAATGATTTTGTATCTTCCTTTATGTTTTGGCCAAGTTTTCTTTCATAGTTTCTTTTGGCTAATCTGATTTCGAGTTAAATTGAATTAAATGGTATGTAATTCCCGTTATTAATATATGTAAACGTTATGCCTTTATTGAAGTCCTCAGAGACCGAACTACTGACGCCCTCAGGATACAACCCCACAACAGTTGCCTAAGTCCCGGATTCGTGTATTTACAGCTAGGTGAACAGAAGTGTTAGGTGAAAGGAATCGTGCTCAACATTTTTGCCCCGTTCGGGAATCGAACCCGGGATCCCACCTTTTGGGTCGAGAATGAAGCAGTGTGTCATACTCTACTTGAGTGAAGAGCCACGTGGTGTGTCATACTACCCAGGAGTTAGTCCTGGAGTCCCATCCTGGGGGAGGGTCAGTAGTTTCACCTGTCCCCCGACGCAATGACTTATTATTATTAATGTCTACCCTGCCTGGGAGTATTCTTGCTAGCAGGCCACCACTGCTCTAACCCTGTCTATGGAGGACAGAATAAAATGTATATATGCTGGTTAGCATTGTAAATGTGTGGCCACGTCTGTGGTAGAAAAATAATAATAATAATAAAAAACTGCTATATCCTGCCCATAGTTCCCTGTCCATACTGGCTCTAACATACACCCTGTCCCATAGTTCCCTGTCCATACTGGCTCTAACATACACCCTGTCCCATAGTTCCCTGTCCATACTGGCTCTAACATACACCCTGTCCCATAGTTCCCTGTCCATGCTGGCTCTAACATACACCCTGTCCCATAGTTCCCTGTCCATACTGGCTCTAACATACACCCTGTCCCATAAATTTATCCCGGGCGTCAATCAACCTGCGACGCCATCACCTCCAGGTCCAACTCTGCAGGTGTGTCATGTGTCGTGACACACAACACATGACAGTGGTTCGAGCGACAAGAGAAGGGAAGCTGGAGACGGACACACATGATCGACCAGTGTGGGAGAGCATTGTGCAGCTCGCAGATTTATGTCATTATTACACGTTGTGGAGGAAAGGCAGGAAATATATCGGTGCAAATCACGCGTAACATTTCACAATGGTACACGAAGCATTTCCACGTTGTCTTCAGTCTGTCTACGTGTATCCGTGTAATGTTTATATGGTCCCCTTGAACACGGTCCATGCTGCTCCTATTCTAGTAGAAATCGACAGTGCAGTTAGCTGGGACTGTATGAATGGTTAGCTTAAAGCAAAAAAAACAGTTTAATATTGAGAGCTGGCTACCGTCCCATGTGGCTATTGGTTGCTCAAATGTTGTATTTTGGTGAGAACGTGACATGGGAATTTATAAGGACAAAGCGTAAGCTTCCAGCGTAACGGAAGATGACTTGCGTATTACACACCTGTGACGACGTATGATGTCGACGCCATCTGTTGAGCGCACCCGACCCCAAATGTTTTAGGAGGGGAAGTGTGATGATATCAACGCCATCTGTTGAGCGCACCCGACCCCTCCTTTTCTGTTTCCCGGTGGATTGCTGTGATCTTATTGACAGCTGTGTAGGTTCCTTGTTACTAATCACATTTTATTCCTCAATAGTGATACGGGTGGTATCTTGGCCGACAGGAATCAGTTCACCCTGGGCAGTCCCTGGGCTCAAGACCATGCAATCTGCACCTACCATCAAGAAGAACTCAAGACGTGTTCCAGTGGGAACAAGTGGCTGAGTCGGTGCAGACTGTGATTTGTCTGTGATGCTCAGTGAAGCAGTATTAGTGACTGGACCGAGGTACCCCGGGATGGTCAAGTTGAGTTACCAGATGGAATCAATGTTCGTCTGCTAAGGCTTGTTATAATTGAAGCCGGCATGTTGCTGGCTTCAATTTGGTTGCTGCAGAACCATCGTCCGTGTTGCTGGAGACCCCTGCCATCGTGCGTGTTGCTGGAGACCCCTGCCATCGTGCGTGTTGCTGGAGACCCCTGCCATCGTGCGTGTTGCTGGAGACCCCTGCCATCGTGGTGTTGCCAGAGACCCCTGCCATCGTGGGTGTTGCTGGAGACCCCTGCCATCGTGGGTGTTGCTGGAGACCCCTGCCATCGTGGTGTTGCTGGAGACCCCTGCCATCGTGCGTGTTGCTGGAGACCCCTGCCATCGTGGGTGTTGCTGGAGACCCCTGCCATCGTGGTGTTGCTGGAGACCCCTGCCATCGTGCGTGTTGCTGGAGACCCCTGCCATCGTGGGTGTTGCTGGAGACCCCTGCCATCGTGGTGTTGCTGGAGACCCCTGCCATCGTGGGTGTTGCTGGAGACCCCTGCCATCGTGCGTGTTGCTGGAGACCCCTGCCATCGTGGGTGTTGCTGGAGACCCCTGCCATCGTGGTGTTGCTGGAGACCCCTGCCATCGTGCGTGTTGCTGGAGACCCCTGCCATCGTGGGTGTTGCTGGAGACCCCTGCCATCGTGGTGTTGCTGGAGACCCCTGCCATCGTGCGTGTTGCTGGAGATCCCTGCCATCGTGGGTGTTGCTGGAGACCCCTGTCAGCGTGGTGTTGCTGGAGACCCCTGCCATCGTGCGTGTTGCTGGAGACCCCTGCCATCGTGCGTGTTGCTGGAGACCCCTGCCATCGTGCGTGTTGCTGGAGACCCCTGCCATCGTGCGTGTTGCTGGAGACCTCTGCCATCGTGCGTGTTGCTGGAGACCCCTGCCATCGTGGTGTTGCCAGAGACCCCTGCCATCGTGCGTGTTGCTGGAGACCTCTGCCATCGTGCGTGTTGCTGGAGACCCCTGCCATCGTGCGTGTTGCTGGAGACCCCTGCCATCGTGCGTGTTGCTGGAGACCCCTGCCATCGTGCGTGTTGCTGGAGACCCCTGCCATCGTGGTGTTGCCAGAGACCCCTGCCATCGTGGTGTTGCTGGAGACCCCTGCCATCGTGGGTGTTGCTGGAGACCCCTGCCATCGTGGTGTTGCCGGAGACCCCTGCCATCGTGCGTGTTGCTGGAGACCCCTGCCATCGTGCGTGTTGCTGGAGACCCCTGCCATCGTGCGTGTTGCTGGAGACCCCTGCCATCGTGGTGTTGCCGGAGACCCCTGCCATCGTGGTGTTGCTGGAGACCCCTGCCATCGTGGTGTTGCTGGAGACCCCTGCCATCGTGCGTGTTGCTGGAGACCCCTGCCATCGTGCGTGTTGCTGGAGACCCCTGCCATCGTGGTGTTGCTGGAGACCCCTGCCATCGTGGTGTTGCTGGAGACCCCTGCCATCGTGCGTGTTGCTGGAGACCCCTGCCATCGTGGGTGTTGCTGGAGACCCTGCCATCGTGGTGTTGCCGGAGACCCCTGCCATCGTGCGTGTTGCCAGAGACCCCTGCCATCGTGCGTGTTGCTGGAGACCCCTGCCATCGTGGTGTTGCTGGAGACCCCTGCCATCGTGGTGTTGCCAGAGACCCCTGCCATCGTGGTGTTGCCAGAGACCCCTGCCATCGTGGTGTTGCTGGAGACCCCTGCCATCGTGGTGTTGCCGGAGACCCCTGCCATCGTGGTGTTGCCAGAGACCCCTGCCATCGTGGTGTTGCCAGAGACCCCTGCCATCGTGGTGTTGCCAGAGACCCCTGCCATCGTGGTGTTGCTGGAGACCCCTGCCATCGTGGTGTTGCCGGAGACCCCTGCCATCGTGGTGTTGCCAGAGACCCCTGCCATCGTGGTGTTGCCGGAGACCCCTGCCATCGTGGTGTTGCCAGAGACCCCTGCCATCGTGGTGTTGCCGGAGAGTAGAAGTGGTCTCGTGGCACCGTGACGACACTATGGAGGACTGGCCCGTGACCTACTGTGCAAGGTGAACTCGCCGGCGTGTGAACGTTAGAAGACAGACTCGGGGAGTGATCCTTGAGTGACGTACGATACAAGTGAACTCTCCGGGAAAGAAGAGTGCATAAGTTTCATAGTGTCCTGTGCGAAACTGACACCTGCAACGTTATGTCATGTTCATATATATATATATCCAGTTCTTAATCACTTAACTATGGGTGGGATCGAGGAAGAAGAGGCACTATAAGACCTCGTATACATGTTGGTAAGTAAAGAACCCGGTTACTGGCTAAGTCAGACCTTAACAACACCATATTCTGATACGAAAATTATAGCAGGTGAGTTATTCAACCACGAGAAACTTGGCTGGAATTGACAGCTGATAACCAGGGTTGGACGGGTGTGTGACAGTTGAGGGGTTTGGACGGGTGTGTGAGAGTTGAGGGGTTGGACGGGTGTGTGAGAGTTGAGGGTTTTGGACGGGTGTGTGAGAGTTGAGGGGGTTGGACGGGTGTGTGAGAGTTGAGGGGTTTTGGACGGGTGTGTGAGAGTTGAGGGGGTTGGACGGGTGTGTGACAGTTGAGGGGGTTGGACGGGTGTGACAGTTGAGGGGTTGGACGGGTGTGTGACAGTTGAGGGGGTTGGACGGGTGTGTGACAGTTGAGGGGGTTGGACGGGTGTGTGACAGTTGAGGGGTTGGACGGGTGTGTGACAGTTGAGGGGTTGGACGGGTGTGTGAGAGTTGAGGGGGTTGGACGGGTGTGTGACAGTAGAGGGGGTTGGACGGGTGTGTGAGAGTTGAGGGGTTGGACGGGTGTGTGACAGTTGAGGGGTTGGACGGGTGTGTGACAGTTGAGGGGTTGGACGGGTGTGTGACAGTTGAGGGGGTTGGACGGGTGTGTGAGAGTTGAGGGGTTGGACGGGTGTGTGACAGTAGAGGGGATGGACGGGTGTGTGACAGTTGAGGGGTTGGACGGGTGTGTGACAGTAGAGGGGATGGACGGGTGTGTGACAATTGAGGGGTTGGACGGGTGTGTGACAGTTGAGGGGTTGGACGGGTGTGTGACAGTAGAGGGGATGGACGGGTGTGTGACAATTGAGGGTGACCGAAAACATTACCAGAAACATTTCCACAAGGAGGGGAAATGTTTTTCTGGAAACATTTCCAGAAACGTCATCGTGAGTGCCAGGAAATATAACTTAAGAACAAGCGATGTATATAATAGTATAGCAGGTCTACTGGGAAGAGCATATAACAATTATAGTCAGCAAGCGGACCCCAGCTAGATAATTCGAATTATGAAATAATTAATACCACAAAGAGAAGCCTCACTGATAAACATTTTAAATCCTGCTGGAAGATGAAAAATGAAAAATATACAAATTTATATCAATTAAATTTATATAGATTTGTACAAAATTTGCAGTTTTTTGTTTCAGCGCCTCAGTGTGGCGATCCAGAGGGGTAATGCTTGCTGCGTCCTCGGTTCCTGTCCGGAAGCGGAGGAGCTTCAAGAGATCCATAACTTTAGGCATTTGTCTTGTATGTTTTGTAACCTTTAAATACACAATAAAGCATAAAAAAAGGAAGGGGGTGGTAGGAGAAAAGCACACAGAAACTGTATTGGAGGGGACCTACATTCCCTCCAATGCGTTATGTGTGATTTCCTCCGAGGCTATGGGTCCCCTTCTTCCAGCCAGAGGTGGTACTCCCATTTAAAAAAAAAAAAAAAATTGTACAAATTTATATAAATTTGTGCATGATATAATTTTTTTGTGTTGGTTCTTTATCAAATTGTCTTAGGGCGGTCGTGCCCTAAGACAGGGGACCCCTGGCAGGAGGGTGGCGGGGGGGTGCAGGAGAGTTGAGGGGTTACGGGAGGCGTGAGGGGGTGCAGGAGGGGTGAGGCGCGTGAGGGGAGGCGAAAAAAAAAAATCTGGGGGGGCCACTTGATCTGGGCATCTGTTCACCCTTGTAGCAGGGTTAGGCTGTCTTAGGGGACATTCTGTCTCACACATAGAACATAGGAGAATAAGTCACTGAGGGCTACCCCTCTACGAGTCCCAACCAACCAAGTGGAAGGATGGAGTGCATAGCCCTCAGCTTAGGAGAGCTTATTCTTAGGAAGGGAAAGGCAGAGAAAAGCAACTAAAAAAGCAACTAAACAAGATAGAATGAACAGGAACTGAGACAATGAGAGGACACCGAGTAAAAATCCGCCCCTCTGCAGGGGGGGGGGGACAGGCAAGGAGAGACAGAAGGAACTAGCAAATCTGTTATCCACTCTCAAAGTGGATAACAGATGAGATTTTCTAGACTAATACCCACAAAGGACTCCTCATTCATAGCACTATGCTACCAGGATGAAGATGTTGATACAATCATCAAGGGAGAAAACATACGCATGTTGAGGAATAAAAGTTTCCAGGTTATTATTTCCCCTGAGCTGCAGGCCAGGAAGACAATAATCTTGAAGAGACTTGCTGCAGGAATTACTGACGACACCCCTGAAAATATTA
>WNGS01165523.1:13179616-13193254 GCA_020271785.1 Procambarus virginalis | reverse complement strand
TCACACACCCGTCCAACCCCTCAACTGTCACACACCCGTCCAACCCCTCAACTGTCACACACCCGTCCAACCCCCTCAACTGTCACACACCCGTCAACACCCCCTCAACTCTCACACACCCGTCCAACCCCCTCAACTCTCACCCACCCGTCCAAACCCCCCACCTCACACACCCGTCCAAACCCCTCAACTGTCACACACCCGTCCAACCCCCTCAACTGTCACACACCCGTCCAAACCCCTCAACTGTCCACACCCGTCCAAACCCCCAACTGTCACACACCCGTCCAACCCCTCAACTCTCACACACACCGTCCAAACCCCTCAACTCTCACACACCCGTCCAAACCCCTCACTCTCACACACCCGTCCAAAACCCCTCAACTCTCACACACCCGTCCAAACCCCTCAACTCTCACACACCCGTCCAAACCCCTCAACTGTCACACACCCGTCCAACCCTGGTTATCAGCTGTCAATTCCAGCCAAGTTTCTCGTGGTTGAATAACTCACCTGCTATAATTTTCGTATCAGAATATGGTGTTGTTAAGGTCTGACTTAGCCAGTAACCGGGTTCTTTACTTACCAACATGTATACGAGGTCTTATAGTGCCTCTTCTTCCTCGATCCCACCCATAGTTAGTGATTAAGAACTGGATATATATATATGAACATGACATAACGTTGCAGGTGTCAGTTTCGCACAGGACACTATGAAACTTATGCACTCTTCTTTCCCGAGAGTTCACTTGTATCGTACGTCACTCAAGGATCACTCCCCGAGTCTGTCTTCTAACGTTCACACGCCGGCGAGTTCACCTTGCACAGTAGGTCACGGGCCAGTCCTCCATAGTGTCGTCACGGTGCCACGAGACCACTTCTACTCTCCGGCAACACCACGATGGCAGGGGTCTCTGGCAACACCACGATGGCAGGGGTCTCCGGCACACCACGATGGCAGGGGTCTCTGGCAACACCACGATGGCAGGGGTCTCCGGCAACACCACGATGGCAGGGGTCTCCAGCAACACCACGATGGCAGGGGTCTCCAGCAACACCACGATGGCAGGGGTCTCCAGCAACACGCACGATGGCAGGGGTCTCCAGCAACACGCACGATGGCAGGGGTCTCCAGCAACACCACGATGGCAGGGTCTCCAGCAACACCACGATGGCAGGGGTCTCCGGCAACACCACGATGGCAGGGGTCTCCAGCAACACGCACGATGGCAGGGGTCTCCAGCAACACGCACGATGGCAGGGGTCTCCAGCAACACGCACGATGGCAGGGGTCTCCGGCAACACCACGATGGCAGGGGTCTCCAGCAACACCACGATGGCAGGGGTCTCCAGCAACACCACGATGGCAGGGGTCTCTGGCAACACCACGATGGCAGGGGTCTCCAGCAACACGCACGATGGCAGGGGTCTCCAGCAACACGCACGATGGCAGGGGTCTCCAGCAACACGCACGATGGCAGGGGTCTCCAGCAACACGCACGATGGCAGAGGTCTCCAGCAACACGCACGATGGCAGGGGTCTCTGGCAACACCACGATGGCAGGGGTCTCCAGCAACACGCACGATGGCAGAGGTCTCCAGCAACACGCACGATGGCAGGGGTCTCCAGCAACACGCACGATGGCAGGGGTCTCCAGCAACACGCACGATGGCAGGGTCTCCAGCAACACCACGCTGACAGGGGTCTCCAGCAACACCCACGATGGCAGGGATCTCCAGCAACACGCACGATGGCAGGGGTCTCCAGCAACACCACGATGGCAGGGGTCTCCAGCAACACCCACGATGGCAGGGGTCTCCAGCAACACGCACGATGGCAGGGGTCTCCAGCAACACCACGATGGCAGGGGTCTCCAGCAACACCCACGATGGCAGGGGTCTCCAGCAACACGCACGATGGCAGGGGTCTCCAGCAACACCCACGATGGCAGGGGTCTCCAGCAACACCACGATGGCAGGGGTCTCCAGCAACACCCACGATGGCAGGGGTCTCCAGCAACACGCACGATGGCAGGGGTCTCCAGCAACACCACGATGGCAGGGGTCTCCAGCAACACCCACGATGGCAGGGGTCTCCAGCAACACGCACGATGGCAGGGGTCTCCAGCAACACCACGATGGCAGGGGTCTCCAGCAACACCCACGATGGCAGGGGTCTCCAGCAACACGCACGATGGCAGGGGTCTCCAGCAACACCACGATGGCAGGGGTCTCCAGCAACACCCACGATGGCAGGGGTCTCCAGCAACACGCACGATGGCAGGGGTCTCCAGCAACACGCACGATGGCAGGGGTCTCCAGCAACACGGACGATGGTTCTGCAGCAACCAAATTGAAGCCAGCAACATGCCGGCTTCAATTATAACAAGCCTTAGCAGACGAACATTGATTCCATCTGGTATCTCAACTTGACCATCCCGGGGTACCTCGGTCCAGTCACTAATACTGCTTCACTGAGCATCACAGACAAATCACAGTCTGCACCGACTCAGCCACTTGTTCCCACTGGAACACGTCTTGAGTTCTTCTTGATGGTAGGTGCAGATTGCATGGTCTTGAGCCCAGGGACTGCCCAGGGTGAACTGATTCCTGTCGGCCAAGATACCACCCGTATCACTATTGAGGAATAAAATGTGATTAGTAACAAGGAACCTACACAGCTGTCAATAAGATCACAGCAATCCACCGGGAAACAGAAAAGGAGGAGCCGGGTGCGCTCAACAGATGGCGTTGATATCATCACACTTCCCCTCCTAAAACATTTGGGGTCGGGTGCGCTCAACAGATGGCGTTGATATCATCACACTTCCCCTCCTAAAACATTTGGGGTCGGGTGCGCTCAACAGATGGCGTCGACATCATACATCGTCACAGGTGTGTAATACGCAAGTCATCTTCCGTTACGCTGGAAGCTTACGCTTTGTCCTTATAAATTTCCATGTCACGTTCTCACCAAAATACAACATTTGAGCAACCAATAGCCACATGGGACGGTAGCCAGCTCTCAATATTAAACTGTTTTTTTTGCTTTAAGCTAACCATTCATACAGTCCCAGCTAACTGCACTGTCGATTTCTACTAGAATAGGAGCAGCATGGACCGTGTTCAAGGGGACCATATAAACATTACACGGATACACGTAGACAAACTGAAGACAACGTGGAAATGCTTCGTGTACCATTGTGAAATGTTACGCGTGATTTGCACCGATATATTTCCTGCCTTTCCTCCACAACGTGTAATAATGACATAAATCTGCGAGCTGCACAATGCTCTCCCACACTGGTCGATCATGTGTGTCCGTCTCCAGCTTCCCTTCTCTTGTCGCTCGAACCACTGTCATGTGTTGTGTGTCACGACACATGACACACCTGCAGAGTTGGACCTGGAGGTGATGGCGTCGCAGGTTGATTGACGCCCCGGATAAATTTATGGGACAGGGTGTATGTTAGAGCCAGTATGGACAGGGAACTATGGGACAGGTTGTATGTTAGAGTCAGCATGGACAGGGAACTATGGGACAGGTTGTATGTTAGAGCCAGTATGGACAGGGAACTATGGGACAGGGTGTATGTTAGAGCCAGCATGGACAGGGAACTATGGGGCAGGATATAGCAGTTTTTTTTTATTATTATTATTTTTCTACCACAGACGTGGCCACACATTTACAATGCTAACCAGCATATATACATTTTATTCTGTCCTCCATAGACAGGGTTAGAGCAGTGGTGGCCTGCTAGCAAGAATACTCCCAGGCAGGGTAGACATTAATAATAATAAGTCATTGCGTCGGGGGACAGGTGGAACTACTGACCCTCCCCCAGGATGGGACTCCAGGACTAACTCCTGGGTAGTATGACACACCACATGGCTCTTCACTCAAGTAGAGTATGACACACTGCTTCATTCTCGACCCAAAAGGTGGGATCCCGGGTTCGATTCCCGAACGGGGCAAAAATTGTTGAGCACGATTCCTTTCACCTAACATTTCTGTTCACCTAGCAGTAAATACACGTATCCGGGACTTAGGCAACTGTTGTGGGGTTGTATCCTGAGGGCGTCAGTAGTTCGGTCTCTGAGGACTTCAATAAAGGCATAACGTTTACATATATTAACAACGGGAATTACATACCATTTAATTCAATTTAACTCGAAATCAGATTAGCCAAAAGAAACTATGAAAGAAAACTTGGCCAAAACATAAAGGAAGATCCTAAATCATTCTGTGCATGTTTACGAAGTAAAACCAAAACAAAGGACTCTGTAGGACCCCTAAGAGATAAGACTAACCAAGTTATATTGGATGATAAAAGGGCAACAAACACTCTGAATGAATTTACATCAGTGTTCACATTACAAAGATTGAACGACATTCCATCAGCCACACAAATGTTTGAAGGAGGTGAAGAGAATGAATTAAGGGATGTATCCATTACATGCGACACAGTCAGGATGAGCACTGTCAAACTAAAAGATTAAAAAATCCCAAATGTGGAAGGGTTTCAATCCAAATTAGTCAAGGAACTGGAATACACTATGCATACTACTGAAACTTCTTTTCAGAAAATCCCTGGATTAAGGGATAGTTCCCCTGGATTGGAAATATGCAAATGTCACCCATATTTTCAAAAAAGGCAGAAAGAGCTCGGCAGAAAACTACCGTCCGATCAGCTTGACATCACACATCTCCAAGCTCATGGAGAGAATCCTAAGGGTAGGAATCATACAACATCTCACAGAGAACGATCTTGTAAAATCAATGCAACATGGGTTTGTTAAAAATCGATCCTGCCTTACAAACCCGTTCACATTTCTGGAAACGGTAACCGGCTATTCAGACAAAGGACTTCCAGTAGATGTAGCTTACAGCGACTTTGCTTTTCACAAGGTACCACATGAGAGACTGGCAAGGAAATTCCAGGCACATGGAATAAATGGGATCATACTGGAATGGATAAAACAATGGTTAAAACATAGAAATCAAAGGGTAGTGCTAAATGGGAATGAATCTGACTGGGGAAATGTGCTAAGTAGGGTGCCACAGGGGTCCATTTTGGGGCCAACCCTTTTGGTCATAAACATCAATGACATAATGAGAATATTATAAACCACATCATCAAATTTGCAGATGACACAAAGATCCATGGTAAAGTGGGAAGTGAAAGTGAAATTGAGACCTTACGAAGATATATCAACATGATATATCAATATATCAAGAAGGATATATCAACATAAACTCCACAAATGGTCAGATGACTGGCAAATGCTTTTTAATGATAAATGCAAGACCTTGCATGTGGGGCATAACAATCCACGTCACAACTACCAAATTGACAGCACTACCGTACAACAGATACGGTAGTGCTGTCAAGGACAGCACTACCTGTGAAGAAAAGGACCTTGGAGTCAGAATTCATCATTCACTAAAAGTTGCACAACAAGTGTTAACATCAGTAAAAAAAAGGCGAATCAAACCCTGGGAATAATCAAACGTACCTTTACCTTCAAGGAAAAGAATGTAGTCATTCAACTGTATAAGACTGGCGCGCCCCCACCTGGATTATTACATCCAGGCACGGAGACTTCATCTTCACAAAGGCATAGCTGCTCTGGAGAAGATGCAACACCGGACAACAAAAAATCCTCAAAGAGCTTAGTCATCTCTCATATCAGGAACGGTTGAGGGCCACAGGACTAACAACACTGCCTGACCTGATCAGGATCAGGACTGACCTGACTAATCCTGACCTTAAACGCTTCCTAGAAGGTTGTAACAGAACCCATGGGCACCACACCAGAAACAAATACCTATTCGATATTCCAAGAGTGCGACTTAACCAAACTAGAAATGCTCTATAAATAAAAGGACCCAGAATGTGGAATGACCTTCCCAATCATGTCAAAGGCTGTACCTCTCTCAACCAGTTTAAGAGAAAAACTATAAGTACTACCTAATAAACTCCATGTAGCCTACCTTACCCCCTAAATATCAAACCATGTTCTGCTATTTTCAAACAATACTGTTGGTTGACCAACTTTTATAACTGCCGATTACCGCCATGTCCCCCCCCCCACCCTTTTTTCCCTTTTTCAACTCAATTTATGCTCTGATCTTAATTAGTATTAAGTTTTAGTCCAAGTGTTTTTATCCCCCACCTTGCCCGAAACGCCGTGCGTATTGGTGGCTTTAGGCATAGTATGTACTAGCTCTATCTATAAATCCATCATTATGTTTGTAACTCATCTTCTATGTATGTACTTTTACTTGAATAAACATTTGATTTGATTTGATTGACTGCATGACAGGGCGGACCTCATCGAAACCTTTAAAATACTGAACAATTTGGAGGATGTTGATTCGGACAATTTCCCAAAAGGTCAGATGAAACACGAAGGAGGAGCAACGGGTTCAAGCTCAACAGGCATGTTGGACAACATGTCCAACAATTTTTAATTTTTTTTTTTAATTTTGCCCCGAGGGGCGAGTTTATTGGGCAGCGCCACTCATCTTGTGAGTGGACACACCGCCATAGCAGCATGTACATCACTCCCCAATAGGAAGAAAACCCGCTGGGTTGTTCATCCTGTCACTTGTACCCAACACAGCTGGGACTTGCTTAACTGTCTCAAGTAAACAGCTCAACAAAAAAGAAGATTAACATCTATCAACCCTTAAAAGCTTACGTTATCTTGCGGGTGCAAAATGGGGAAATCTTTTAAGAACAGTATCAATATTTGACAAATGTTGGACAGAAAACAGGAGGTGCTTTTTCACCCATAGGGTTGTAAATCCTTGGAACCGCCTACCCGCCGAGGCCGTAAACACCAAAACTCTGCTGGGTTTTAAAACACAACTGAAAAAGATCATCAGAGTAAAGAGGGGGACCTTTGACAAACCGCCGGGTTCCTGTCCTCGTCCATGCCACTAGTATTAGTGGCCCTCAAGTAAAATTTATTATATAAATATCGTTTTCTTTATAGTGAGAATCCTGCAAAAGAAAATGGTGAGATGGGTAACTATTATTTCTAGTCTTTTTTTTTTTTAGTTTTTGTTAACACATTTAAGCATATTTGCAGCTACCCAAGACTGTATGAAGGGGAGTACAGAGTGTGTCAAGAACTAGTTACCCTAGACTGTATGAAGGGAAGTATAGTGTCAAGTACAGTCTTACAAGTTTTACAGTCTCCGAGGTGTAGTGGTAAGACACTCGCCTGGCGTTCCGCGAGCGCTTTGTCATGGGTTCGTATCCTGGCCGGGGAGGATTTACTGGGCGCAAATCCTTAACTGTAGCCTCTGTTTAACTCAACAGTAAAATGTGTACTTGGTTGTAACAACGATTCTTCGCGGCGGCGATCGTATTCCAGGGACCTGCCCGAAACGCTACGCGTACTAGTGGCTGTACAAGAATGTAACAACTCTTGTATATATCTCAAAAAAAAGTAATGGTAAACTTGATGATGGTATAACGCCTCATCATATAGAGTGGTTAGTCCTAAAGAGCCATGTCATCAGTAGTCTGCACTGGCAAGTTCAGGATGCATGAGGATGTCATCAAGAACACAAGAGGTAGCAGTGATACTAAAAAGTCCCCATCTTGTAGGATGATTAGTCGTACAGGGCCATGTGATCAGTAGTCTGCACTGGCAAATTTTGGGGGAATTGTGAGGAAATCCTCAAGAACACGAGAATTAAAGTGGTTGCAAAGCCCCAGGTTGTTCATACCGGCAGGACTGAAAGGTCTAATAACTGGGCATTCGGTAATGTAGTGTGGGAGATCATGCTCATTATGGTGGGTTATATTTATGTGAGATGGTATACATATAAAAAGAGATTCTAAACCTCTTTACCCTGTGCAGCGATCAGGTCATTTAATCATTGCTATTATGAGGTTCGTACTGTCGATCTTTCAGGAAACGTTTTCAAATACTTGAAGAGCAGACTTTGAATCACAAAATATTATTCCTCCTGTTTTTTAAAGTACTGGTGATGAGATGTGCCGCTAGTTGTTTGTGTAGAGTTCAGCCCGTTGTTTAACCTGACATACGATAGTCTGTGTTCAAGTATTGTTTATATAAAACATACATGCTGCTGTAGTCAGTCCTGTTAACAATTGGACTGAGCCATCAGTGGAGGTGAGTGAGTAATATATGAGTGTATGAATAATATATGATGGTACAATGAGTGCCATCATTGTCCTCGTGAGACGTGAGATTTTTGACGGAAGGGGCAATTGTTTCAAGTGTGACAGCTTTGAGAAGAGCAAGATTCTCCTTGCGGGTGACGGTGACGGGTGTGCACGATATTATGAATGGTGGGGTATTGGGTACAGAGAAAAAAGCGTCACCAACTTCTCCTTGTATTTAAATTAACACTTTTGAGAAATTCATGTATTAAAGTAACTGTAATTAATAACCTCTGTTGTCAAGTATGTAGATTAATTTAACGCCATTTATGTATAAAGAATCAAATCTCCTCTTTAGTTCAAGATCAGACGACTCATGTAAGGACTGGCAACACTAGCCTAGTTGAGGTCAGGTCGCCAGCATGAGGCGCGTCTCACCTTCACCCTCCCCCTACTACAAGACTCCATCTTTTTGTTAATTCAGTAATGTAGAATTTGTATGGAAGCCTGATATCTCGGTTACCAAGAGGCAACAGTTTACATGTATATTGTGACGGGTCGGTGGCGGAGGATGGCAGTGCAGGGTGTGGTGTCCTAATAAGGGAATATACTGAGTTTGGGACTGTGGACATGATAATTGAACTCCGACTTAGTAATTATATATCATCCACACAAGCTGAACTGCAGGCCATTCTGGCGTGTTTGGAGGAAGTACGTCATGACGACAAAAATGTTTTTGTATTTGTCGATAGCCGAGGAGCACTGGAGTCCTTAAACAGTCGAAACCCAGTCTTCATGTCCATAGTTGAGGATTGTAAGAAAAGGATAACTGAGATACAGCTGAAAGGTCATAGTGTGAAATTCATGTGGATTCCATCTCATGTTGGAATAGTGCTCAACGAGGTGGCGGATGACTTGGCCAAACGTGCCACATCAAAACCACAAGTTGACATTGAATGTGAATTCACAATGAGACAAATATGAAACACAATCAAAAATATTCAGGCACAGGCAGAAGTGGAGAGGAGAGGTATAATGTATGAGAGAAGTCAAACCATGCAACACTACATGTGTGTGAGTCAAAACACCCATTTCAGTTATGGTAAAAGGAGAAATGATTGGAGTGACTCTGTGTACATGCGGATCAGGCTTGGGTACAAATATTACTGGGAATATCAGATAGGTGTCCATGATAATGACACGAAGTGTAAACTATGTGGTATGTTAAGGTCTCACACCCTTGCCCATTATGTTCTTGATTGTCCGTTCATTAATGCATATAGAAACACTGAGATAAGGACTGTTCCTGAACAAATAGCCTGGATGTGTCACAACGGAAAGGTTGATGATATTCTGGAGAGATACAAGAATTTTGCACCAAGACTGTAATCTTTTGTTGAATTATCTGCATGTCTCTTGCAAATTGTCTATACAGTATACCTAGGTCATAAAAGTATTTGTGTGTACGTCTGATACCATACTACTTGTGTAAAGGAGGAAATGTATATGTTTATCTCAATGTATATGTTTATCTCTCAGAATGTTCGTCCAACCACTTGGACTGGACGCTGGAGCGACGGTCTCGCTTCATGCAGGCCGGCGTTCAATCCCCGACCGTCCAAGTCGTTGGGCACCATTCCTCCCCACCCGTCCCATCCCAAATTCTTATCCTGCTCCCCTTCCCAGTGCTATATAGTCGTAACGGCTTTGCGCTTTCCCACGGGAGACATCTCCTGTCCACGAGGCTAACCATAGCCCGTGCTTCTTGCCCAGCTCCTGTGCCAGGTAAGTTACGGGCTCACCATAGCCCGTGCTACTTGGAACTTGTTCCGAGTAGCTGAATCTATAGCAACAACAACATGCGCTTTCCCCTGATAGTTCCCTCTCAGAATGTTCGGTAATACGTTTATTGTTTGTGATGTGTGTCTGTGTATGTATTAACACGATGTGCTGAACGGGGTGAGAATACCTTGAGCTACCTCATCCCTTTGTGCGTATTTTACCTCAATAAACTTATTTCAATTTCAATTTCAATTTCAGTAATGTAGAGAAGTTCAAGTTAATATTTAATATTGTATTCAATAATTTACCTGTTCAAGTATCTAGGTAATTTTCCAGTTGTTTTGGGATGATCGTTAAGTCGCCTTCAGCGATCAGTACAAGATTAATCTTTGTTAATCATCCTTGAAGATTAATTTGGCAACTAGCCTAGGTGAGTCTCTTAGCTTGAGAGAGCAGGCACTGAAGTTCAGTCACTTCAGTGTGGTTTGAGCAGCGACTGGAGGAGGTGGCTCCTCCCTGGAGGGGAGGTCAAGGTCACCCACCTCTGGCCCAGGACTTTGCAGGGGATAAGGTTAAGTCTCAGTATTAATGTATTGTTTAATAAACGTCATATCATTTGCCTAAATTAGGATATTGTCAGCTAGGGAGTGTTCATTTATAATTAATTTGTGTTTTAATAAATTTGATTTTTCATTTATACGTGTTTAGTGAGTTCCCTTTCTTGTTTTTCATGATTATGTGAATCTTTAGATCCTGGGCTTTGGGCAATAACACCATGGGCTCCCTGTAAGTTTCTTTATCGTTTCATCTTCCCTTGTTCTAGTTCAGTAAGTCACATTTAACAGTAAATTCATCCCTCCTATTCATAACTGGGGAGCTATATTCGGGGAAATATGTTTAATTGGCGGTTTCCTGATTCATGGTTAATTATGGGGATTAATCAGGGTGGAGTGAATCAGGTGGTGGCATTGAAATGTTCTAGAGTTTTCTAGAGTTGCTGGTAGCTGATCAGGTACAATGCCTTGTTGGTGTAGTACCTTGGTAATCAAATACCTAGGTGTTGAACTAGTCAGGTTGCAGTGGTAACTCTGGGGGAACTCTAGAATAGTTAACTAAGCAACCTGTTCTCTTAAAAATAACGTCGCTTTTCGCTGGTATGCGCACTATGGCTAAAAATGGACGTAATTTGAAATGAAATCTGCTCACGAAAGTGACGTACTCTACCGTATGTCACTGCGGGTGGTGGTGAAGGGCCGCGGGTGGTGGTGGAGGCGGGCCGCGGGTGGTGGTGGAGGTGGGCCGCGGGTGGTGGTGGTGGTGGGCCGCGGGTGGTGGTGGTGGCGGGCCGCGGGTGGTGGTGGTGGGCCGCGGGTGGTGGTGGAGGCGGGCCGCGGGTGGTGGTAGGGCGGGCCGCGGGTGGTGGTGGAGGCGGGCCGCGGGTGGTGGAGGAGGCGGGCCGCGGTGGTGGTGGTGGCGGGCCGCGGGTGGTGGTGGAGGCGGGCCGCGGGTGGTGGTGGAGGCGGGCCGCGGTGATGGTGGAGGCGGGCGCGGTGGCGGGGAGGTGGGCGGGCCGCGGGTGATGGTGGAGGCGGGCCGCGGGTGGTGGTGGAGGCGGGCCGCGGGTGGTGGTGGAGGTGGGCCGCGGGTGGTGGTGGAGGTGGGCCGCGGGTGGTGGTAGAGGCGGGCCGCGGGTGGTGGAGGAGGCGGGCCGCGGGTGGTGGTAGAGGCGGGCCGCGGGTGGTGGTAGAGGCGGGCCGCGGGTGGTGGTGGAGGCGGGCCGCGGGTGGTGGTGGAGGTGGGCCGCGGGTGGTGGTAGAGGCGGGCCGCGGGTGGTGGAGGAGGCGGGCCGCGGGTGGTGGTGGAGGCGGGCCGCGGGTGGTGGTGGAGGCGGGCCGCGGGTGGTGGTAGAGGTGGGCCGCGGGTGGTGGTAGAGGCGGGCCGCGGGTGGTGGAGGAGGCGGGCCGCGGGTGGTAGTGGAGGCGAGCCGCTGGTGGTGGTAGTGGGCCGCTGGTGGAGGCGGGCCGCGGGTGGTGGTAGAGGCGGGGGGGTGGTGGAGGCGGGCCGCGGGTGGTGGTAGAGGGGGGGTGGTGGGTGGAGGCGGGCCGCGGGTGGTGGAGGAGGCGGGCCGCGGGTGGTGGAGGAGGCGGGCGCGGGTGGTGGTGGTGGCGGGCCGCGGGTGGTGGTGAAGGCGGGCCGCGGGTGGTGGAGGAGGCGGGCCGCGGGTGGTGGTGGAGGCGGGCCGCGGGTGATGGTGGAGGCGGGCCGCGGGTGGTGGAGGAGGCGGGCCGCGGGTGGTGGTGGAGGCGGGCCGCGGGTGGTGGTGGAGGCGGGCCGCGGGTGGTGGTGGAGGCGGGCGCGGGTGGTGGTGGTGGGCCGCGGGTGGTGGAGGAGGCGGGCCGCGGGTGGTGGTGGAGGCGGGCCGCGGGTGGTGGAGGAGGCGGGCCGCGGGTGGTGGAGGAGCGGGCCGCGGGTGGTGGAGGAGGCGGGCCGCGGGTGGTGGTGATGGCGGGCCGCGGGTGGTGGTGGTGGTGGCGGGCCGCGGGTGGTGGTGGAGGCGGGCCGCGGGTGGTGGTGGAGGCGGGCCGCGGGTGATGGTGGAGGCGGGCCGCGGGTGGCGGCGGTGGGCCGCGGGTGATGGTGGAGGCGGGCCGCGGGTGGTGGTGGAGGCGGGCCGCGGGTGGTGGTGGAGGTGGGCCGCGGGTGGTGGTGGAGGTGGGCCGCGGGTGGTGGTAGAGGCGGGCCGCGGGGGTGGTGGAGGAGGAGGGCCGCGGGTGGTGGGTAGAGGCGGCCGCGGGTGGTGGTAGAGCGGGCCGCGGGTGGTGGTGGAGGCGGGCCGCGGGTGGTGGTGGAGGTGGGCCGCGGGTGGTGGTAGAGGCGGGCCGGGGGTGGTGGAGGGGGCGGGCCGCGGGTGGTGGTGGAGGCGGGCCGCGGGTGGTGGTGGAGGCGGGCCGCGGGTGGTGGTAGAGGTGGGCCGCGGGTGGTGGTAGAGGCGGGCCGCGGGTGGTGGAGGAGGCGGGCCGCGCGGGTGGTAGTGGAGGCGAGCCGCTGGTGGTGGTAGGTGTGGCCGCTGGTGGAGGCGGGCCGCTGGTGGAGGCGGGCCGCGGGTGGTGGTAGAGGCGGGGTGGTGGTGGAGGCGGGCGCGGGTGGTGGAGGAGGCGGGCCGCGGGTGGTGGAGGAGGCGGGCCGCGGGTGGTGGGTGGAGGCGGGCGCGGGTGGTGGTGGAGGCGGGCCGCGGGTGGTGGAGGAGGGCGGGCCGCGGGTGGTGGTGGAGGCGGGCCGCGCGGTGATGGTGGAGGCGGGCGCGCGGTGGTGGAGGAGGCGGGCCGCGGGTGGTGGTGGAGGGGGCCGCGGGTGGTGGTGGAGGCGGGCCGCGGGTGGTGGTGGAGGCGGGCCGCGGGTGGTGGTGGAGGTGGGCCGCGGGTGGTGGAGGAGGCGGGCCGCGGGTGGTGGTGGAGGCGGGCCGCGGGTGGTGGAGGAGGTGGGCCGCGGGTGGTGGAGGAGGCGGGCCGCGGGTGGTGGAGGAGGCGGGCCGGGGGGTGGTGGTGGAGGCGGGCCGCGGGTGGGGTAGAGGCGGGCCGCGGGTGGTGGAGGAGGCGGGCCGCGGGTGGTGGGGGAGGGGCCGCGGGTGGTGGAGGAGGCGGGCCGCGGGTGGTGGTGGAGGCGGGCCGCGGGTGGTGGTAGAGGCGGGCCGCGGGTGGTGGAGGAGGCGGGC
>WNGS01165523.1:13132716-13153203 GCA_020271785.1 Procambarus virginalis | reverse complement strand
ACAACAGGCAACTGCCCTACAACAATCAGCAATGGTCAGAACAAACTCAATATGTCCACGCATAATGGGCTTGCCAGTTGTGGTTCCCTTTCGGTGTGTAGTTGTATCTGTAATTCTGGTATGCAAGTGGGTCTGGCATCCAGTTCCATACATTCTCCATGCTCCTCCTTTTGAATTCTCTCTCGGTCTGGTATAAAAAATTTATCGAATTTCCTCCAAATTCATTATCCTGCTTGCCACTCTTTATTTCTTTTTATTATCTTTTATTTTCTAATTAACATTAGAAAGAACTTTTTCAGTGTCAGAGTAGTTAGTAATGGAATGCACTAGGAAGTGATGTGGTGGAGGCTGACTCCATACACAGTTTCAAATGTAGATATGATAGAGCCCAGTAGGCCCAGGAATCTGTACACCAGTTGATTGACAGTTGAGAGGCGGGACCAAAGAGCCAAAGCTCAACCCCCGCAAGCACAATTAGGTGAGTACATGTGGACACATGTGGTCACATGACATACGTCATGTGACCTTGATGTCACATGACATATGTAGGTGCCAAATGTGGAAGCTCGGGTTTTGCGACTGTCACTGTACCCTAGTATTTCATGAGAGCAAGTTGTTCTAATCTCCACTCCATCAAGACTAGGAGTAACCCACACGTAGGACATCTTTGTTGGTAGTACGTACTCCTATTCTTTGGTTGGTAATACTCTCCTATTTTTTATAAACATCAATGATTTGCCAAATGTTGTAATGGTCTGTGAACAGACCAAGCTTCTCCCTTCTCCCCTTCCCCTTGTTTGCTGTCCTCTTTCTTGGTCATTCTTCCCCCTCACCCCCCACCTTGTTGGCCTTTTCCTGTCATAAATGCTGGAGTCAAATTTCCCTTAGGCAAGTGGGACAGTCTCAGGACACTTGTCCCCTCCTGCCCCAATCCCCCTTATTCCCCAATCTTCATCACCAATCCTCTTTCCAATCCCCTGTCCAAATCCCTCTCCCCCCAACTGCTCCCCTCTCTGTCCTGTTCCACCATAGCCATTGACAAATTTGAGGGGCAATAAACTCAGCCTCAGCCAGTATCTTAGACCTCCGGTGCCGGGTTCCTGGAATATAATGTGGGAACGAGCGAGGTTTCTGTCAATAGAAACAGACCCTTATGGGCCAGCCTAGCCAGGAGCCTTGATTGGTGGAAGCTAGGGAGGCCTAGGTGGGCAGAGCTAGTCAAGGCATTTGGCTGGCCTAGAGCAAGACTTTGAATTCATTGGCTCTAGACTTTGAGAGGCGGGGTTTATGGGCCTAAGGAACTTAGAGTGGGTGGAGCTTGTTTTCCACTGGTAAGCTTGTTAAGGAAATTATAGTTAGTGTGTCTTAGGCTTGACTGGGGTACAGGTTTAATTACCTGGAGCATGGCCATTCAACATCTGGGGCCGGTTTTGCAGGATAAGGCAATGTTTGTCTGAGTTTTGGTACATCAACGTAATTGCACTCCCGTTATATTGCCTCTTAGGAATTTAATTAGAGTAGGATATATTTCAATTTGATATAAATACTGTAAACATGTCAATAAAAATAAATAAAGTGATTATTAATGTATTTTGTGGTTTAGTTATCTGTTTCCCCTTTTGTTATTAATGCTGAGTTATTTTTATATGTTGTGTTTATGTGCGGTACTAGAAGTCCCCCCATGTTCTCCATTTCATGGATATTACAGTTGCCCTTGAATCCTCAATAAGTATAGATTTACATTTTAGTCCCCAAGCATTATTGCCAAAATTCCTATGCCCTCCGAGTTCATGATTATTGATTTCTGTCCTTCCTGGGAGATCAGTAATAGACACATTCAGATTCTGGTCAGGAAGGTGGTGGTAGTGTACAATTAAGTTTTTATTCATTATTTTACAATTAATAAAACCTTCATTTGTTGCTTACCCCTCATTAATATTTCAGTTTTAATATTAGCTGGTAGTTCAGTGAGGGTCACAGTCATCTGCAAGTAGTGTTAAGTTGGTGTTAGGTGATAGAAGGGAATAGCAGGTCAGGTTATTACAATGTTTCTGACATTCTTAAACCTATACTATTTGTTGATGATGCTACTTCATCTATTCTGACTCCAACCCCTACACACTAAATAATATTGTAAATAATGAATTAAAAAAAACAGAGCGTTGAATGTAATGAAACGCCACTTTCTGTGTTAACCTTGGAGGCTCCTTAAAGCTATCCAAACTGACATGTGCCATATTTATTTACTTATTTATTTATACAAGAATTCTTACATTCTTGTACAGTTACTAGCATACATAGTGTTTCGGGCAAGTCCTTAATCCTAATTTTCACATACACCTCTACAGAAAGCAGCCCCTCGCAGCTGTTTAACTTCCAGGTACCTATTTACTGTTAGGTGAACAGGTACATCAGAGTGAAAGAAACTCTGCCCATTTGTTTCCACCTCCGCCGGGGATCGAACTCGGACCCTTAGGACTATGAACCACGAGCGTTGTCCACTCAGCTGTCAGACCCCTAAATACAGTATATTAAATATTAGTTTGGTGTCATCAGTCCCGGAAGTTCTAGTACCTACCGGGGACCACAAGCCAGAACATGGTCCCCTCAGGGAGGTGCAGGGAACAATGACCATATGAGCACTCTACATTTAGAGTTTGTCATATCTGCCATTGACCAGGGATACCACCAGAAAGGAGAAACAATACATACCTCCAACTAGTTAAAATTGCAACCTATGTCCGAACAGAGCCAAAGAACTCTCCCCAAAAGAAAAACAATGAAACATGCAAATCGCCATCCAACTAGCATGCCTCCCCCCCTTCCCCCAATATCGGGGAGAGGGCTGAAAACAGTAGAATGAAGAAAACTGCTGACCTGAGTGAGGGAGGGTGTCAGGGAGCCTCCTGCACTTGCTCAGAAATGGCATTTTATTACATTCAATACTGGTTTTCTGTGGGGAGCCCCGTCGGCTCCCTGAAGCTAAATACAGTATAACCTCGATTCGATGTACCCTGATTCAGCTAATCTCCAGCTAGGTTGCACACTTTTCAGGCCAGATTTACTCACCCATTTCGACGTACAGTACTCTGGTTTGCCAAAGCAGGAGATATGCGGATTTGATTACAATGTTGGGACAGAATTCACAGAGTGGTGGAAAACTTTGCTATTCTATCACAGGTTACAATTAATAATTCCTTCATATGACAAGTTGAATCACACAAGTGGACCACACACAATAAGTAAACCATATTAATTAAACACCAGCCAGAGTGGTTCACACAAGTGAACGAATGAGTTTACACGACTGAAAAATGGACTTACCCAGGAGGAGGCAGCACTACAGGACTCACAACAAAGAAGAGACAACAGGCCGTGACAGATGTCCCAAAGCAACACAAAGCCGAAGAAGGCCTGAAACTTGACTAGATATCTGGCGGCCAGGACCCTGTTCGACTGCCAAGACCCCCGCGCCCGAATGTTGACCCAAGATATATTCCCAAACACAGCAGTGAGAGCAGCATATTTTATCACATCATTGGCACGAGAGTTGACCGCAGGCTGGCTAGACTTGATAACCCTGTGGACATCCTGAGATATACGAGCCCTGGAACAGGGAAAACCGGATCCACCCAGAGTGTGTCCACAGTCGCTGAACCAGTGGCACGCAGGTAGCGACGTAAAGCCGCAACCAGACAATACATGATGCACCCCTGGCCAAACCAACCAGCCGTCTCATTCTTCACTAGAAAAGGAGGAGACGGCTACAAATGAACTAAACGACCCTTAGGACCAAAAGAGCAGAAACCCCTGCACCAAAGAGGATGCAGCTCCCCTACCCGACCCTCAGAGGTTAAAGCCAACAAGAACAAGGCTTTCAGAAAACAATTCCGGACCGAAGGGGCTACAACAAACCGAGGAGAGGAGACAAACGAGAGCACCTGGTCTAAAGACCAAGAAGGCTCGGGCAGTGCATGAGCAGGCTGGAGGTGAAAAAATGCACGAGAGAGCTTGAGGAACAGAGCAGAAGTGACATCCCCCCTGAACACAAGCTGGAGCGGCTCCGCCAATACCACATGATAGGAAGCGACAGTATTCAGCATGAGATGCCAGTCAAGAAAAAGCCACGAAAAGACAAAACCTGATAAGACACTGACAAAACCCTATGAAGGGAAAGGAAATGGCAGAAAGACCTCGAGGAGACTTCATACTGCCACTGAGAAAAAGAGCACAGGTAGGACACCATCAAAGAAGCCACCTGATCACCATACAAATGGCGATACACCAGTGTCTGAAAAACCAGACACAAAGAGCGGAAGAGGAAGCCAAACCAGTGAGGTATTTCACTGGCCCGACCTGTTGAAAGAAACGGAGCCACGGTAAAATGCTCAGGTTTGGACACCGTGCAAGCAGCACCTGAAACCAAGGCTGAGCCGACCACCATGGGGCCAGGAGAACCTCTTCCCCCGATAGGATTTGAGCCAGCAGCAACAGCTGGACTGGGGGATAAAGGTACAGGAACCCCCCACCTTGACCAGTCCTGCCGGAAAGCATCTACCATGAAGGCCTCACAGACGGGGAACAGCGCCATGTATATCAGGAGGCGCCAGGACCAAGCAGACGCTAAGAGGTTCACCTTCAGGCGCCCGAACATCCAAAAAAGCCAAGGAAGGCAGTGGCGTTGATCATTCACTGAGTGGAAAGAGGAATGAAGTGAGACAGGCCATCCATCAGGATATTGGACACCCCTTGAATGTGAACTGGGCAGAGCTAAACCCAGAGAACTCAGCAGAAGAGCTACCTGAAGCAACCAGCCCCCAAAGAGCCACAGACTGCAAGGACCTTCCCTCTCCCAGTTGAGACAATGAACCACAGGGGAGCTGTCCGGATAGAGCCGAATTTCACAGAGCTACGAGGCAACCAAATCAGTTGCAGCGCCTGCCATACAGCCGCAAACTCCTGCACCGTGCTGTAAGCCCAACGCCCCTGGCCAGCCTGGTGAGCGCTGGTCATAAAACCCCAGCCATGAGACGAGATGACCGTTAACACATCGAGCAAGGAAAGGCACCTAGGCACTGAACCCAAAAAACCCGAAGAGAAAGCCGGAGATGCAGCAACCAATGCAAGGACCCCGGAGGCCGAACCTAGCGATCGCAAGAGTGGCAAAAGGGGCTGCCCCGAAGATACTAGAACAGCTTCCTAAACCAAACCCTGCCTACCGGAAAAACCAGCAAGGTAAAGTTCAGGATCCCACACAATAGCTCGAGCAACCGCCGAGTCACCTGGGTCTGCCTCAAAACCAGCAGACAGTGGGACGGCATAATGGGAAGCTAGGCAAACCTCTGCCAAAAGTAAGTGAATACGCCCAAAACAAGTGAAAACAAAAAGCCTCTGAAGCAACACACAAACCAACCAGTCCCCAAAGAGAATCGTCGACCGCCGCTGTATGCACGCTGCACTGGCTGCAGTGTCCCCCACCCAGCAAAAACCCAATCCAAGACGGGAAGCCCAAGACCCTCAACAGACCCCAAGGGCGAGAACAAAGCCAAGCAACGAAGCCCTCAAACAGGAGTGAGACCCGAAAGTCCCAGGGAAGAGAACCCTGACACGTAAGGGAAGTACTTACCAGGCACCTAGGAAAGGTAGCCCTAGGTGCATGCAGCCCAGTGTACCAGAGAACACCTGGCCACCACACCACACAAAGCTGGCAAAGCCACAAAATCAAAAGCCAGTCAATAAAGCGAGGCCAGAGGAGACGTGTTGATACCAGGAACATCAGTCAACAAACTGAGGGGTGAAGCAATCGGCTTGCCTGAGCAGGCTCACCCTCCCCCTTGTCTGGAGAAGGGGGGGTTGATATATATACAAACGAGTGGGTGCGCTAGTTGGATGACAATTTGCTTGTTTCATTGTTCTTTTTTTTTGGCAGGTGGGGGAGTTCTTTGGTTCTGTTCCGACGAGGTTGGCAATTTTAACCAGTTGGATGTTTGGATTGTTTCGCCTACCTTTCTGGTGGTATCTCTGGTCGTTGGCAGACATGATAAACTCTAAATGTAGAATGCTCATATGCCATTGTTCCCTGCACATCTATGAGGGGACCAGGTTCTGGCTCGTGGTCCCCAGTAGGGACTAGAACTTCCAGGACTGATGACACAAAATTAATATGGCACATGTCAGTTTGCCTAGCTTCAGGGAGCCGATGGGGCTCCCCACATTAATGTCCACTCATGGATGTCAACCAACAAACACACTAAACATAGAAAAGACCTACTACATTTTATTTCGTAGTAAATCATCAAATCAAATTGAACTTCAGATAGCCAATGTTAACATTACGAATACAAATGAGGGAAAGTTCCTTGGCCTATACATAGAGAGACTGAACTTCAGCACCCACATAAAACACATAGCCAGAAAGTCTTAAAAACAGTTGATATACTTTCAAAAAATCAGATATTATGTTCCCCACTCTGCTCTCCTCTCATTATACTATGCACTAATTTATCCGTATTTTATATACGGTATCTGCACATGGGGTTCAACCACTGCAAATTACCTCAAGCCCATCATCACTCAGCAAAAATTTGCCATCAGAACTATAACAACCTCTGTCTTCAGACAACACACAGGCCCTCTGTTTAAGTCCCTTAACATGCTAAACATACACTCCACACATTCTTATGTGCTATTTACATGTACAAAACCTTGTTCCTAAATGCTAATCTTGTTCTGAAACTTTTCCTTGATAGATGTACTGTAATAGAACCCATGAGCACCAAACTAGAAATAAATATATCTTTGATATCCCCAGAGTCAGACTAAATCTGTGCAAACACTCCATGCAAATAAAAGGACAGTCTATGGAATTTATTCCCTGATGAATTAAAAAATGTCCAACCCATGCCTTATTCAAAAGTAACACCAAAAAGTACCTAATTTCATCCCCATAGATTCCTACCTTATACTTCAAAATTACACTGTATAATGTGCTTCCCACAACCCCAATATTAGCACTTAAGACATATATCTTCACCAGTGTAATCACCTGTCAATTTATATTATAGTTATTTGTTGATATAAAACCTTGCTACAATGTACCTTTTCATCTTACCTGATATGTTTGATTAAGGACCTGCTCGAAATGCTATGCAGGTTAGTGGCTTTGCAAGAATGTAAAAATACCAATCTTATGTAGGCAGGGAGGAGCTGTTCGCAAGATGCAACTATCTGATGGCTCCCAGCTTGACTATGTAAACAGATTCAAATACCTTGGCCTTGAGGTGCCACTGTATGGTCCTGTTGTATTCAGACTCTGTCGTCAGTATAAAGAGAGGCTCCGAGCTCTCAAGGCTGTTGCAGGTTATCACTCAGGCTATGGTGCCAATGTCAGAATTGTCAAAATGATGTACCTTGCATACATCAGATCTTTAGTGGATTATGCTGCACCTCTGCTTGTTTTGATGCCTGAAAGAAAGCTTGGAGGGCTTGAAAAATTGCAGAACGAAGCCTTGAGGATAATCCTTGGGTGCCCTCGTACCACAAAGATACTTAATATGAGAAAGGAACTTAATATTCTGAGCGTTGTTGATCGCGTTACTGAAATTAACTGTCAAATTGGTATAAAAATGCTTAGGCTAACTCATCCTAATCCTTGCACAGAAGCCCTCCAGACTTACTTTATTGAAGATCAGCATTGTTCCAAATGGATAACAAAAACTGGAACTCAACTCAGAATGTATGGGGTTCATGATTTGTACCAAGAGAAACAACAACGGCACTTTCCTGCACCGTGGGAGGTTACACCCTTTCCAGTTTTAATCCCTCCCTTTCCACCCAAGAAGCAAATTAGAGATAAGCCCAAGCTTCGTCTTGAGGCAAAGCTCAACGCCTTAAGCCATATTGATGCTCTGTCCACAGAGCATTCTCTCTCTCAAATCATATACACTGATGGTTCCCTACACCGCACCACGGGTGCAGCTGGAAGTGCAGTTGTTCTGACAATGGGCGATGGCTTGTACTTTGAGTGGGGAGTCCGTATAAACAATTGGGCCTCTACCCTTCAGACCGAACTATTTGCCTTGATCCTTGCACTGAAATGTGTACAAGTCTCCAAACTTGATACATTAATTGTAAGTGACTCCTTATCATCCTTAAATGCTCTCAACTCTTTAAGACATAACTGTAACATGCTCGTGTCCGAAGCTAGACACAAATACAACAAAATTATTAAGGATGGTAACAGAGTCCATTTCATGTGGTCTCCATCTCATGTTGGCCTCCGAATGCATGATAGAGCTGATAAGTTAGCCAAAGAATCTGCCTTTAAAGGAGCCGTTGAGTGTAACCTTGGATTGTCAATGAGCAATCTGAGAGCAGCAGTACACCGAGAACTTCAACAAGATCTTGTAGATCTGAGGCAAAGTGAAATTGACACCAGTAATTCCATCTATCATCATACTATCATGCAAGAGGAGCCACACATCTATGGATCATCCAATAAAATCAGCAGACTTCTAGATGTTACTGCTGCTCGGCTTAGACTCGGTTACAAGTATCTCTGGGAATTCTCATTATCTGCCGATGTAGACCTGACCAAATGTAAACTGTGTCAACAAAATTATTCGCACACCCTCCGTCACTATGTGATGGAGTGCGAAAAGATACGTGAATTTAGAGACAATTCTATAACCAATGTTCCAGCGATGTGTAAATATTTCATTCAAAATGATCTGCTACCAGAAATTTTAGCCAAATATCCCCAGTTTGCTAACTGTAGGTAGTAACTGAGTGATTGTAACCTATCCACCGCTGCCCACTGGATGGGGGGCGGTGTGCAGGACAAACATATAAATTTTGACACTAGCTCTTCACATGTCAGTTGCTTAATTTAGAACCTGTACTTGAGGTCGATCTCGAACCCATTGTTGATGTGACGACTTATATTGAATTTTGTAACTAGCTCATCAAGATTGTAACTTGCTTAGCTAAATGAATTGTGGGGTTCAGTCCCTGAGCCCATTATGTGCCTCTGTAACCCTTTCCACTACCGCCCACAAGATGGGTATGGGGTGCATAATAAATGAACTAAACTAAAACTTATGTAATCTCACCAACCCATTGTACCTTCTTGTGAATAAATTACTATTATTATTATTATTATTATTATTATTATTATTATTATTACTTGAAGACTAAAGCAGAGAAGGGGGGTACTGTTGACAAGCCACTGGCTTCATGTCCTCATAAAGACCACTAGTGTTAGTGGTTCTCAAGTAAATTCAGTTGTTGGGTTGATCTTTGATCGGTAAGGGTGTGTTGGGTGTGCAATAATGGCAGAATGACAGTGTAACAAGAGAGCTATGTACATTTTGAATGTACATAGTAGAAGACATAACACCAGAACAGCCACAGGGGTGCGAAGCGAGACAGTCGGCGCAAGACAATAGAAAATTCACACCTCAGAGAAGCTAACTGGGGGACAGGTCAACTTGGGTCAACGGTGATGTGTTCACGAGGTTGTCAAATACTAACGCTAATCCGTCAAAAGTAAACCGAAGACCTCACATGCCTGAGGGTCCTGGCTCTCCTGCAGGAGAGCAGGAGATCACGTCCAGAGACAGAACAGGGGCAGAATTGGTGTGGGGTGGCGTGTTTGTGGCTCCAGGAAGGACACCGTCGCAAGGTCATGTGGAACAACCGGTATAGTAAGTACGGCTCGGCTCTCTTGTACCCAACACCTTGTCATTTAATTGTCTTTGCCTCTGTAAGGGAACATAGTTATGAAGTGTCTTTTTAATGTGTTAAATAAAGTCATATTTTCAGTGTCATTCCTGTGTGTATTTACGGTACCTGTCATAAGTGATATTAGAATATCATCCCCTTTGACTCCTTGTGACCTAGTGCCTTAATTACCCAGTATTCCTCCCCCTTCAGTCCATCAGTGAGGTGTGTCAGTACTAGAGTGACCTGCCTTGCTCCCGTGTCCATTATCGCGAATAACCGAACTCAATTACGGGCTCACCATAGCCCTTGCTACATGGACATTTCCTTCTGAGTAGCTAAATCTAAAACAACAACAACAGCTCCTGTGTATTCTATAGTACACCCCAAGTGGTTTCAGGATTATTCGACAGGCCAGGATCCTTTTACCATTTATTTGTTATTTACACCTGTCCTGGTAGGATATTATACATCTACATGTCCTACGGTCTTGTAGGTTTCCTGTCCTACGGTCAGGTTTCTGTTCTGTTCCTACGGTCTCTCCCTTCACGCTTGCGAAGCGTCAAGAATGTTTTACCACTGTGCCACGGGGACTGGATATTGTATTACCTCATAACTCTGGCGGGAAGTTGTCCCTGCGATGGGTACCCATGGCGTCGTGTTGGCTTGAAGTGTAGATCGTATAGAAGAGGAGCAGCAGTTGGTCTCCAGGCCTAACGGATGTTGTTTATGGAGACAGCTGATCAACGCTCTTTCTATATAATAAGGTTTACGTTTTCTATGTTTGGTTGTCGGGGGATTGGAATATCTCAAATGGTGGTCATGTGTTTTGCTCATTTAAGATATTCATTCAATGTTTGATTGCTTGGAATTTGAAACGTAGTGGGAGGTGTCCTTTCCCTAATGTCCAAAATGATTAGGAGAGCCAAAATAAAATACTATGAAAAAAAATTGACCAAATTAAAACATGAAGCACTATTTCCCAAATATTAGGCTCAAATAGATTTGAATTAAAAAAACAGTACTCCTATCCAATGACAATGGTATGCTTTCAGCCTCTGACATTGCTCTTAAATTCAGTAGTTTGTTCTCCTCCATTGGCACTTCCTTTGCAAATGAATTCCATCTCCCTAACTAATGTTAACGGTCTACCTTACAGGAGACTCTCATAGTCTCTGTACTAACTCCGCTATTCCTCTGATGTTAATGAGATATCCTTTCTCTTAACACAAGTCAAGTGCCCTTGCTGAGATATCAACTCTAATTTACAAAAAAGCCTCCAATTTCTAGCTCCAGCCATTGCATTGCTCTGCAATAATCATGTGAACTCCAAACCTTTTTAGATATTCAAAAAAAAAGCGAGAGTAACCCAGTCCATAAATGTAGGGATCTCACTGATGTCCAACATTTCAAATCTATATCAATTCTGCATCCTTGCCAAAATTATTGGAAACTAATCTACAAGCAGCTTTACTGTTATCTAGCCAAACACAATATATACTCTTGCCAATATGGTTCAGACCTCAGACCTCACAGAATGATGCTCATGATGTTCTCTTCCTCCTCACAAGATGCCTATCTCTCCCTAAGTTGACTTACTTTCTGAGGTGTTCTCCATCCTACAACAACCCTAAATTAAATGAGTATGACAACCTTCTGAGGTCCATGCTGGTGAAAGTCCTGAACCTCTCTGTTGGACGACTCTCAGTAAGAGCAAACAACCCTCCCTGTAAGACTCAGCGGCCTGTGGTCTGCACAGCTCCTAGATTGCGCTATCAGCCTTCGGTTCTCTCCTCCCAAGCATCGTTGACTTCATAAGAGATATCCTACAGAACCCCTGAGTGATTCAACAGAAATACACAATCCTGCTTTCACTGAATTTGCAAATCAGTGGGATGCTCTTGCAGCCCAGCATCCATCATAGATCCAACAAAAACATAAACAGTCCAGCTGGGACCACTCACTAGTGAAAAAATAGATGATGCCATGCTCAGCACTGCAACATACGATAAAGAGAAAGCCCGCCTCAGAGCAGTGCCTACTCCCGTGCAGGAGACTAATTCCTCCTGGCAGTACCCATGTCGGCAACAGGCCCTCGTAAGATCCAAAATCCTTTGTGTAGCAGTGGCCTTCTGCCTTGGTTGCCCCAAGTCACACTGAACAAAAGTGTATTTGTAACAGGGTGGAAGCAGACCAATATGGACTGCATGGGTTGCACTGCAGAAGCTCCAAGGCTGGCATGCAAGACACAACGAGGTCAATGACATCATCAAGAGGGCCTCGTCTCAGCTTAGTGCCCAGTGAAGAGAGAGCTCGCATCCTAGGGGACCAAAACCCGATGACCCCGAATTCGCCCAGAGGCATCACAATATACTTTGGAAAAGGGGGCAAACAGCTGGTGTGGAACTACACATGTATATCCACCCTGGCAGACACCTACATACACTTCGGTGCTGATCAAACAGGTGGGCGGCCAACCACAAGAAACAGCGAAATCAATCAAATAAAGGCGATTGGAAGGTCAATACACCTTTGTTCCCATAGCGTCTGAGAAGCATGGCCCCTGGGGTAGAGATGCCTAGGGATTTCCAAAGAAATTAGGTTCAGACGCATTAACCCACCAGAGACCAAGGGCTGCCATCTTTTGTTTCAGCGCCGCAGTGTGGCGATTGGAGAGGAAACACCTGATGCGTTCTCGGTTCCTGTCCGGAAGCGGAGGAGCTCAAAAGAGATCCATAACCTGTAAGCGTTCATTGTATTAACAATGTACTCTTGTAACCTTTATATATCTAACAAAGCACAACGAAACACAAAGAGANTCCCTCCATGCTAGATTGATATTTACCAGGAAGGAGAAGAAATATTTGACTTCAGTACCTTCCTCCTTGGGTAAAAGTTGACCATGTCTTTTTGGAATAAAGTATGCAATGCGTTATAATCTGGAAGAAAATATGAGGTCGAGCAATTGAAAACCTGACTTTAGGAGAGGACATTATGGCAACCTTAGAATTTTTAGTGAGTATAATTGGACAGACTTGTTGCTAGGAGGAAGTGAATGAGATGTATGTCAAGTTGTGAAATATATGATAAAGGCACAAAAAAATTTATACCAAAACAGAGATGCAGAACTAGGAAACAGGATTGGTTCAACAGAAATTGCGAGAGGGCCAGAGACCAAAAGACACAAAAATGGAATCAATACAGGAAGAGGCAAAACCCCAAACATACCAGCGATACAAAGATGCGAGAAACAACTACACGGCAGTGAGGAGAGAGGCAGAAAAAATTTGAAAAAGGGATTGCAGAATGTAAAACAGAACCAGGTCTATTCTATAAATTCATAAACAACAAATTGCAGGTAAAGGATAATATTCAGAGGTTGAAAATGGGAAATAGATTCACGAAAATGAAAAGGAAATGTGTGAAACATTACGAAAAGTTCCAAAGTGTGTTTGTACAAAATGAAATCTTCAGGGAACCAGATACAATAAGAATTCCAGAGAACAACATAGAGCACATAGAGGTGTCTAGAGACGAAGTGGAAAAAATGCTCAAGGAGCTAAATAAGAACAAAGCAGTTGGTCCAGATGGAGTTTCACCATGGGTTCTAAGAGAATGTGCACCTGAGCTCAGCATTCCACTTCAACTGATTTTTCAGGCATCCCTGTTTACAGGAGTTGTAGCTGATGTGTGGAAAAAGGCTAACATAGTTCCAATCTACAAAAGAGAAAACAGGGAAGATCCCCTTAATTATAGACCGGTATCATTGACAAGTGTAATAGTCAAAATATTGGAAAAAATAATTAAAACTAAATGGGTAGAACACCTGGAGAGAAATGATATATCAGACAGACAGTATGGTTTTCGATCTGGAAGATCTTGTGTATCGAATTTACTCAGTTTCTATGATCGAGCAACAGAGATATTACAGGAAAGAGATGGTTGGGTTGACTGCATCTATCTGGACCTGAAAAAGGCTTTCCACAGAGTACCACATAAGAGGTTGTTCTGGAAACTGGAAAATATTGGAGGGGCGACAGGTAAGCTTCTAACAAGGATGAAAAATTTTCTGACTGATAGAAAAATGAGGGCAGTGATCAGAGGCAGTGATATCGGACTGGAGAAATGTCACAAGTGGAGTACCACAGAGTTCAGTTCTTGCACCAATGATGTTTATTGTCTACATAAATGATCTACCAGTTGGTATACAGAATTATATGAACAAGTTTGCTGATGATGCTAAGATAATAGGAAGGATAAGAAACTTAGATGATTGTCATGCCCTTCAAGATGACCTGGACAAAATAAGTATATGGAGCACCACTTGGCAAATGGAATTTAATGTTAATAAATGCCATGTTATGGAATGCGGAATAGGAGAACAAAGACCTCACACAACCTATATATTATATGAGAAATCTTTAAAGAATTCTGATAAAGAAAGAGATCTAGTGGTGGTTCTAGATAGAAAACTAACACCTGAGGACCACATAAAGAATATTGTGCGAGGAGCCTATGCCACGCTTTCTAACTTCAGAATTGCTTTTAAATACATGGATGGCGATATACTAAAGAAATTGTTCACGACTTTTGTTAGGCCAAAGCTAGAATATGCAGCGGTTGTGTGGTGCCACTATCTTAAGAAGCACATCAACAAACTGGAAAAGGTGCAAAGACATGCTACTAAGTGGCTCCCAGAACTGAAGGGCAAGAGCTATGAGTTGAGATTAGAGGCATTAAATATGCCAAAACTAGAAGACAGAAGAAAAAGAGGTGATATGATCACTACATACAAAATAGTAACAGGAATTGATAAAATCGATAGGGAAGATTTCCTGAGACCTGGAACTTCAAGAACAAGAGGTCATAGAGCTGGTCATAGGGCAGGTCATAGAGCTCGGGAGCTGGTCGGCCGAGCGGACAGCACGCTGGACTTGTGATCCTGTGGTCCTGGGTTCGATCCCAGGCGCTGGCGAGAAACAATGGGCAGAGTTTCTTTCACCCTATGCCCCTGTTACCTAGCAGTAAAATAGGTACCTGGGTGTTAGTCAGCTGTCACGGGCTGCTTCCTGGGGGTGGAGGCCTGGTCGAGGACCGGGCCATGGGGACACTAAAAAGCCCCGAAATCATCTCAAGATAACCTCAAGATAACCTCAAGATAGATTTAAACTAGTTAAACACAGATGCCGAAGAAATATAAAAAATTCACTTTCACAAACAGTGGTAGACGGTTGGAACAAGTTAGGTGAGAAGGTGGTGGAGGCCAAGACTGTCAGTACTTTCAAAGCGTTATATGACAAAGAGTGCTGGGAAGACGGGACACCACGAGCGTAGCTCTCATCCTGTAACTACACTTAGGTAATTACTATGACAAAATCCCAGAATCTTTAGAAGAAAAGCAAAATACAGATGTTGTATACACAGACTTTGCAAAGGCATTCGACAAATGTGACCATGGAGTGATAGCACACAAAATAGGGTCAATGGGAATAACTGGTAAAGTAGGATGCTGGATACTGTACTCAATTTCCTGTTGAACAGAACACAAAGAATAATAGTCAATCAAATAAAATCGAGTCCAAGCACAGTTATAAGCTCTGTACCTCAAGGTACAGTCCTTGCACCACTGCTGTTCCTTATTCTCATATCAGATATAGACAAAAATACAAGTCACAGCTTCGTGTTATCCTTTGCAGATGACACAAAAGTCAGCATGATAATTACCTCTGCCAAAGACATTGAAAAACTCCAAGCAGATACCAGTATTAACAAAGTTTTTGATTGGACAGCAGAAAATAACATTATGTTTAACAGTAATAAATTCCAGGTACTCAGGTACAGCAAAAATGAGGATCTGAAACATAATACTGTACAGGGTACAAAACATAATCAAATCTGCCCATAGTAGGAAAAAAGCATGTCAAAGATTTGGTAATAATGATGTCCGACAATCTAACGTTTAGGGAGCATAACCAAGCAAACATTGCGTCAGCCAGAAAAATGATAGGATGGATTAGGAGAACTTTCAAATCCAGGGATCCCATCACAATGGTTGTACTCTTCAAGTCACTTGTGTGTCCTGTCTCGAGTACTGCTCAGTACTCACTTTCCCCTTCAGAGTAGGAGAGATTGCTGAAATAGAGGGAATACAGAGAACATATATGGCATGCATAGATGCAATAAAGCACCTAAATTATTGGGATCATCTCAAAGCTCTCCAAATGTACTCACTAGAAAGGAGACGAGAGAGATACCAAATAATATACACATGGAAAATACTGGAGGGCCAGGTCCCAAATGAACACAGTTAAATCACAACGTACTGGAGTGAACGATATGAAAGAAAATGCAGAATAGAATCAGTGAAGAGCAGAGGTGCCAAAGGCACAATCAGAGAACACTGCATAAACATCAGAGGTCCACGGTTGTTCAACGTCCTCCCAGCAAATATAAGAAATATTGGCGGAACAACCGTGAACATCTTCAAGAGAAAACTAGAGTGTTTTCTAAAATAAGTGCCGGACCAATCGGGCTGTGGTGGGTATGTGGGCCTGTGGGTCACTTTGAGCAACAGCCTGGTGGACCAAGCTCTCACAAGTCAAGCCTGGCCTTGGGCCAGGCTTGGGGAGTAAAAGATCTCCCAGAACCCCATTAAGCAGGTATCAAGCAGGGACTGAACGCCGAACTGCATGAAGTGAGACAGTCGCTCTACCGTCCACCCGAAGTGGTTGGGCACAGAAGATGAAGGATCAAGTGTAGATATGATAGAGCCCAATAGGGTCAGGAACCTGTACACCTGTTGATTGACGATTGAGAGGCAGGACCAAAGAGCCAGTGCTCAAGCCCCGCAAGCACAATTAGGTGAGTACAGGCGATATTTCTGAAAAAATTTACCAGCAGTCTTAGATTTTAATCCAAATCTGAGGGAAAAGGGTGTCAAGCATAATGGTAGACACAGGATTTATAACTTTCTCGTTTAGATGTACAGATGGTCCTTTGGGCCACAGCACTCCGTTTCCTAGGCAAAATACAAGAATTAAGTCTGATGGCATAGATGTCTTTTCCAGGCTGCACGTTTACAATGTACAGCTCAAGCAGTCTGAATTCTGTCTAGGAACATGCCTCCGCATGCCACAGGAAGCATAGCGAGGAACAGAGTGGAGGGCAGCATCTAATATGAAATAGGAGAGCTTGAGAAAGAGGCAAATTGGATAAGCTGGAAAGAAGAGCATAGAGGGCAAAAAGATTCCAGTTTGCCTTATCGAATCGCAACCAAGGGAACGAGAAAGGAGGGCAGAAAGAAAAAGCAGGTTACAAGTCTAAATAGAGGAGCATTAGAGATAAAGACCAATACAGGAAAGAGTGCAAGTATCAGAGTTGGCTTTCCGAAATTCAGGAGACACTGAAGAAGAGAGGACAAAAAGAGTCCAGAAGGCAACCTTAGGTATTTGTCAGAAGGATTACTGCAGAGGGCATGCCAACAGTTAATATCACCCAAAAGAGTACAGGCTCTGGTAAAGTATCCAAGAGGTTTTTCAGATTGGGAAGAGAAAGAGGAATATGCAGGGGAAGATTAATGGAACAGACACTGTACCATTTATCTAGAAAGATATGAGCAGTAGTGGAATGAATATTCAACTGAAAAAGTAGCGGGACAAAGTGAACATCCTTTCAGATCAGGAAAGTAGTAGAGTAAGGAATCCTAGCAAAAGTCAGGAGGAGGAAAGAATGGAATAAACGTGGAAGTGGCCAGGACAAGCATCTAAGAATTGGCTCTTGGAAACAGGCACAAAGTGCTGAAAATTGTTTCAAAAGATGGAGTTTATGAAAATTTGCTTAGATATCATGCATACTCTTCGCATGATAGCTAAGCAAATTGATCTAAGCTTCATTGATCGGGAGCAGGTTCATGAAGTCAGGGTATATCCAGCAAACACAGTAGAGTCAAGAGTGTGGATGGAAGGAGCATAGGCGAACTGATGGGGTCTAGAGAGGGAGGAGGCACTGAGGAGGGGCAGTCAAGGGAGGGTGGCTGAACGACAGATACTGTAGCATTTACTGCACGAGGAACAATACCAGAGGTAGGGCTACAGGAATTTCCATAGCTGGGTTAGTCGACTTCACTACCAAGATGGGAGGAGATGAAGGAACAACAATGGAAGTTTTAACTCAGGAAAGAACTGGAGCCGCCTTACCAGCTGGAGAGGAAGAGGGAGAAGAACCAGGTTTTCATTTCTGACAGGCATGCCAGTGGTGATGTACTATGCAACAGCCTCCATAGTCTCAGGCAGAGGAAGAATGAGAGTGGACAACACGAAGAAGACTGGGAATAAGATGGACATCAGCCTGGATGGACAGCTGTTGGGGAGCGGCAGAAGACAGAGAGGAAGACTTAGAAGATGGGGCCGAAGAGTGAAGGAAGGCACAGAGGAAAGAGGAGAAGGTAGAGAGAAGTGGCACTAACCCTGGTGGGTAGAGTGTGAAGGATGGAATGATGATCCATGAGGAACATTTGTGGTCACAGATCGGAGAGTAGTGTAAGAAGGGAAACAGATGGAGGTGTCAGTGTTTAAGGTTTGGAAATGGTTGCATAATTGAAGAAGGGTAGGAAAGCTTAGTGTGAGCCTGAGGGAAAGATATACGATTGCGATGCTGTTAAGCAAGCATGGCTTGTTTGAACTTATAGTACAGTACATGCATGTATGATTCCCCGTGCAAACCCAGTTTGTTCGCGACCAACACAGCATCTGCTACAATGGCACCATGGAAATAAAGGACAGGCGACATGTCCAGAACAAATATATCGATAACCTTATGGATTTTTTCCAGATATGAGGAAAAGGGGTGTTAACAGTAATGGTGGAGACACAGGAACTCCAACTCTTATGTTTACCCATATGGATGGCCCTATGGGCCTTCTAAAACAGAATAAAAGATTCAGGTGTATTCCAGCAATGGTGCCTCTTCCAGGGCACATACAGCATACAGCCCAAGCTGTTACGTGAACCAGCGTTTTGCACACCTCTCCCACCTAATAAGACTTCTATGCCTGCATATAGCATAGAAGACACCTCATTTACTTTTGTTGGACTCTTGAGTGAGGTGAGAAGGCAAAATTATGAATTACTGTACTGTATTCCAGTTTTAAGTTTGGTGGGGAGGAGGCAGAGGCTGGGGTTCTGCAGCAAATACAGCAGATCAACCCAGGCTCAAGGAGAGATATTCCCACTGAGAAGTACTCAGGATGTGAGGGCGCCGAGTTTTCTGGATGAAAAGACAGTGATTGGTTGGGCGTTGGTTGGCGTGACCAATGGGGGGGTCACATGTTCCCAGCGTGACCAATGGAGTGGGGTCCATTGATCCATGGGGGGAGTGGGTGGAGCGTGACCAATGGGGGGGTAAACAAGGATAAACTATTCAACACTGGAGGGGAGCGAACAAGGGGACACAGGTGGAAGCTGAGTACCCAAATGAGCCACAGAGACATTACCTGGTTGATACCTGGTTGATGGGGTTCTGGGAGTTCTTCTACTCCCCAAGCCCGGCCCGAGGCCAGGCTTGACTTGTGAGAGTTTGGTCCACTAGGCTGTTGCTTGGAGCGACCCGCAGGCCCACATACCCACCACAGCCCGGCTGGTCCGGAACTCCTTGGAGGAATAAATCTAGTTTCCTCTTGAAGATGTCCACGGTTGTTCCGGCAATATTTCTTATGCTTGCTGGGAGGGTGTTGAACAACCGCGGACCTCTGATGTTATACAGTGTTCTCTGATTGTGCCTATGGCACCCCTGCTCTTCACTGGTTCTATTCTGCATTTTCTTCCATATCGTTCACTCCAGTACGTTGTTATTTTACTGTGTAGATTTGGGACCTGGCCCTCCAGTATCTTCCAGGTGTATATTATTTGATATCTCTCTCGTCTTCTTTCTAGTGAGTACATTTGGAGAGCTTTGAGACGATCCCATAATTTAGGTGCTTTATCGCGTCTATACGTGCCTGTATATGTTCTCTGTATTCCCTCTATTTCAGCAATCTCTCCTGCTCTGAAGGGGGAAGTGAGTACTGAACAGTACTCAAGACGGGACAGCACAAGTGACTTGAAGAGTACAAGCATTGTGATGTGATCCCTGGATTTGAAAGTTCTCGTAATCCATCCTATCATTTTTCTGGCTGTCGCAATATTTGCTTGGTTATGCTCCCTAAACGTAGGTCGTCAGACATCATTATTCCCAAATCCTTTACATGTTGTTTTCCTACTATGGGCACATTTGATTGTGTTTTGTACCCTGTATTATGTTTAAGGTCCTCATTTTTACCGTACCTGAGTACCTGAAATTTGTCACTGTTAAACATCATGTTATTTTCTGATGCCCAGTCGAAAACTTTATTAATATCAGCTTGAAGTTTTTCAATGTCTTCAGCCGAGTAATTTTCATACTGATTTTTGTGTCGTCTGCAAAGGATGATACGAACTGTGACTTGTATTTTTGTCTATATCTGATATGAGAATAAGGAAAAGCAGCGGTGCAAGGACTGTACCCTGAGGTAACAGAGCTTTTAACTGCACTTGGACTAGATTTTTATGGTTTGACCGTTACTCGCTGAGTCCTGTTTGACAGAAAACTGAGTATCCAGCGTCCTACTTTACCGGTTATTCCCATTGACTTCCATTTTGTGTGCTATCACGCCATGGTCACATTTATCGAAAGCCTTTGCGAAGTCCGTGTATATCACATCAGCATTTTGTTTTCTTCTAATGCCTCATGACT